>CM051259.1:34987882-35280382 GCA_027921565.1 Artemia sinica | reverse complement strand
GTTTCAAGTATACATTTTTAATTGCTGCATACAGACCTCTTCAAAAAGATGCATCTAAGAAAAAGTTGGATGAAATGGCAGTTAATGGTAGGGAGGGTTCAAAGTTCCCCAAAGTAGATTTTAATTGTTTAAATGGTCAATTTCCCGTGACACTAAAAGAAATAGATATTTTTGAGCGGGCTAATGCACATTTAAAGATTGGTGTCACGGTGTTACAGTATGAAACAGAATTTGAGGAGGGCCAGCGTTCCGATAAGAAGGGTGTATTATTTCCAGTGCGGGCTCCTTCAATTGAATCAGTAGAACATTGGGTGTGGCTTCTATACACTCCACCCACAGACCCTGATTCAATTGGTCATTTAAATCCAATTACGGATATTAGTAGGGTTCTAAGTGAGGGTAAACATCGGAATGTACGTTATTACTGTCCAACATGCCTCTCAAGATTTTGGACTGATTTAAAGTTAAAGCATCACATGAAACACTGTAAACGTCATGGATACCAGGCTGTGGAGACGGTAAGCGGGGATAGAGCGATCTTACGTTTTAAAAATTTCCAAAACACGCTCCTGCAGAGCAATAAGATCACTTTAGACTGCAAAGCTAAACTGACAGACGTGTGCGATCCGTCAAATTCAAATCGTGTTAAAATACATGAAGCCATAGGGTTCTCTTACGCTCATGCACAACGAGATTCCAATAATACCATGCAAGTGCTGGATGTAGTTGAGATGTTGGGTGACGGTGAAGACTGCATGCGCTCGGCATTGGTCAGTCTGATCAAAACAGCGAACGGTGCAATTTCGCGCCTTCGTTATACAAACTATCCTATGCTCCTATCACCAGATGACATAGTGGCCATTAAAAATCGTAAAATGTGTTGGGTTTGCAAGGGAGAATTTGATGATGGTGTTGGGAATGGAGGGAGGAGGAAGGTGATCGACCATGATCATTTGTGGCAGGAAATTACATGGGGAGGGAGTAACTTTAGGGGGTAGCACATCAGTCATGCAATTTAAACGTTAGACAGCAATATTTCGTACCTGTTTTTATACACAATTCCATTTACGACTTAAAGTTTGTTCTACCGGCGTTGGCCCGCATTGCCAAGGGTGGAGTTGTAGATGACGCATGGATAGATGGTTCTTTTTCATATAATATCATACCCAAATCATTGGAGAAGCTACTGCTGCTAGAATTCATTTGGAAAACAGTTGAAAAGCGTAACATGTGCCTGAATAAAATCCGTTTTTTAGACTCTTTCAGCTTCTTCCCCAAATCTTTAAGTCAATTGATTCAGGTACAGAAAATGGACAATTTTGATAGCTTCCCCCTCCTCAAACAGCGCTTCCCTGATGATGAAATGTATGATTTATTAACGTGTAAGGGTATATATCCATATGATTATTACAACTCTGGCTCGAGGCTAGATGAGGTGTCACTACCGCTCATTGAAGCTTTTTACAATTCTCTTACTGAGAGTGAGTGCACCACTAGCGACTACGAATTTGCTAAGAGGGTTTGGGCAAAGGGTGGATGTAAAAATGGGTGGGATTATTGTAAACTATACTTGGCCAGTGACGTACTCACTCTTCTGGACATTGTGTGCAAAAATACGGATAAAATCTATGGGGAATTTGGGTTGGATTGAGGTTATTATTTTTCCACTCCTCATTTGGTGATGGACTTGATACTTAAAATCAGCAAAGAAGAAATAGGTCTGATCACCGATGTGTATCAGCATCTGTTTGTAGAGAGATCAATGAAGGGTGGGTATGTTTTTCACGGGGATCGTATCATGAAAACTGATCCGACCGGACAGCACACCGATGAAAAGTCGGACGCAGTTTTTTTGGATATGAATTCTCTTTACCCATCGGCAATGTCTCACTACTGTTTGCCGTGTGGCAGTTATAAATGGCTTGACAATCCATGTGCTTCGAATTTCCCTGACATTGCCAGTGTTGAGGAGAATGGGGCACAGGGATGGTTTTTTGAAATTGACGGTGAAATACCCATGGAAATCCATGACTCGGTAAAAGACTTTGTTTTTCCGTGCATAAATAGACCGGTGGGTAGGGACTCTCTGAGCACCTACAATTTATCTTTAGTAGAGGATGGGAGTATGCACTGGGTACCTTCAAAACAAAAACTAATTGCCGACCTCAACCCGAAACAGAATATCGTTGTTCGTCACGTGCTATTGAAACGGATGGTGTCCAATGGTTTCAAGGTCACAAAGATTCATAGAGCCCTCCAATTTGATCGAAAGCCTTTCATGAAAACGTTTATTGACACTTTTGTCAGTAAGCGTTCACAAGCGAAAACGAAAGTTGAAAAAGAAGTCTATAAACTCATTTTGAACTCAGCTCTCGGTAAAATGTGTGAGAGCGTACGAAACAGAAGTCGATGTGACATTGTAACCAACCCCAAAGATTGTGCTCGAATCATTGCGGATCCAAACTTCACATCATTCACAATCATAGACTCTGATATGGTGCTCCTACACCGTAAGAAAAGAAACATTGTTTTAAATAAAAATATTGCAGGCGGGAGTGCAATAACTGAAATATTCAAGAAACTCATGTTGTCATTTTATTATAATGTATGCAAGGTACAGTGGCCGATTGAGGGACAAGTTCAAGTGTATTACGGGGACACTGATTCATTCCTGTTAAAAGTCAAAACTGAAAATCTATTGAATGATTTGGAAAATGGCGAGTACATTAGCTCACGAATGGACTACACTAATTGGGACGAATCCCTCTACCCAGAGCTAGTGAAACGCCAGGCCCCAAAGCAATTGTTAATGCTAAAATCTGAAACGGGTAGCGATCTGATATCCAGTGGTGTGTTTCCTGGTCCGAAGGTATACTGTGTGGAAACGCACAACAAGGATATCAAACAAGTTTGCAAGGGGGTACCTACACACTTTTTAAAAAATAATTTCGACATGAGTGTATATAGAAACTGTGTGGAACGTAGTTTAGTGCCAAGAGCGAAAGTCATGGCGATTCGCTCTTTACAATTTACAAACTACACAGTTAGAGTTGAGAAAAACGCCATGTCTGCCATATCGGACAAAGTCTATGTACTTGAGGATGGTGTGAAGGTACTACCTCAAGGTCATTATTTAATTTCAGACCGAGTTGAATGTATAGAGTACAGAAAACAACTCGGTCTAGAAAAATTAACTTAAATTCGTTTAAAAAAGTATAAATTGGGTTGGGAGGGTTTTTTGGGTAATTGGGTGTTTTTTAATTCTTTTTCTATATCACAAACAATTTTCAATATGTGTGCAAGGCAGATCAATTTCCACTATTTAATGTCCGCGGCCCGGGCCCGCCGCAGCGGGCCCCCGCTTCCCGGCCCGCGGCGCTCCCCGCGGCGCTTCCCGGCCCACCGCAGCGGGCCCCCCGGCCGCCGCAGCGGCCGCCCCAGGGGGATGGGGGGGGGGGATCCCATACCAAATGCTGTAAATAAAAGTGATATTATTTCAAGTGCTTTATTCTAATAAATGTTGTATTTTTTCTATAAATAAATAAACAAAAAAAGTGTACTTATTTAAGTGTTTTTTTCTCTGTGCCTATGTAAATGTTGTATTTTTTATTATAAATAAATTAAATAAAAAAAAGTGTATTTATTTAAGTGTTTTTTCTATGTGCCTATGTAAATGTTTAATTTTTATTATAAATAAATTAAGAAAGTGTATTTTTTCATGTTTAATGTGCTTTCATGATCAATGTAATATTTTTTTTTAAGTATTGTTACTTTTTTATGCATATAATAAAATATGATTCTTTATTCGTCTTCTTTTTCTTCATATTATTCTTGAACGGAGTAGTAGTAGGGAAATTAATTAGTCATTAGACAGCCATAGTCTACAGTTAGTTGTCTAGGTGAACTGTTGAAGGGAACATGTATCAATTTAAAACACCATTCAGATCGTTTCTGTGTGGGCCGTCAATGTCAGGCAAAACAACACTCTTAACTAAAATAATTAAAAATTGCGATAAAATGTTTGTGGAAAAGCCGAAAAAAATCTACTATTGTTACAGTATTTGGCAGGAGTCATACGATAAAATAAAAGCAATTGCCACGAGGGGGTTGGTGCAGATACAATTCATACAGGGACTTGATGTTTTCACCATTATTGAACCAAACTCTTGGCTGATCATTGACGATCTGGCTGAATCTATTGAACAATCGTCCCAGGAAATGCTACAACTGTTCACTGTTCGCTCTCATCATGAAAAGATTTCCGTTACTCTGGTTCTACACAATCTCTTTCATCAGAGCAAATGTATGCAAACACTTGCACTGAACTGCACCTACTATATCATCTACAGAGTTGTTCGTGATTCTAGCTCGCTAATAACTCTCAATAAACAAATCTATCCAGGCGCCCCCATACTTCTGCTCTCAGCATACAATCAGGCAACTAATAAACCCTACGGTTATATCCTATTGGATCTTAATCAAAATACACCAAGGATCTGCGTGTAGTCACAGATATTTTTGACAATGAAATTACAGTATATCTCCCCGTGAACACTAAAAAGACCTATTAGTTGCTATCATGACACTGACGAAACTACATTAAAATAGACATCTGTTTTCAGTTCTAAGCACTTCAAAACCTTCGCTTAGGAAAGCCATACTCAAACATGGTATTGAAAATGATTTCATTAATCTAATATCTGAACTTTGTCTAAATTTGACCGAGGGTAATGTTCAACTACCAGAAGTAGTTAAGCAACAGGCAAAGCAACATCGTTCCATTGTACGTACATTGGCCTCTAAAAAGAAAGGAAAGAAATTTAAAAAGAAACGACTTCTTCAGGCGGGCGGTAGCTTTTTCACACTTTTACTGCCAATAATTGCAGGACTTGTAAACAGTTTTCTCTAGAGAGAGAGAGAATGGCAAAACTCTATAAATTGACTCCAATACAACTCACTCTCTCACCCGTGGAACACTTTGAGAACAATCTGAGTAAATTCCTTGACAATGAGAATATTTAGGATGATAAAAAACTGCTTTTACTTCAAGATGCACTTCGCCGAGTGGACAAACATAAGCCCTATCGTTCGGAGCCAACTGCTGGTATTGATCACAAAAAAGAATCATCTCCTCAGGATTCTTCTGGAACACAAATAAAGAAGGAGGAATTGGATTCGATTGTATTGAAAATTGGAAATCTAATGCCCCACTCATATCGTGAACAAAGTAAACTACTCCTAACCTATCTCATGGAAAGTGGTCAAGATCATATTCAAGTTGAGAACAATGGGAAAGGGATTATAATTCAGGGCAAGAGCTATAATCTACGTGATTTAATCTATGATATGGTTACAAATCTTAAAGGACTATTATCATTTGACGCTCATCTATACAACTTTCTAAATACATTAAACTTCCCCAAAAGTCTTATTAGCAATAGACAAATTCTAAAAAAATTAAATGAACATGCATCATCAACAACAACAACATCATTAAAACAGGAGCATGAAGAAGAAGAAGAAGAAGATTTTAAATCAATCTTGGAAAATACAAGCACACCTAGTGGAAACTTGACAATGGTGGCGAGGAAAAAGCGAAAACGTATCATGTCACCATCACCATCCAGTATACAAAAGGGTAGCGGACGTTACACAACGTGTTTACGTTCAAAATGGTTGAAGTTCTGAAAGGTGTTTTATGAAAATATTGGTGAGGCGAGGAGTTTAAGTTCCCCCATCACTCTTTCCAAAGTCACTGGTGTTCACACTAAAAGTGTACAAGACTATCTACAAAATGAATCAAGTTCCACTCTGCATAGAAATCATAGACTTCGTGCTAATCAATATCAAAAAACTAAAGCCTTTTACCCATTGCATATAATGCAAGCAGATCTCCTGACTCTAGATGAGATTCAACGACGTCACAATACACCGTACAAGTACATTCTACTTGCAATCAGTGTTTATAGTCGTTATGCATATGCAATTCCATTGCGATCAAAGAGAGGCATTGAAGTTGCTCAGGCCATTGAAAGTATTCTCGAACAGGATTCATATAAAAAAATTCAAACGGATCGCGGTAGTGAATTTGTTAATCCCCATGTTGCAAAAGTACTAGCAAAATATAGTACACTGCTATATCTTAGTCATAGTCCTATAAAGGCTGCATTGGCCGAACGATTGATAAGAACTATTCGACTTTTAATTTCAAGATATTGTACATTGAAAAATACACCAGCTTTTATTCATGATTTAGATAAAATCATGTTGATTTATAATCAACGACCTCATCGATCATTGTCCAACTCTACGCCAACGGAAGTTCATCATTCTGATCATGATACAATTGACACCTTTCTTAAACAATATTCCAATGAATCGATCGTCAAGAAGAAAAATAAATTCAATGTTGGTGATACTGTTCGAATTAATAGAACAACTAATGTTTTTGAAAAGGGGAATTACTTGTGGTCCACAGAACTTTTTAAAGTGGCAAACATCCTAGACACTAAACCCATAACTTATCGTCTGCGTGATACCAAAGATGAAGAGATTCTCGGTGGCTTTTATGACTATGAACTACAAAAATTTAAAAATAATAGTGAAATCTATCAAATTGAAAAGATATTAAAGACACGGACTCGCAGGGGTAAGAAACAGTTACTTGTTCGGTGGCTAGGATACAACTCTGATTTTGATTCTTGGATCGGTGTTGAAGATATTGACAATGCCCAATGATTTCTATGTAACTTTCATGTCCAATGTTTCCGATCCTCTCTACAACGACTTGAATACGACAAGTGATTTTTGGACAAAACTCTCCCCCGCCATCAAATTTGACGGTGCGTATGAAGTGGTTCTTGTTGATTGTATTCTCAAAATACCTATGACATCCTGAGAAAGGATCGTGTGTATGATATAAAAGTTATACCATTCGATTGGACACTCTTTGTCGACTATGAATGGGTCGAAGCACTTAAATCTAGCGAATATCCACATGCTAAATTGAAATATATTGAATATGATAATATGACAGATTTGTGTCGTACAATCAATAAAAAAATCTCATATCGTAGGAATGGTACATTCCATTTTAATTATTCATTGGAACACGATAGGATTTACATTACCTCACCTGTTGACACTGAAATAATTACTCTCAATGATAATCTGAGAGACGTTCTTGGCTTTAAACAGAATATGATCAATGGGAGAAATGCTGGCACCGTTTACGGGATGGATCAAGTAATTTTTACTGATTATCGACCTGGTTTCGCCTCGGACTCTTGCATATTTCTCTATGCATCCTTTGTGGAAACATCGAAAGTCGGTAATTCAAATGTCCCCCTCCTACGTGTTCTTGAACGAAAAACATCTCATGAACTTGTTCATCACTATAATATAAAGCATCTTCAGTATGTTCCTGTAAACACTTCGTATTTGGAACTCTGTCAGTTAACACTAAGAAGTGAATTGGGCGATCCTCTAGCAATAACAAAAGGCTTAGCAGTGATTACATGTCATTTTCGACCCATTGTCGGCGATAGCACAATCACCTAAAATGAACAATAGAAGAATTCCATTTGTCTGTCCCGATATCGATTACTTTGTTGGTGCTTTGAGTCCTCGTCAAATAGGCAATGGATTGGACTACCACAAGGGGCGTACTACAATGTCTGGCTATGGTCTTGGTAGCTGGTTTGATAGGCTATTTCGTTCTGCACTACCCCTTGCCAGAAAATATCTTGTACCTGCTGCATCAAATTTTGCTGCCTCCACACTACAGGACTGGGGGTCGGGCAAGAATTTCAAGGAGAGTGTTAAGGAATATATTAGATCTTCAGCAAGAGCCGTTGGTGAGCAACTAAAATCTCGACAAAATGGGGAGGGATTGAAAAGGATGCGTGCGCGTCATTCACTCATCAGTCTCCACCCAGGCGGGAAGCGAAGGACATCAACAAGGACTTTGAGGAATAAAACAAGGAAGACCAATAAGCAGAAGAAGAAAAAGAAAAAGATTGTTAGATCAAAGAAGGATTTCCTCTCTTAAGATGACTTATCTCCCCAACAAGGAATCATATCCATCAATTAGTTCCTCATTGAATCTATTCAATGCTGAAAATGTTGATGTCAGTGTCAAGTATGGCTACTATGAACAATTTCACCCCCAACAACCCCTCTCGGAAAATATACACTTTCAAATATTTTCCAATGAAGACTATTTCATTGATTTGTCATCAACATTTATTGATTTAAATGTTGCGGTGAAGAAAAAGTCAGATAATACAACTCCAAATGCTGGTGATGGTCTCTCCTACGAGAACTGTATTCTACACAACCTATTGAAACAAATTAATGTATTCATTAATGGAACATTGGTGAGCACTAGCAATAATTTATCCAACTCTGCAAGCTACATACAATTTATGATGATGACACCTAAGGCATACAAGGAGTTGAGAGGACAATCATCGGGGTATGAATATCGATCAGGTGTTGATACTGACGGTGAGTTGACTACTGCAGTGACCCAGGAGTATCATCTGGTTGGAAAATTAAATCATGAGATATTCAGTATATCCCAATGGCTACCCCCCAATGTCAAGATTGACATAAAGTTACAGATGGCCCCATCGAATTTCATTTTGAGAAAAACACTTCCTGCAGCACCCGATGCAAATGTCATTATCACATCGGCAATTCTCCACGTCCGAAAACAACAGGTTATGAGCTCTGTTGCATTGGCAGTGGAAAAGCTAAGAGCCAATGGCAACAACATTAAACTTCTTGTCCCCCATATGATCACCAATCAACGTCACATTGCCACCGGCTCTCGTAGCTATAGCGATTCATCATTTACCAATGGAGAAATCCCATCAAAATTGGCTTTGGACTTTGTGAAGAGTGGTAGTGCCGTTGGATCCTGGACTGAATCCCCCATGATTTTAATTTTTTCGGTCTATCTAGCCTTGTGTGCAAAGTGAATGGTATTCCACTGTACACTCTATCTTTTGACATAAAATCCTATAAAACTCTGTACGAGTTGACCATGCAATCCCTAGATCATGACTCAACTATTTGAAAATGGAATAACCGATTAATGTTTTCAAAAAATCATGGGGTAATTGTTTTGGACTTGTCGGGGACTCAGGATATGAGCATAGTACGAACAGGGAATGTACGTTTAGAGTGTACATTTGCCGATGCTTTGACTGAGAGTATCACGCTAATATCACTGAGTCAATTTGAAACCTATTGGGAAATCACACCCGACGGCAGTTTTCTACTAGACCTAGCACCATGAACACAAACCAAATAATCAACGTATTTAGTATGGATCCATACATGTCCCAGTACAAGTCCTATTGCATACCTTCGGACTTCATTGAACAAATTCCAAGTGTTAACAATACCCTAATCATTTTTAATAGCAGTCCATCGACTTTGAAGACCGGCCATTGGCTATGCATCTTTCAAACAGCGAAGAATATTGAATTTTTTTATCCTCTTGGCCTATCGTATAAATTCTACACGCCATACATCAACAACTTTATTGAAAGCAGTGGGAAAACCATTATTCAAAATCAACGAAAAGTACAAGATTTAATGACTAAGACATGTGGCTTTCATGCACTACTCTTTTTCGTGTTCAGATGTCATGGCTACACCTACAAGCAGTTTCTGGACATCTACGTTGACTTACTTCGATTGAACGACTTTCTAGTGGAAAATATACTTACAAGCGTATTTGATATTGATTTTAGTGCCCTACGAATAAAATGTTCTAAAAATGTATGTGAAATTGTTTATTAATAAAAATTTATATACATGATAAAATGACTTTTCTACTCTTTATATTTCATCTTCTACTAGGTATAGGTATTTGTCGACAACAACTAGTGCAGGTAGATTATCTGAATTCACAGTGTACTGATCCTGATGTACTGCAATGTCAGGGTCACACTTTCTACAATAGAGTGTGACTTCACTCTTGTCATATCTCTTTGTATAGTCAATGATACTATTCTCATTCATTCTATAGAATTCACATATTTCAATTTGCTTATTTGAAGCAATTTCACAAACAGTGTCCTCAAGTGTCGAATCACATTCCGTCACAGTCAAATAAAAATCAGTGGGCTTATAATCATAACACCCATTGTCTTCACAACGATGACGTAGAAACCATATTCTTTTGCTGTTCCAACAGTTGAATCGGTGACCCGGTTCCTCCTCCCAGAACAATCTAAAACCATGACGATACCAATCTCGTAACAATAAACTAAAATCACGCTTAGGATTCTTTCCAATCATACCGGATATGTATTCTCCCACTGATTACATTTATCATAATAGCAATTGGAGCATAGGTGGCCTCTAGGATGAGAGTCACACACCTCTTCAAGACAGGAATTACAATCTTTAATTTGTACAGCATATCCTCTATGCAATTTACACGGGTTGCATAATCTACACTTTTCATCATACTCATCAATCATTGTGCAATTCTCACATGATGACCAGCTGCCCAGTGTGTACATACATAGCGGACATGTATGGAACATTTTTCATGTAATGACACTCTCACTGCCACAATGAAACTGAGCTAGCAACAATAAAAATTGTCTGAGATAGAGAGAGAGGAGTAAATCATCCTTGAGCACCATCTTTCTCATGAAAAAAAAGTCCTAAATTTCTAAACTAACGTTTAAAAGCATATCCACAATATCATTTTGCCGTGTCGTGATCAATATATCAATAAATTGTGTAAATACATTTGGACCACGATGTAGAAGCTTCATACAATAGTCTAATGATGGAGAATCAGTTTTCATTATATCGACAAGCATTCCCCGAGAAAATATCTTCCTTTGAATAGACAGCTCTAGAAAATCGTCATCTAGAATCAAATGTTTTTCCATAAGCACTAGATTCCCCAAGATTCGCTCTTTCTCAAATCTATCCATTTTTTAGTCCTAACACTCTCACAACCAATTTCAGACTAACCAGAATTTCTTTTTGTACTCTAAAAATATACGCTAGTCTACTATAGAAAGAAAAATACCTTTGATTTAGAAACAATTTTATTGAACATAATTACAATAATAGTATTCACTGATGCATTTTGTTCTCATCAATATATTTCGATAGGACATCTAATGCTGACCGAAGTTTATTTATATGGAGAATATTCACTTTTCCAGCAAAACATAGTTGCTCCTCCTGTTTAAACTTTCTTAGTGATATCACGTATCTAGCATACATACTGTCCCATTCAAGGCATAGTCTACAGCCAGCGGTTATTTCCACAGCCACATTGGGTACTCGTATATCGTTGCTGCTACTGTCGGCTCCATCATTAATCTCCAATAATGTAAATGCACCACTCATTTTTTCTCTACTAATATCCTCTCAAATAAACTATTCTCTCTGAATTCAATTCTCTTACTAATATGAATTGTAGTGAAAATCATTCCTTTTATTCAAATCCCAACCACAAATCAAGTTATCGTATATTGAACAACCTCTGATTGGCTCCTAAAAAATGTCTACGTCAAACGATACATTCATTGTGCAATTCTTATCACAAAAAAAAACAGTTTCTTGTCCCGTTCATATTTTATACACTTTTGACCATATTCTTGTAGGCGTGAATGTACGATTAGAATGTACGCTTGAAAGTACCTAATATATAGTGAATGTACGCTTGAATGTACGCTTGAAAGCTTATATAACTTACTACTCACGAATCCCATTATAGTCACACTTTTGACAAATTCACAATTACGCGTGACTACAGCACCACTACTGAATCCTGTGTGTAATTTCATGGGTTAAGCAATGTTCAAGCTTCAAGCGTAAGATTTACGATTGGCAAATAGGAGTGAAGATCTAGGGTTCTTTTTGAAAACGAGGGAGCTTAGAATAGTAGTGTTTCTAAAAGTATGGGGAATCCAGGAAAAGATAAAAGGGCGTAGTAGTAATGAACAACAGTTAGAAACAAATTACTATAGTAACAGGCTTTTCAACCCAAGTGCTTGTCATTTCAATTTTCCACTTTTGAGGTGCCACTGTCGCGTCAAAATCAGGGGTAAAACATTTGCCATTCATGTATCTTTGCTTTTGTATCAAATGGTATGACTATTGTGTGGCTTGGGGATAAAGTTTCCAGGTGCCTTGCTCTAGATCCATGAGTCACGCTGTAATAATTCTTGAACCAGTATTGCTGACAGCAGTATTGCTGGAAGACATAAAAAAACGTATCTGCATTATTTAATGCAGATTTTCCCCTCACGGAAGAATCTCCTAGTGAATTCCAACCCCGAGGAAAATTTCTCCCGTACACTTTCCCCAGAACATCTTCAAATATAAAATGTAATCGCCAAAGAGAAAGTAAGACAATTAAAACGAACTTCTTATATGAGTTCCGGCAAATTTTCCACGTGTAAAATTTCCTCAAGGAAGTTCAGCCCAGAAACTTCCCTTCCAACGGTAGGTTCTCCCCGTAGAAAATATCCCTCCCCCACAGAAAATCCCCCCTCAAAAAATATCTGTATACTTAACAACCACCGATACTATATACAAACAAGGTGCAAAGTACAAAGCTTTTAGCCCTTCCCCCGGGATGTGGAGGTCTAGTCATCCTCAAAGACATAGTTTTAAGATATTTTAACTGTGGTGAAGAAAATGGCTATCTCAAAATTTTTATTGGACGAGTTTGGGTAACAAAGAAGCATGGGAAGGGGGCTAGCTGCGATCCAATATTTTGCGGTCACTTAAAAAGGGCACTAGAACTTTTGATTACCGATCAAATGATCTATCCCCAATCTTATAGGATCACTGGTTCGATACGATCTTTGAGGTCTTTGAGGATGACTTTACCCCCACATAGTATGATGATACAGTAGTAGACGAGATGCTGTAGAAAAAGCATAAAGAGATGAAGAATGTGGTTTTAGGAAGAGGAGAAAGTTTGTCGGCGTTTTCACACAATATTTTATCTATATGGCTGAAATAAAATTTCTTAGAAGATGCAGCCAAACGAAATAATACTAAAATATTAAACTGAAATTAAAAAAAAAACTGAGAGGAAATAGTCAAACTGGACTTGTCCTAGTTAAAGCTAGGAACGGGGCTATAATAAGTGATTAGGAAAGAGTTGAAAAGAGATGGCCAAGATATTTTAAGAATGTGCTAAACTGTGGCACAGTTATAGAAAATAATATAAAAAAGAATGAAAAAACTTATGACCCTTTGGAAGTGAAGAAAGATTTATTTTGCGACGAAGAATTAGAAACAGTACTAGATGGATTAAAAATAATTAGGCCCAGGCTGTTGAAAGTGTGGTAAATAAGTTTTTTTCAAATATATTGGTTGTGAAGCTGGAGACATATTACAGAAAATCATGAATATAATCCGGGTTGCAGTGGCAAATAGCAACCTAGTAAGAGACGATCACGTCCTTTAGTTTAAATTACGAAGCCCATAACTCCTAAAAATAAAGTCAGATCAAAACAAGATGTACACTGTAAGAACCACCTTGTTTTGAAACAGGGGAAGTACCTAAAGATTTTAGGAAAACTTTAATTAAACCCCCAGTGAGAAAGGTGATAATAGTAAATGTGGTAATTACGGAGGCATTAGCTTGGCTACTCTACGAAGTAAATAACTTAGTATAAAAATACCAAGGCCGTATCCAGGGAGGCTGGGGTTACCCGGTTTGAAACCCCCCCGGAAATTTTTCACCGAGTCGAAAATTAGTCTAAAAAATACCTGTAAAGACAAAACCTTACCAGGAAAAAAATATGCTCCCACACTAAATCCTATTGCCTTTTGTGGGTTAACGGTTCTGATTAGCTTACGCAATTAGGTAACCGTAGGTAACCCCATGCTCACCTGACCTTGCACAGTAAATTAGGGTTAATAATATGCGCTCTGATCAGCTTACGCAATTAGGTAGCCCCATGTTCACCTGACCTTGCATAGTAAATTAGGGTTAATAATATGCGCTCTGATCAGCTTACGCAATTAGGTACCCCATGTTCACCTGACCTTGCATAGTAAATTAGGATTAATGGGAGCTCGAGGTATGGTATAAGAGAGTGCAAGATTGTCAGTTCAGTTCAGTTCAATTTCGGACTTGGCTAAGAGAAGAGCGATTTTCAACATGAAGAGGAAGTGTGGCATTACGTCGTTTTTCGCGCCCAAGCGGACCAGGGATGTTTCTGACACTGGCATTAGCGGGACGTCTGCGGAGCATTCATCTACACCTGTGGATCTGAAGGGCACTGGAGCCATCGTTGAAGCTTCTGAATCACGCACACTGGAACCAACCACGACGCAACACGTACTTGCACCAACCCAGTCTTTGTCGTTGTTTGCAATTGACATCGGTCGTTTTGTCAACAAATCATCCAGTCTCGATTCAAATTCTAAACTTTGTTTGCTGAAGAGCCCTTGGACTCCAGATGTCTCCTACATTTTTCCAGTATCTGAAAAACGGAAGCTGAAGTTTCAGTTAACTTGGCTCACTCGTTTCAGTTGATTGTCCTACTCTCCGTCTGAGGACGCTGCTTTTTGCAGATTTTGCGTTCTGTTCTCGTCAGAGACAGCTGGCAAAGGCTGCCACCAGCGCTTGGGGAATCTAGTCACCAAACCATTCAGGAACTGGAAGGATGCGATAGAGTGTTTCACAGCTCACCAACAAGCACAGTTTCATAGAAACTGCATCGTATCGGCTGAAAACTTCATTTCTGTCTCGGAGAAAAAGGCAGGACAATATCGTGCACCAACTAGACGCGGCGAGGAAAGCGCAGGTTCAAGAAAATCGCCAGAAGTTGCGACCAATTGTTGAGACGGTGATATTTTGTGGGCGGCAACAACTTTCCCTTCGTGGTACCAACGATTCCGGCCCCATTTCGGTCTCGGATCCAGAACCTTCTCACAATGATGGCAACTTCCGAGCACTACTGCGGCTGAGGGCGAGACACGGTGACGATGTTCTGAAGAACCACCTTCTTTCTGCGGCCGGAAATGCCACATATCTTTCTCCCATCATCCAAAATGGTCTTATCGCCGCATCCGGGGAGCTTCTTCAGCAGTCTATTGTGGAAAGAGTAAACGCAAGTCCATGCTTTTCGGTGCTTGCCGATGGAACGGCGGACGTTTCGAAAACCGAGCATCTGTCTGTTTGCGTCCGCTACACTTTCAAAGGGAACTTGCATGAGGACTTCCTTGGTTTTACCCCAGTTTCTGATATGACTGGGCAAGGTCTGGCTTCATCAATCCTGCAATTTCTCGAAAGCCTTGGTCTTAATCTGAACAAGATGGTTGGTCAGGAATATGACGGTGCAGCAGCGATGAGTGGGCATCTTAGGGGTGTCCAGGCTGTTATACGTGAAAAGTATCCGAAGGCGCTTTACGTCCATTGTAGTGCGCACAGTCTCAACTTGGTCATCTCTTCTGTATGCTCTATTCTGGCGTTTAAGCATTTCTTCGGTGTCTTGTCACAAGTCTGCAGTTTTTACCATACTTCCCCACTCAGGACACAGAATTTAAAAGAGAAGATCAACGAAATACTACCGGATTCGAGGAGACATACTTTAAACGGACTCTGTAAAACAAGATGGGTGGAGCGCCACGATTCAGTCGTGCGTTTTCTTGAGCTGTACCGACCAATCCTGCGATCCCTGGAAGCTCTTGAAGAGAACGGACATGCAGAAATCTCTGCAAAAGCGGCGCAGTTGCTGGACACGATGAACCAGTCGCAATTTGTTGTGTTTCTCCATGTGGTCAAAGAGCTTTTCTGCCTTACGCTTCCATTGTGCAAGACTCTTCAGTCAGTTGACTGTGATTTGGCAGCTGCATGCAGGCACGTGGAAACTGTCCTTTCAAAAACAAAGGAAATGCGAGGAAATGCTGCTACTGCTTTCACGTCTATTTTCGACGAAGCTCAGCGTTTTGCCAGCGACTTAGGACTGGAGATGACTCGTCCAAGGACGAGAGGTGGCCGGAGTATGCACGCAGACGATCCAGACCTTCTCAACCACTATAGAACCTCGCTCTTTATTCCTTTCCTGGACCACTTCACTTCCGAGCTGAAACAACGATTTGTGCTTCACCAGAAACTTCCGAATCTGTCAAATCTCAGCATCCTTTCTCCTGCCAAAATAGTTTCTGTCGATCTGAAGGCATTAAACCTGGAGTCATTGGTTGAATTGTATGGCGATATTCTTCCCAAGCCAGACTGTCTGAAGCAAGAAATTGAGCTATGGCGCATCAAGTAGGAGAATGTTCCGGTATCAGAGAGGCCTACTTGTGCTGTGTCTTCGCTTCAGGCATGCGACGCTACCTTTTTCCAAATGTTTTTATTCTTGTGGCTGTTCTTGCGACGTTACCTGTTAGCAGTGCTACTCCGGAAAAAAGTTTCTCAACGCTCAGAAGGCTCAAAACCTGGCTGAGAAATTCAACAGGAGAAGAACGATTGAGTGGCTTAGCCCTCCTTGCAGTCCATAGGGACGTTGACATCTGCCGTGACAAGGTCATCGACATTTTTGCAGGGAAGAAAAATCGTCGCCTGGATTTCGTTTTATAGATATTCGCCCTTACTTTTAGCTAAAAAAAAAAAAACTAAAAAATATATAGATTACTTCTAGCCTACTATTTGGCTTCTTTTTGCGCAAAAAAAAAATAGCTTGTAGTATTTAACTGTATGTAAATACTTGTCTTGTTTTTGCGTTACTAAAAAAAAAAAAAAAAAAAAAAAAAGCCCTTATAGATACGAAAGTATGCCTAGTGGACGCGTTCTCGTTCGCAAGGGGCGGACTAACGGTCTCGAGCTAACGTAATGTTAGCTCGAGACCCCCCGAACAAAAATTCCGGATACGGCCCTGAAAAATACTATGTAGATTTGAGACGCTATAGATAAAGTTTTAAGAGGAGAACCATTTGGTTTTAAGAAGAAGAGACAATGTCTCAATTTAATAATTGAGAAATGTCTGAATGATCAGACTTTAGTCCATAGTTTTATAGATTATGATCAGGCATTTGATTTAGCCGATAGAATAGCTTGAATGAAAATCCTATCCTTGTATTGTATAAAACATAAGTACATTAAGGTGATTAGTGCTATTTATAGGAAAAATATTGGTGTAGTTAAGGCGGGAAGTGAGTTTAGTAGCTGGTTTGGTGTTAAATTAGGAGTTGAGTAGGGTTATGTCCTATCACTGTTTGCATGGATCATTTCACGATATTTGTCCTAAGGAACAAAGTAAAGGCTATGGGAGTAGCATGGAACGAAGTGGGAAGGTAAAACTCTCCTGACTTAGATTATACTGATGACTGTAGCGTCCCAAATAAAAATATTTGTAAAATGAATGTATTTTTGGAGGTTTTGAGAGGTCAGGATGCCAAAATTGGTTTAAAATTTAATGTTAAGGAGACTAACTTGCTTAGACTAGGAATAAATTAAGGTAGAAAGATGATGTCTGGTGATGAGCAGATCGATCAAGTTGATAGCTTGACATTCCTGGGTAGTATTATTAGTATAGAAGGTGGATACAGTCAGTGGTGCCGATTATTTTTTTTTGGGGGGGGGGGAAAGAATTTTTTTCGACTTCTTTTTACTAAAGATAAAAAAAAAACAGAACAACATTGAGCAAATATATATATATATATATATATATAAAATAGGGGTGACAATAGATCTTAAGTCTCTTAATTAGTAGCCACAGCAGCAGCCATGATTTACTAGTTTGTATCTACCACTATGGCAACGATTCAAATTGTTTCTAAAAATTATTTTTGTCAATAAAAAAAAGGGCACAATATGTAGCAATTGCCTTTAAAATGAGCCGTTAAGCAGGTCTCTATGATGTTTCAGTGCCTCGCTAACTGCGGAGAAGGAGAAACGGAAAAAAGATACTTTCGATGCAGAATATCATGGTTTCAGCCGCTTTCCTTGTTTTTCAAGCCAATCGAATTTCCTCCTTATTCAAACCAAGGGACTGTAAGTTTTCATTGTAGGGTTTCCGGACAAGGCGGTTCTACAAGCATAGACTTTGTTTCGATTTGACATCATTTTTAGGAGCTCAAACCATATACCAAGGGCACCGGCAGAAAATCTTCCAGGGGGGGGGGCAGATACCAGAAAGTAACTATGTCTCTAGGGATATTGCGGATGTCAACCCCGTAAAAATTCGGTAAAACTTTACCGAAAAAAAGGACTGTGGATTGTCAGTTTAAGATACATATACTGATATTTATTCCTTAAAGTCTTTAACAATTTTTTATTTGTTAAAGTAAAAAAAGTGAAAACACTTAAAATGTATTTTTTTTTAGTAAAGGGCAAATTATGTTCTGTTCTTGAGAAGGCATGGGGGTTGTCAGCCCTACTCATGTAATATTTTGCTCGTTTTGAGTTTGCCTTGGTTATTTATTGTAATTTCTGTTCGTTTTGGGTTTCATTTATTTGTTGATGGTGGTTTGTGAGAGTTTTACACTTGAAAGATTATTTGACTTTATTTTTACTCAGTTTTGGTTAAATGGAGCTCTTTACTTTTCTTTAAAAAACTTGTTTCGTGGAAAAAGTTTTTAAATTAATTTTCATAAAGAAACAATAGGATTCAGTTACCAGTGGGGAAGTATGGAACAAAAAAGAACCACTAATGTCAGATAAACAACTGAAGACCTATTACTCTTAAATCAGTAAACCAAACTCCAGATTTAGCTTTGGTGTTAATCGAATGGGGCATTCCAAAACACGGGCGCTTCAGAAGATGAAAAATTTGTTAGATACTTCCCAGAGAAATTGTCTACATTTATCATGTAGACTGATTATGATATCTTTAGACTGATCATATTTCAAACAGTGAGCGGTAAAAAAATGTGATTCTATACTGGTATAGAAAAACCAAGAGTGTTTCTATAAAAAAAGAATGGTTACTATTTTACTAATGTTTTTACTAATTACTATTAATTTTACAATTCAATTTAAGCCATTTATTTGTAATTTATTTAGAATTATTTGTTGATTAATTATTAATTATTTGTTGATTTATTTAGAATTAAAAGTTCAATAATTTTAATTCACAAATTCTGGTATCTTGAGTAAATTCCCGTTCAGGTTTAAGCTAAAAGTTAAGTTTCATTATTATGAAAGAAAAGCATGCAAGATTCCTAATAGGATAAGACCTTATAGGGTACAACCAATTGAATAGACACAGGATCATCCTTATAGACTTAAGCAAAATTAGAATCTGACCCCTTAACTAAGATTATATTTTAAAAATTAAGGACAAGAATATAAAACTAAACTCATGTTTTTAGCTTGACAAAATATTAGCAAAAACCAAGAGCAGGGTTGCCACCCGTTGAAAAAAAATTTACTAGAATCTTTAAAAGAAATCACTAGATCAGCTCATAAATCACTCGATTATTCACTAGAAATCACTAAAAATCACTAGAATTATAATACTCTTTATCAGTGTAATTAACAATTGTTTTGTTTCTTTACCATGTTCTATACAGGTGCACATATAGTAAGGGGGTAAAAGTACCCCCCTAGGTCTGGAAAAATAATTTTAGATGAATGTTTTGTTGTTTCTCAAGTGAAAAATACCTTTGGAACTTTGAAAAATGTCTTTTCGCATCTTTATGGAGAGAATAGAACAAAATCCTTGCTTTCTCCATGTACTTTCCCAAATTGGCACCGTTGGCTTATAACTCAATCACTAAAAATTTGTTATCGGTGATGTAATCGAAATAATTACTTTTAATTTTCATTTTTTTCTTGTCGATTCAAAACCCTAATTTTTTCTCCAAAAACAAGCTAAACCTAAGGTATAGTATTGGAACCTTTCAACTATACTAAGCCCAATGGCTATCTTAAACTTTTGGTCGAACAATTTTAGGGAAAAGATAGGACGTGAGAGGAGGGCTAGTAGCCCTCTGATCTTTTTGGACAAATAAAAGGGGCACTAGAAATTTTGGTTTCCGTTTAATGAGCCCTCTCCTGATGTTCTGGGACTGTTGGTTCTATACGATCACCCCTGGGAAAAAAATGACACGCATCCGTGATTTTCTTCTGGCAAAAAAAAAAAAAAAAAAAAAAACAAAAAATTAAAAGTTTTTGCAGACAGGAGCTTGAAACCTGTACAGTAGGGTTCTCTGTTACACTGTTTCTCATGGTGTAATTTTATTTAAAATTATTTTACTTTCAGGGGTGTTTCATCCATCTTAAGAATATAAGGCAAATTTTTGCATGTTCGTAGCTTTTTATGGGTAGCACTAAGCTTAATGAATCCTATATATTTGGAATCAGCATAATAATGCGATGATATATCGATCGATTGCTATCAAAATTCCGTTTTTTAGAGTTTCGGTTACTATTAAACCGTTTCCCTCCATTCTTATAGTTCATTGCGTCCAACTATTTGATATATTAGCACATAAATCCAAAAACTTAAAGAATAGGACGGTATCTGCGCTTACTAGGTGTTACAAATACAAATAAGAGAATATGAAGACATCTCTCGGATTAGATATCCCCTCCCCCTTTTACTCCCAACCATGTTGAATAATCAAACTACAATCGATTTAACCAAGGCTATCTAGTTATGTTACAAATCTTATTACAAAAAGCACTGAGTCCTATTTTCTTTTTCAATAATTTCTTTTTTCGTTTAAAAAATTATATTTAATGTATACCTACCTTCTTATTTTTCCATGACTTCATTTCTGTTCTATCTGTAGATGTAGAGGGTGTGTTCATATCCACTATCCACTCCACTTTCAAAGGTTTTAAACAAATGAAAATCTAATTTGGAACCATTAGATTATAGAGAGTAAAAGATCATAAATTTGAAGACAAAAATTTGACCTGAGCAAATGTTGTGAAATAGGAATTATAGAACAGTTTTGCAATTTTCAGATTAAATAAGTTCGCGTATCATCTTGCTGATAGCGCTCTGGGGTCTAACTGTCTAAATATGATATGGAGGTATGGTGGGAAATCGGAAGTTTCAAAGGCGGTATATTTGCATAAATGCTAATTTTGAAAATATTAGGAACTGTAGTGAATAACTATTTTGCGTTTTTTTTATAGTTTACTTCTTTTATGATTCATTCGATTGCATCATGAATCTACGCGCTATAAGGTGAAAAATCACTATATTTGAGAAAAATCACTAGTTTTAGAACCAAAATATCACTATAATCACTAGCGAGAAAAAATCACCAGGTAACATAAAAAATCACTAGAACTAGTGATAAATCACAAGGGGTGGCTACCCTGAACAAAACCAAACTGACTGCTCGTAGGGCACGAAGCTATATATATATATATATATATATATATATATATATATATATATATATATATATATATATATATATATATATATATATATATATATATATATATATATATATATATATATATTATATAGTATATATATATATATATATATATATATATATATATATATATATATATATATATATATATATATATATATATACATATAACTTTCTTTGTTTATTAATACCAAAATGCGGTAAGCTTTATCAAGCTTGTCGCACTATTACTAGGGCATAAGAATGCCCTTGAGAGTATTTACTCTACACAGTAAATCGGGTTCCGGTTTCGGGTCTCCTTTCGAAAGATAAATAATGACCTACATTGAGTTAATCTAAGATCTAAGAATTGAATTAAATTCTGAATTGATTCTAACAAGTTTCATAGCAGTTCTTAAAGACAAAACAAAAATAAGAAATTCTTTTTCTTTGATTAGTTGTTACACTTCTATTTTCTTCCTACTCTGGTCTAAATTCCAGGGGGCCATGGCCCCCTTTGCCCCCCCCCCTCCTGCCGGCACCCATAGCATATAGCACATAGCTAAAACACAAAATAGCAATTAAATAATAATAAGAAGGTTCTGCTATTCAGCTTGTATTTGCATACATTTAGGCTGCTAACACACTGGACAACAACAGAAAAAAACTTGTTTTTGCCCCTTAGACCCATTTTAGGTCTATTCATACATTAAAACCGCAATTTCCTTAAACTTCTTTTAGTCTTTTCAAAACTAGCAAAATTTTAAGGCAGTGCCACAATTTGTCGGTGTTGCCACGTTGAGTTGAGAAAATTAATAAGAAAAGCTAATCAGTTTATTTTGGCAATGCTTTTCGTCCGTAAAAATTAAATCATTGACAGTCCGTTGATTCCCAAAGACGCCTAAACCTTCAAAGGATAACTTCACGATCTACTTGTATTTACATGTGCTTATAACATTTTTTTACTATTTCTTATCGAGGCTTTAAGCATTCCTACTGCGTAGCTGAAGTTGAACAGCCCAACTGCCCAAAGTGATCTACTGAGACGCAAAGCTTCTTTAGAATAACAATGAAAAGATTTATAAGGTATTCAACATTATTCTTGCCTTAAATTTTGTTTTATTATCCTTTATACGACCCAAAAGACTTCTGAAATTTTTTTAACTACGCGCTTTTTTCTTATATGGAGTTTCATCTGACCAGTCTTACAATTTAATTTTCGGGTGAAGACTTATATTACTTAGTATATAGCAAGTAGGGTATCGATGCAACATTAAAAATTGAAATAGGAAAATATAATTGAAATAGATTGAATTTAATTTAATAAAACAAAACTAAAATTAAATAAATTTAATTGAACTCAAATTCATTTTTGATTCGTTTAATGAATTTCCTTCAATAATTTAATCTTTATCACTTTAATTAAATTTAATTAATTTTTAGTTTATTCAAGCTGATTAATTTGTAAAAAAGATTGGAAATTCAAATTTTTCATGCATATTTGCAAAAAAAAAACAACGGTGTTACTTTTCATTGGTGTTACCAACGGTTAACGGTAGTAACTTATTACAATATTTCCTCATGATTGCAGCGTCAGCTGCAACCTAGTAAAGGGCGAACCACAGCCCATAGTAATCAAAAGTTGAAAAATGTGTTTTCAAAAAAAACTGTCTAGCGAGAAAAAATTGCCATTTGACACTGAATCCGGAATGGTAACTATTGTTTCGGTTAGTCTTAGAAGTAAAAGTTCATTGCGAAAAGAAATTTATGGGGATTTCGAAAAAGAGCCTGAAACCCCTTGAAAATGGCGTCAAATCGAAGTAAAAGTGCACCATTGGAATCAGAATGTTCAAGAACCTTATATAGGATAATTACAGTCCCCCACCTTGAACACCAAGGAAAATGACTTTTTTGCATGGGTAGCACTGATCTGTCTCCCTTTTTTTTTCTAGAAATGCTAGGGGGTGTCCAGAGCAATATAGAGAGGTGCGTATCTTGCGTATTGGTATCGCATGTACCGTATCGGGAATATCGGTATCCGCTGTTGTTTTTTTTCAGTCATTTTCTAGGCTCATTTTTGTAAAGCATGTCCCGGCAAGGTATCATGGTTGCAGCGGTAGCTGCAACCATGAATTTCTTAAGCTGCTACCCTAACCTTAACAGTACTAACGGTAAAAATATATTGCTTTCTGAATGCAATTTTTCTAATTAATAACGAAAATCCTTTTGTGGGAACAACTTATGTTTTTGCGAGGAACGTCATTTTTGTAATGAGACCCAAAAAGCGTTTAAAAAAAATTGTTCCCTGGATTTGCCATAAATTTGCTGCTTACGCTGAATAACCAAGTAAGCAAATATATCGAAGATAAGAAGACGCCTGTAAGGGTATTTCAGACCTTTACGTACGCGTAAAGGAACCAAAAGCTTCCCCCAAAAAGAGAATTTTCAAAAATGGTGCATATTTCAACTGGACTCAGAAATACTACAATTTAATAGCATGCATCGTGCTTCAAAGACTCCGGTTTGCTACAGGATTAATTAAAAAATAGGATGTTAGCCCAATAAGTTTTATCAAACAGTTCATAGTGTTAAACTGTAATTAAGGAGCGACTCAGCTCAATTGTAACCGAAACTCAAAATTGGAATTTTGATAACAATTGATAAGAATTTGGTTTTTATGCAGATTGCAAATATATAAATTTCATTACATTTAATATCTACCCACCAAAGGCTCCAAGCCTCAGAATAAAAAGGGATTTTGAAAACAGGGAGTCTGATTTTCGAAAAAGGGAGAAACACCCCCCCCCCAAAAAAAAAGTCAATAAATCTTAATGTAAATCAGACCCTCAGATTCAGCACATCAGAAAATGTTATTGTGGGGGTTATGATCTTCTATCTTCACAAATGTGGAATTTATGTTTTTGCCAGAAAACTGATCACGGATGTGTTTCTATTTGTTGTTTTTTGTTCTAGTGCCCTTTTTAAGAGACTGTAAAGATTGGAGGGCAACTAAACCTCCTCCCAAGACCTAATTTGTCTCTTATTTTGTTTTCGAATGTTATGATATAAGATCAATTTGACAAAAAAAAAAATCATCTCCTTCAACTACCTACAAACGTATAATACAGAAGCAGATTTAATGTTAAGACCTTCAAAGGACGAAGTGACGATTTTGCCAAGGGAGCATTCAGACCAGAGAGAGAAGACATTCTGATTGTGATGGTAAGTTTTCAGTTTAGTTTATTAATATTGATAACTTGTGTCTTATGTTTCCCAAAACGTTTAAGATAGTACATTTTTATAAATAAAATAAAGGTTAGTAAAATTCTACGGTACTGTTCTAAAAGCTGTATACCATTCAAGAAGTAAAGTTTGGTCAATGCTAATGAAACAAAACAAAATAGGATAAAAATCTAATAGTTTAGAAACAAAATTTGGTTATATATTTGCATATTAGGTGGATGGGGGGGGGGGGGTAAAGCATAGCATATATTGAAAACGTAACCTAACCTAGGTACCTTTTTTCCGCTAAACCCCAAAAACTGAAGTTTAAATATTGTAAACGCAGTTAGAAACCACTGTTTGCAATCCAATTCTCCGTTGAGAGAACCTGCTTGACTAGTTTCTTTTATGATCTATCTTGCGTGGCTTACAGCAAATAGAACAGTACCCATTCTACTTTAGCTACTTTTGGCTATCTTGGAAAGGGGTTAGGTTAGGAAAATGAGACTTTCAGGGATGGGTCTACAGGCTAAAGTATGGGTACTTATGTACTATCTGGAACACACGTGAAAAATGAAGTTTGGTTGATGCTAATGAAGTAAAACAAAATAGGATAAAAATATAATAGTTTAGCAGCAAATTTCGGCTATGTATTTGCGCATTAGGGGGGCGGGGGTGGGGGTAAAGCATAGCATATATTAAATGCCTAACCTAACCAAACCTAGGTACCTTTTTTACCCTAAACCCCATAAAACAATAATTTAAATATTGTAAACCCAATAACAAACCACGCTTTACAATCCATTTCTCTATTGAAAGAAACCCGTTTCGAAAGAAACCCGCATCTTCCCTATATAATATAGCGCATGTGTTCCATATAGTACATAAGTACCAAAGTATGTCCCGGGAAGGTATTTTGAAGTACCTACCTCCACTCCTTCTCCCTCTAGAGGGTCCTTAAATTTGCCTACATAACAGGTCTATACTTAATGAAATTTTGACAAAACAACATTTTACCTTGATTTTCAGTTATCGGTTTCTTTTTCTCAAGGTTTAGTTCCAAAAATGCAATTCCTGTTATTTGAGTAGAATTTTAAGCCATATCAATGTTTTTTTTTTCTTCAAAATTTAGGAAATGTATTTGCATATCTTTAAAACCTTATAAATTGGGATTGACCAAAGTTGTGAAGCTGAAAACAATTTTGTTGTACTTTATCTAAGCAGAAGGTCTATTTTGCAAGGTTTCAATTTTATAAGACACAGATTTTATAAGGCGGCGAACAATAGATTTGATGAGATCTGATGAGTAAGTCAAAGGTATTCAGAAAAGACAGGATTCGTGGCATTATTATTGCAACCGTTCACCTCTGGAGGTAGAAAAAAGGGGGAAAGTCTTTCTTTTATTTGTGCCTCGATTTGATTTCATCTTCACTTCAGGTCCGAGTGTCACTGTTTTCCTGATTGGAAGATATTTCTTACTCAAGTGTCTTCTGTCGGCCTGCTACTACGCCATTGATTTACTGATTTCCACCATAAAAAAATCCAGCTGTTAAGAGGTGTCATATTGTCTGGGAGAAATTGTTTGTTGTAATTTTCTGTTCTTGTAAAATAAATGAGGTTATTTTTTTATATTTATTGATAATTCAGGAAGACGAAAGGGAAACTGAATCCTGAGAACTAGATATTAGACTGTAGACCTAGGAAATTGAACAACGCTAGTGATGGAAATCCAATAAAAGAACGGGAAATCCAGCAAACAAGATGGAATTCCAATAAGGATCTTAAAATCCAACATGTTGTTTTGTCAACAAACTAAAAATTCAGTTCGGATATGGGAATTCAAAATTTTTGTTTCTCAACAAATTTGAAATTCAATAATGACCCTGGAATTCCAAAATGGTCTCCAATATTCAATTTCAGCTGTTGAAATTCAAATTTTGTTGTTGATAAACATTACAAACAATTTTTGTTGAATCTCAAACGATTTTGTTTTACAGTGTGGGGCTATTGGGCTAGCAGAACTTTAAAAAGTGAATGGTTTGAAAATCAAACCAAAGGCATCAAAACGAAAGTATTTTTGTTCCCCTGGGCCTTTTTTGGTCTATAAAATCCTGAAAGCTGCGATTGTTAAAGATTTTTTTTCGGCTTTTATAACATTATCAAGTTTTTAGGGCAGCAGAGCCGTTCCTAGGGGTGGGAGCAACCAGGGAAGTTTCCCTTGATGCCGTGACTTGGAGGGGCGCCACAGCTAGGGAATTGCCCAATTTGATAAAAAAAAATTTATTTTGTTTCGGCTTTTTTTGCTTATATTTGTGTCAGGAGGGGAGAATATAATTAATTTTTCTCCGGGCCCCACCAGCCCCAGGAACGGCTCTGTAAGCAGTATGACATTTTCGTTAATCCTGTAACATTGAACCACGAAAATGAATATTCGAAACTACTAAGTTAATATTAGCTAATTAAACAATTCAAACATTAACAATCTGTTGATTCACAGACACAACTACACCTTCAAACGAAAGCTAAACTTCCTTAATTTGTTTGGTGCTATATGTTTTTAGTTTATTTTATTAACGGTTTTTTGTTGTTTTTTTTTTTAACTTAGTGTTTGCTACTACCAAAAGTTGCAGAACTCTAAATATGTGTCTTTTTCATTAAAAATTGAATTTCTAATTTTCTTAATTCTTAGAGATATACAGGGTAGTGCAAGCTTTTACTTAACCCTGTGGTAGCCCAGAGGATTGATGCTCTGCTTGGCAATACGGGGCCCCAGGCTCGATCCCAGCTGCAGTGCGGATGGGCGACAGGCTTGCTACCACTCCTTGTATAAACTTTTACTAGGTTGGAAGCTACCGCTGCAACCCAGAAAAGACCCTGCAACTAAAACGTCGATTAGACGCCATTAGTGGCTTTGGCTAAATAATGCCATCGTTGGCTCTGGAGGATCTTCATCATTTTTTCTTAGCTTCAACAAGTTCAAACAATCGGCGTTCAGTTCACTATCATTGGTACGTCAAAAACAAGAATGGTCAATTAATTTTAATTAATATAGCAGATATACCAGTCATAGAGCAGATTATTGACCAGAAAACGATTGTGAAATATCCTCTACAAGGGAGGTCTTGAAAGAATAAGTAGGAAGAATTTACGATAGAATTATTATCAACAACAAGTAATATACTTGTTAATAAACGATATGCTACGTGTTGTAACATATTTTAAGGGTCAATTGACTGAGAAATGTTACAACACTGAATTGAAGATTGAAGAAATGTCTACTTGTTCTTCTGGGCTTCGTTATCTTAACAAGCTTATTATGGCTGACCCTACCCACGACATGGGTTTCTATTTCATTTCTTTGATACATTTTGTAATTATTTATTGTGTCTTAATTGTTGTTCATGTTTGTTGCTCCCCTTTCCTGCACCCTTGTAAACTTGATTTCTGGGGCATATATATTATTACATTGTTAATTCTAATTATATTAGTATTTGTGAATTTAATGTAACAAACCCTGCCCATAATATTATGGGTTTCTATTAGGTATATTTACGTGTTTTTTTTTGTATTTATTTATTGCTTCTTACTAGCTGTTTCTTATTGTTACCTTGTTTGTCCCTTTTGTTTTCTCTCTTTTACACCCCAACAAACTAGGTTTCTGGGGCATATACATTACACCATTATTATATTGTGCAATTATATGATCGTAGACATTTCGCAGTAAAAGATGCAGCTTCGATGTACCGATTAGTGACATCTGTGGAACAGCTAGATCCTTACGTTTTTATTTGATGTTATTTATAGCAAATTATCTATAATAATTTTCGGTACTGGTGCATAATGAGGACACATTTACATATTGTACAAGGAAACCAGTCACGAAAAACCCGCCAGACGGGTCAATACAATAGACCGCTATAGAGTAACGCAATGCAAAGCATGGTTTTCACTGCGTTTACGATATTTAAACTGTTGTTTTTTTTCGGGGGGGGGGGAGGGTTAGGGGGGAAAAGGTACCTAGGTTAGGTATTTAATATATGCTATACTTTACCCCCCATCCCCACCCCCTAATGTGCAAATATATAGCCCAAATTTGTTTATAAACTATTATATATCCATCCTATTTTATTTTATTTCGTTAGCATTAACCAAACTTGACTTCTTTAGCAGTATATAGAAGTGTCCTCATTATGCACCAGTACGTAATTTCCTATGCAAACTGCTAAGTTCAAGTTCGAATTTCTCACAATTTATATCGATTTTGACAGCTTAGTATTGTCTCAATGTATCTTTTTTGGAGGAAGGAGAGTTTAGGCATTGGGCTTTTGATGTCTCAGCCCTAACCCAGAGTGAATGTGTCCATCCAAGAAATACAAAATTTAATCATTTTGCTGATTTCTTTTCTTTGTGAATTAATTAAAAAAAAAATTTTCCACAAAATAAGTTTTTCAAAAAAAGTAAAGAATTCAATTAAACCAAAAATTAACAAAAATAGAATCAAATAATCTACCAAGCATACAACTACCACAATCCACAAATTAGTATCAATAAATAAATGAAACCCAAAACAAACAGAAATTAAAATAATTAATAGAGTCAAACACAAAACGAGCAGAAATTAATATTAGTAGGGTTCTAAACCCCTATGCTTTCTAAAAGCCAGAATATAATTTTCATTTTACTGAAAAAATTCAAATGAATTTACTGAAAAAAAATGCGCATTGTCAGTTTACTATACACGTGCTGATATTTATTTTCTTACACTCTTAATTAATTTTTGATTTCATAAAGTCATAAAAATGAAAACATTTAAAAGAATTATTTCAGTAAGGTACAAATTACATTTGGCTTTTAGAAAGCATAGGGGTTTAGAACCCTACTCATATTGATTTCTGCTCGTTTTGAGTTTGATTCGATTATTTATTTTAATATCTGTTTGTTTTGGGGTTCATTTATTTATAGATACTGAGTTGTGGTAGCTGTATGCTTGGTAGATTATTTGATTCTATTTTTGTTCATTTTTCGTTTAATGGAGTTCTTTAGTTTTTTTGAAGACCTTATTTTATGGAAAAAGTTTTTTTTAATTAATTTCTTTTCGTTTTATATTGAATTAGTCTCTCTTTCAGGGAAAAAGACTGAGCCTCTTCTAAAGTTAAACAACCATCCATCCATGAAAACTTTAAATACCCCCTGGGTATAACTTACAGCCCTTGCCCCGAATCTCTAGGATTTGTTTCAACCACAGAAGCCTTGTTATATGATATTTAGACTATTTTGAATATAATGGCTATCTCAAAATTTCTATTAGATGCATTTCAGGACAATACGACGTGTGTGTGTGTGTTTGGGGGGGGGGGGGGGGTAGCTGCCCTCCGATCACTTTGACTCTTGAACTAGAGCGTCTGATTACCAATCCAATGAGCGCCTTCCGAAGTTTATATGATCATGCTTTCTATAAAAACCTTATATACCCCAGGGCATAAATTACAACCTTTGCTCTGAGGGCTGGGGGGATTTGTTATCCTCAAAGACATAATTTCTGGACCTTTCAAATACGTTGAATAAAATGGCTATCTCAAAATTTTGATTGGAAGTGTTTGGGGAAATGACGGGCGTGGGGAGGGGCATTTGCCCTCTGATCACTTTCGACTAATAAAAAAGGCATTAGTCCTCTCAATTTCCAATCGAATGAGCCCTTTTTGAAACTTCTACGACAAACTTTCTATAAGAACCTTATATGCACCAAGGGCACAACCTAAGACCCTTGTCCTGAGGGCTATGGGGGGAGGGTTATCACCCACAAAGACTTAATTTCCAGACCTTTCAACAAAGTTAAACAAAATAGCCATATCAAAATGTTGATTGTAAATGTTTGGGGAAATGATGGACGTGGGGGGGGGTGATTCTCCCTCCGATTACTTTTGACTATTAAAAAGGGCAATGGCCTTCTCAATTTCAAATCTAATTAGCCCTTTTTGAAGTTTTTATGACAACGCTTTCTATAAAATCTTAAATGCCACAACGGCATAACTTACAAGCTTAGCCCTGAGGGATGTAAGGGGGGGGGGTGGTCATACTCAAAGACATAATTTCTAGACCCTTCAACTACGTTCAACAAAATGGCTATATTCAAAATGTTGATCGGAAGTGTTTGTGAAAATGATGGGCGTGAGGGGGGGGGGGGGGGGGGGTATTCGCCCTCCGATCACTTTTGACTTTTAATAAGGGAACTAGCTCTCTCAATTCCCAATTGAATGAGCCCTTTTTGAAATTTCTACTACGACGCTTTCTATAAAAACCTTATAACTCCCAAGGGCTAAACTTAAAGCATTTGCCCTTGGGGCTGTGGGGGGTTTGTCATCGTCAAAGACATAATTTCCGGACCTTTCAACTACGTTGAACAAAAGGGCTATCTTAAAATTTTGATTGAATGTGCAGTGAATTGGTGGAAGAGAGAGAGGGGTTAGTTGCCCTCCATTCCCCTTCGACTATTACTAGGGTACTAGCCCTTTCAATTTCGAATCGAATGAGCCCTTTTTGAAGTTTATACGAGAACACTTTCTATAAAAATCTTCTTTGCCGCCAGGGTAATCAATCAATCAACCAATTTATTCAATCAATAAACTTAACAAAATACACTTCAATATAAACTCCCCCGTAAGGCTCTATGGCCAGCAAAAAAACAGGGGAGAAACAAAAATGAAACAAATACATAAAAAACAAAAACATTTTCAACATCATGCATTCACACCTTTAAGACACTCAACACAAGGGAAAAAAATAAATAAACAAAAAAAATAAACAAGAAAAACTTACAACCTTACAACCTTTGCATAACTTACAACCTTTGCCCTGAGGATTGTTTTTGGGGGGAGGGGGTTGTCATCCTCAAAGACCTAATTTCCAGAACTTTAAACTATGTTGAACAAAATGATTATCTAAGAATTTTGATTGGATGTGTTCGGGGAAATGGTGGGCATGAAAAGGGGGTTAGTTGACCTCCAATCACTCTCTACTATTAAAAAAGGCACTAGTCCTTTCAATTTCTAATCGAATGAGCCCTTTTTGGAGTTTCTACGACAACCCTTTCTATAGGAACCTTATATACCCCCAGGGCATAACTTAAAATCTTTGCCCTGAGGGTTAAGGGGGATTGTCATCCTCAAAAACATAATTTCCAAAACTTTCAACTATGTTGAAAAATGGCTATCTAAAAATTTTCATTGGATGTGTTTAGGGAAATTGTGGACGTGAGAGGGGGATTAGTTGCCCTCCAATCCCTTTCTACTTAAAAAAAAGGCACTAGCCCTCGCAATTACCACTAGAATAAACCCTTTTGAAGTTTCTACGACAACCCTTTCTATAAAACTTCCTATGCCCCCAGGGCATAACTTAAACCCTTACTCTGAGGGCTGTGGAAGGTTGTCATTCTCAAAAACCTAATTTCTAGAACTTTCACCTACGTTGAACAAAATGTCTATCTAAAAATTTTGATTGGATGTGTTTGGGGAAGTGGTGGGTGTGAGAGGTGGGTTAGTTCCCCTCCAATCATTTTCGATAATTAAAAAGGGCACTAGCCCTTTGAAGTTCCATCAAAATGAACTCTTTTTGAAGTTTCTACGACAACGCTTTCCATAAAAAACCTTATATGCCCCAAGGGCATAACTTACAACCCTTGACCTGAGGCCTTTGGGGGGAGTGTCCTCCTCAAAGACATATTTTCCAGATCTTTCAACTACGTTGAACAAATTGCCTATCTCAAAATTTTGATTGGATGTGTTTGGGGGAATAATGGGCGTGGAAATGGTGTTAGTTGCCTTCCAATCACTTTCGGCTATTCAAAGGGGCACAAGCCCTTCCAATTTCCAATCGAATGAGCCCTTTTCAAAGTTTCTACGACAACTCGTTCGATACAACGTGCCCTGGTCTAAAAGAAACAAAAAAGTTAATACATTGTGCCAACATTGTTCTTTACTTAGGCAGCGCTATTGCGCTGCCTATGATAAATAGTTCCACGCACTAGAATTGATCTAAGAAGAACCAGTCCCTCTAAGTTGGGGAAAGGCTCAAACATGCCCTCTCAGGAAACTGTAAGAAATTTATTTAACTCTGTTGCTTCCGAGAAGAATTTTGACAAGACCGGGGAAAGATGGGTCCAACTCTTTGGCAAAACATTGATGTTCTTTTGGACATCATTGGCGATTTTTTTTTCTTTTCTTCTTTTTTTTTGACTATTAAATTATTGGTAGTGTTGAATTTATGAAAAGTAACAATGACCAGTTGCTTTTTATAGCCCTGACAGAAATTAAATAAACAATCAATGCAAACAAACATATAACAGATATTAATGTAAATGAATAAATAAATCTTAAAACAAGTGAAACTTAAATTTAATATGCAAATCAAGCTTGAAACGAACAAAAATCACTACAAACAAGAGTTTGGGTATCGCCTCCTTCTCTCACTGTAAAACTCTAAAACCTACTGCGTCATTGGCGCTTTACTGAAAACCAATTTTATTACAAATACTTTCTTTTGTACTTAAAATTGAAAATAAACATTAAAATTATTGTACAATGTTGAACTAATGAGCTTTCAGCAATTAATATCATTATACATCAAATATAAATGGAAAGTTCTAGTTCACTTTTAAAGAGTCAAAAGTGATCAAAGGGAAATTATCCCCCCCCACTCCCTTTTTCCCCAAACCCATCCGATAAAAATTTTGAGATAGCCATTTTGTTAAAAATAGTTCAAACACCAGATAATACAAACTCCAAAGTTGACACAAACTCATTTTTTAACTTTGATATTGTTACTTAGATACCAGTTTTGATAATTTGATAAACATTTAATTGCTTTTAAAAAGTTTGATTTTGAAATAAGGAATTTTTAAAAACTTGGAACTTTTTGCAATCAAAAACAAACAAAAATTAATCAAAAAAAAACTTTCAAAAACTAAGTTTATCCAAGAAAAGTGAAGGCCATTTTAAACTTAAGCTCAGCAGATACAAATATCCGTTAAAAATCAAACTCAGAACGACTCGAAATTACTATTAAAGAGTAAATGAATAAATCTTGAAACGAGTGAAACTTAAATTGTGTATGAAAATCAAACTGGAAAAAAAACAAAAATCACTACAAACAAGAGTTGTGTTATCGCCTTCTTCTGTCACTGTAATAGTCTAAAACCTACTGTGTCATTGGCTCTTTACTGAAAACTACATGTGTCTTGAACAGTCTTGGAAAGTATAAACAACAACAAATTTAATATTTGATATATAATGATATAAATGGTTGAAAGATCCATCAGTTCAAGGTTTCACATCAATTTTATTTTTATTTTCAATGCTGTAAGAACTGGAAAAGAAAATATTTGTAATATAATTTGTTTTCAGTGAAGAGCCAATGACGCAGTGGGCTTTTGATTTTTATTTACAGTTAAGGTAGAGGGCAGCGAAACGTTGGCTCTTCACTGAAAACAAATTATATTACAAATATTTTCTTTTAAGCAAGTGAGCCCTCTCTGAAGTTTATACGAGCATCCTTTCTATAAGAACCATATATACCCCCAGAGTATAACTTACAACGCCTATCCCTGGGCCCTGGGGGGTTGTGTAGACCTTAGAGTTTTAATATCTGACAAAACGCTTAGCTCAAATTTTTATCGGATGGGTTTATCCATCCGATAAACCCAAAGTCATAGAGGGCGGGAGGGGCTAGTTGCCCTCCTATTTTTTTACTCTGAGAAAGTGAACTAGAACTTCTAGTTTTCATTCAAATGAGCCATCTCTGAAGTTTATAAGTAGGGATGCACCAGAATGTACAGGGGAGAGTTTACAACATTACCAGGTACGAGTGAGTCTAACGGGACAAGATCACGTGTCTCTTTCTAGGCCAATAAGGGACTTGGAATACTGCGGGGAAAATGCACATATGCACTGAATACGAGCATGACAATGCTATTGATCCACTAACGGAACAAGATCGCAGTGAATATAAGGAAGGATTTTTGCTATAATTGTTATTAGTGTGAGAATAGAATTCAAGGAGTGAGAACAATTTGACTTTATTCATTGAGATATATTTGCAATAATGACTGGAATGTTTATGCTATTAGAAGATGATAGTGAGGTTGGTAGCAGTAGCAATGATACAAGAGCACCAAACATTGCGGTAGAAATCACGAGAGGATCACGGCTTTGTCTTGAATGGGATGAAGTATATGCAAGATATATGTTATCTTTGAGCAAATTGAAAATGGAGCATCAATTATGCTTCGCTGCAAAAGTTGATATAGCACATGTAAATAGACTTCAAAGTGCTTTAAATGCAATAGTGAAGTACATAGAGGACAATAAGTTATATCGACAATATATATTATTGTTAACAATATATATTATTGTTGAGGACAACATATATTATTGTTGTATTATACACGCAAAATAAAATTGTTTCGAAATCAAAAATGTCCCCCTTTCTTTATGTTAGATTTTTTGGGGGTTATCGAATATTCTTGAAGTAGAACGAATCGTGGTTAGTCTAGAGTCAGCAGTGAGAGTGTTAGGATTTAAAAATGAATAAATTTGAGAAAGAAATAATTAGGTCGAATCTTGTGATTATGGAAAAACATTTGATTTTGGATGACGATTTTCTCGATTTATCACTTCAACGGAAGATATTCTCACAGGGGACACTTGACAATATAATGAGGAATGATTCTCCCCCATTGGACTATTGTATGAAGCTTTTACAACTTGACTCAAATGCTTTTACTCAATTTATTGATATATTAATTGAAGCAAAGCAGAATAGTATCGTATATATACTTTTGAAAACATTGCCATAGATTCTATGTAGATGGTTCCCCCTTCGAAAGAGGCTATGTAACGTCAAAGAGTTACTCCTCTCCCATTCCCCTCTGAATTTATCGAATTTGGATCAGTTTTTTAGCTGTGAGAGAGTTGACATCGGAAACCAAAAAATGTTCTATACATGTCCACTATGTATGTACACTCTTGGCCGTTGGTCAACATGTGATAATTGTACAATTATTGATGACTATAATGAAAAGTGCAAATTATGCGATCCGTGTAAATTGCATAGAGGATATGCAGTACAAATTAAAGGCTGCAATTAATGTCTTGAAGAGATTTGTGACTCTCACCCTAGAGGGCAACTACACTCCAATTGCCACTATGACAAATCTGATCAGTGGGAGAATACTTATTCCGGTTGATTGGAAAGAACCACAAACGTGATTTTAGTTCATTTCTACGAGATTGGTATCGTCGTGGTTTTAAATTATTTTGGGAGGAAGAATCTGGTCTACGATTCAACTGTTGTGGTAGCAAGACAATTTGGTTTCTACGTCATCGTTGTGATCACACTACCTATTATGACTATAAACCTAGTGATTTTTATTTGGCAGTTACCGAATGTGATTCATCATTTGAAAACACTGTGTGTGATATTGCTTCCAATAGACAAATTGAAACACGTGAATTTCACAATATGAATGCAAATAGTATCATTGACTATACAAAGAGATACGACAAGAGTGAAGTTACATTGTACTGCAGAAAATGTGACCCTGACTTTGCAGCCACTCAAGATCAATACACAGTAATTCAAATGATCTACCAGCATTAGTGGTTCTCGACAGTTGCCTATACACCGAAGAAGAAGAAATATAAAGTGTAGAATAAAGACATTGTTGTATATATACATTTTTCTTTATTAATAAACAAATTCACAGACATTTTTTAAGCACTTTACTCGTAGGGCACTAAAATCAATATTATACAGGTCTGAGAGGATATTTTCCACCATAAAGTCGTTCAGACGTGGATTATCCACATAAATGTTCAGAAACTGCTTGTAAGTATAGCCGCGACATCTGAACACGAAATACAGCAGCGCATGGAAACCGCAACTTTTAGTCGTCAGATCCTGCACTCTCCTCCGATTTTGAATAATATTTTCCCACTGCTCTCAATATAGTTGCTGATGTGTGGAGTGTAGATTGTGTAGGTAGGCCAAGAGAATCAAAAAATTCAATCGTCTTCATTGTTTGAAAGATGCACAACCAATGGCCGGTATTCATGGTCGACGGACTGCTATTAACAATGATTAGGGTATTGTTGGCACTTTGAATTTTTCCAAGGAAGTCCGAGGGCAGACAATAGGATCTGTATTTGGACATATAGGGGTCTATATTAAATACATTGATTATTTGACTGGTGTTCATGGTGCCAGGTCTAGTAGAACACTGCCCTCGGGAGTTATTTCCCAATAGGTTTCAAATTGATTTAATGAGATTAGTGCAACACTCTCAGGTAATGGGTCGGTAAATGTACACTCTAAACGCACACTCCCCGTTCGTACTATACTCATATCCTAGGTGCCAGACAGGTCTAGTACAATGATACCATGTGTTTTAGCCAACATTTCTTCGGTTATACCATTTTCAAATAGTTGTGAATCATGATCTAGGGTTGCATGGTCAACTCATACAATGTTCTATAGGATTTATCAAAAGATAGATTGTAGAGTGGGATTCCATTTACTTTGCAGACAAGAGATGAAAGTCCAAACAGTTCAAATCTATGTGGGCAGCCAGTCCACGATCCTATTGCACTAGCGCTTTTTACAAATGCCAATGCTAATTTTGACGGAATTTCGCCATTGATAAAGGATGAGTCGGTGAAGGTGCGTGAGCCTGTGGCAATATGACGTTGATTGGTGATTGTATGAGGAACAAGTAGTTTAGTAATATTTCCACTGGCTCTCAGTTTTTCCACTGCCAAAGCAACAGAAATCATAACTTGTTGTTTTCGTACATGTAGTATTGCCGAGGTGAGGGAGAGAGTTACATTTGGATTGACAGCAACTTCTTTTCGTAAAATGAAATTGGATGGAGCAAGCGTCAATTTTATATCCACTTTAATATTGGGTGGTAGCCATTGGGTATATTAAATATTTCATGATATATTTTTCCAACTAGATGTAATTCACTAGTTGTAGCATTTTTAAGTGCATCTGTACTATCAGTATCAGTAATATATTCATATCCATTGGAGGTGCCTCTCAATTCCTTGTATGACTTGGGTGTCATCAGCATGAATTGCATATAGCTTGTATAATTTGAGAGATTGTTGCCTGTGCTCACCAGTGTACCATTTATGTAGACACTGATTTGACGAAATAAATTATGTAATATACAATTGTCATAGGATATTCCATCAGCACGAACTGGCAATGTATTGTCAGATTTCTGGACTTTCATCTGTAAATCTATAAATGTCGAAGACATGTCCATAAAGTAGTCTTCATTGGAATAAATTTGAAAGTGGATATTATCGGAGAGGGTTGTTGTGGATAAAATTGTTCATAGTATCCATGTTTTACACTCACATCAACATTTTCTGCATTGAATAGATTTAAAGATGAAGTGATTGAAGGTTGGGAATCCTTATGCGGTAGATATGCCATGTTCAGTCTATGAAAAGAAATCCAGTTTCGATCTAACAATTCTCTTCCTGGGGCTTCTTCTTCTGTTTACTGTGCGTGTCGTCTTTTTCCTTCTTTTCTTTGACAAGGGTGATGTCTTTCGTTTCTGACCTGAGTAGAGACTGATGAGTGGTGCACTGTTTCTCGACCTTTTTAAACTTTTCCATTTTGGTGAGATTTCAATTGTTCGCCAAGGGTTCGCGCACTGGACCTAAGATTTTCCGAAGCACTTTTTTTAATCCTTGCCAGAGCTCCAATCGTATATTGTAGAGGATTCAAAATCTGTCGCAACCGGTACAATATATTTTCTAGCCAGAGGTAGGGCAGAGCGAAACAGCTTAGCAAACCAACTGCCAAGACCATAGCCAGACATTGATGAGCGACCTTTGTAATAGTCCATTCCATTGCCCAGTTGTCTTGGGCCAAGAGTATTAACATAGCAGTCAATATCAGGAAAAATGAATACCACTTTTCTATCAGACATCTTGTTTTTGACGCGACACGACGGGTCGAAAATGGCATGTAATCACAGCCAAACCTTTTGATATTGCTAGGGGATCACCTAATTCAGTTCTTAGTGTTAACTGGCAGAGTTCCAAATAGGAAGTGTTTACGGGGATATACTGAAGATGCTTTATATTGTAATGATGAATATGTTCTTGACTGGTTTTTCGTTCAAGAACTCGTAGGAGGGGGACATTGCTATTGCCAACTCTGGATGTTTCAACAAATGAAGCGTAGAGAAATATACAAGTGTCCGTGGAGAAGGCAGGCGGGTAGTCAGCAAAAATAAAATTAGTGTTTCCAGCACTTTTACCATTGATTATATTGAGCTTAAAGCCAAGAACATCTTTTAGATTATCATTGAGAATAACCTTTTCATCGGCAATGGGTGAACTAATGTAGATCTTGCCCTCCTCCTTTGAATAGTTGAAATGAAAGGCTCCTTTTTTACGAGCGGAAATTCTTTTATTGATAGAACGACATAAATCATTCATACAGGTGAGTTCTTTGTAGGGTAATTCAATATATGGATAATCCATCCAATTGACCATTTGAATTTTATGTTGTTCACTATCGGGTGGTGGCGGCCAATCATAGGGTCTAATTTTTATATCATATTTGCGATCTTTTCTCAGGATGTAAGATGTATTTTTGAGAATACAGTCGACAAGAGCCACTTCATACGCGCCGTCGAATTTGATGTTTGGAGAGAATTTCATCCAAAAATCACTTGTTCTATTCAAATCATTGTAGAGAGGATCGGAAACATTGGACATGAATGTCACATACAAATCATTGGGCATTGTTAATATCTTCAACTGCAACCCAAGAATCAAAATCAGAGTTGCATCCTTGCCATCGAAAAAGCAACTGTCTCTTGCCCCTGCGAGTACGGCTCTTTAATATCTTTTCAATTTGATAAATTTCACTACTGTTTCTAACTTTTTGTAGTTCATATTCATAAAAATCACCGAGGATCTCATCATCTTTGGTGTCTCGCAGTCGATATGTCGTGGGTTCAGTGTCTAGGATTTTGGACACTTTAAAAAGTTCAGTGCTCCATAAATAATTCCCCTTTTCAAAAATATTGCTGGTTCTATTAACTCGAACAGTATCGCCAACATTGAATTTCTTCTTCTCAATTTTTTATTGTCGTTTTTTCACTGGAATATTGCTTTAGAAAAGCGTCAAATGTATGTTCACTGCAATGAACTTCCCGAGGGCTAACATTGGACAGGGATCGATGTGGTCGTTGGTTATATATTTGTTTGATATTATCTAAATCATGAATAAAAGCAGCAGTATTTTTCACCGTGCAATATCTTGAAATTAATAGACGAACCGTTCTTATCAATCGTTCAGCCAATGCAGCCTTTATCGGACTGTGACTATGATATAGCTTTGTATTATATTTCAATAGAACCTTTTGCACATGAGGATTAACAAATTCGCTACCGCGATCCGATTGAATTTTTTCTATAGCAATCTTGTTCAAGAATACTTTCTAAAGCTTGAGCAACTTCAACACCTCTCTTTGATCGCAATGGAATGGCATATGCATAGCGACTAAAGACACTGATTGCCACTAGAATGTATTTGTAGGGTGTATTGTGACGCCGTTGAATCGCATCTAGAGTTAAAAGATCAGCTTGCATTATATGCAGAGGGAAAAAGGCTTTAGTTTGTCGATATTGTTTGCCACGAAGCCTGCGATTCCGATGCAGAGTGTAACTCGGTTCATTTTCTAGATACTCTTTTGCATTTTTTAACGTGCTGCTACCTATGTCAGAGGCAACTTTAGAAAGCGTTGTGGGGGAACTTAGACTTCCCGCTTCACCAATATTTTCATAGGCATGTTTTAAAACTTCATCCATTTGAACGCAAACACGTAGTGTAATGTCCACTCCCCTTTTGCACACTGGAGGGTGGTGCTTGTGACGATGGGTTGATATCAATACGTCTTCGCTTTGTCTAGCCGTCATCATCGTTGGTGTTATCAAATCATTGCTGCTGCTACTAGGAGTGCTAGTATTTTCCAATATGATTTAAAATCTTCTTCTTCTTCTTCTTTTAAATGGTGTTTTGTTAGAGGACTAACACCTCTACTATATTTCTTAATTTCTTTAGAATTTGCTTGTTGCCAATAAGACTTTTGGGGAAGTTTGATGCATTTAGAAAGGTGTATAGATTATTGTCAAATGGTAAAAGTACTTTACCATATCACATTTGTAACCATACCACAAATTAAGTCAAGTAGATTATTAACTTTTTCCCTGAATTATAATTCGTTTCCTTGTGTTATCGACTTGAACTTGATAATCACCATCACTTTCCAACATGAGATATGTTAATACTCTTTTACTCTGTTCTCGATAGGTCACTGGCAATAGGTTTCCAATTGATGTCACTATGGAATTCAATTTCTTCTCCTTTGATTGTGCTGCTGCAGAATCTTGAGGAGATGTTTCCTGTTTGGGAGGATCTGTGACGACGGCGGTGGATCTCTCACGGTAAGGTCTATGTTTTTCCACACGACGCAATGCATCTTGAAGTAAAACTAGCTTTTTATCATCGGCAATATTTTCATCATTAATGAATTTGCTTAGATTGTCTTCAAAGTGTTCCAAGGGTGAGAGGACAAGTCTATTGGAGTCAATTTATAGGGTTTAGCAATCTAGAGAAAACTGTTTACAAGTCCTGCAATTATTGGTAGTAAACGTGTAAAAAAGCTACCACCTGCTTGAAGGAGACGTTTTCTTTAAAAAAATTTTCCTTTGTTTTTGCAAGCCAAGGCACGTACAGTGGAACGATGTTACTTTGTCTGTTGTCTAACACCTTCTGGCAAGTGTAAATTGCCCTCGGTAAATTTAAACAAAGTTCAGATATTAGATTAATAAATTCTTTGTCAACACCATGTTTGAGTATGGCCTTCCTGAGTAGGGGTTTTGAAGTGCCTAGAACGGAAAATAAATGTCTATTTTCGTGTAGTTTCTTCAATGTCATGATGGCAACTAATAGCCTTTTCTACAGTTCACCGGAAGGTATACAGTAATTTCTTTGTCGAAAATATCTGTGACTACACGTAGATCCTCGGGTGTATGCCGATTAAGATCTAGCAAAATGTACCCATAGAGCTTATTTGTGCCTGACTGTACGATGAAAGTAGAAATTTGGGAGCACCTGGATTATTTACTTATTTAGACTTATTAGAGAACTTGAATCACGAACAACTTTGTATACAGTAGGCGCAGTAGCAAAATGATGATGACGATGAGAAATTGTTGTCCTCCCCCACCCACCAAGTGCTTTTTTTCAAGTTAACGTATCCAGACCGAGTTGGTTTCGATAGTCCACACATTCAAGTCGATCTAAAATTCGATAGTGGCCGTGGGGAGTACTTTTACACCATTCTCAAGCACATAGACCTTGTCGGATATGCATGGCATGGAATTTTTTTTCCACTCTAACAGTATAGTTTCTGTATTGTAGAGAGCGAATTGCTAGCACTTTTGCTCTTGGCACTAGACAGCTGTCTACATAGTTTTCTGTAGACACTCATGTCAAAATTATTATTTTTACAAGGTGTGTAGGGACCCCTTTGCAGGTCTGTTTATATCCTTGCCGTGTGTTTCCACAAAGTAAACATTGGGACCGGGGAACACCCCATTGGGTATTAAATCACTCCCCGTCTCCGACTTTAACATTAATAGTTGATTGATAGCCTGGCTTTTCACCAACTCGGGGTAGATGCTCTCATTCCAATTAGTGCAGTCCATCCGCGAGCTGATGTGAACCCCATTTCATAAATCATTTAATAAATCCCCGGTTTTAACTTTTAACAACAGAGAATCTGTGTCCTCATAGTAAACTTGAACCCCCCCTCCTTGGCCATTGTACCTTGCACACATTGTAAAAGAACGACAACATGAGTTTCTTGGAAATTTCAATTACTGAACTACCCCCAGCAATATTCTTATTCAGAACAACATTTCTCTTTTTTCTGTGTAGCAGAACCATATTCGGCTCTATGCTCGTGAATATTGTAAAATTGGGATCGGCGATAATTCATGCACATTCTTTGGGAAAAGTTACGACGTCACAACGTGATCTGTTCGTACGCTTTCACACATTTTTCCAAAAGCTGAATTAAAATAAGTTTATATATTTCTTTTTCAACTTTACTTTCTGCTTGTGAGCGTTTACTGACAAAGGTGTCAATAAACGTCTTAAAGTAGGGTTTCTAAACAAATCGCAGGGCCCTGTGTATTTTTGTGATCCTGAAACCATTGCTCACCATCCACCACAATAGGACGTTAGTGAACAACAATATCCTGTTTCGGGTCCAGATCGGCAATTAGTTTCTGCCTGGAGGGGGTTCAATGCATGCCCATATCCTCGACCAAAAACCGATTGTATGGGCTCAAAGACTCCTTGGTCCCAGGTCTATTCACGCATGGAAAAACAAAATCTTTTACTGTATCGTGAAGTTTCAATAATATGTGTCCGTCAATTTCAAAGAACCATCCTTGTGGACCATTTTCCTCGACAGTCTGAATGTCGGGGATATCAGAAAGATTTTCAAGCCATTTGTAATTACCACATGGTAAACTATAGTGAGACATTGCCGAGGGGTACAATGAGTTCATGTCAAGTAAAACAGCATTGTACTTTACACCATCAGCAGAGCTCTGCCCAGTTTGATACGTTGTTAGGACGCTATCCCCATGAAAAACATATCCCCCTCATAGATCTTTCTACAAATAGGGGTTGATCCACATCGGTGATCAACCCTATTTCCTCCCTACTAATTTTTTGAATTAAGTCCATGGCGAGGTGCGGTGTTGAAAAATAATAGCCAATGTTTAGCCCGAACTCTGAATAAATTTGATCTGTGTTTTTGCAGACAATGCCTAAAAGAGTTTACACATCACTGGCGAAGTACATTTTACAATAATCCCAACCATTTTTACAATTACCCTTAGCCCATACCCTCTTAGCAAATTCAGAGTCCTCGTCAGTGCATTAAACTATCGCTAAGTGAATTATAGAATGCATCAATGGGAAGGAGTTTCTCTTTACTTAACCGCGCGCCAAAGCAGTAATAGTCATACGCATATTTGCCTTTACAAGTCAGTAAGTCATACATTTTACTGTCTGGAAATCGTTGTTTAAGCAGAGTGAAACTATCAAAATTGTCACTTTTCTGCACTTGAATGAGTTGCCTGAGAGCCTTGGGGAAAAAAACTATATGAATCTAAAAAAACGGATTTTATTCCAGCACGTATGCCCATTATCCACTGTCTGCCATTTCAACACTAAAAGCACCAGCTTGTCAGCAGATTTTGGGATAATATTGTTGGTAAATGAGTTGTTTACGCATAGACTATCTGCTCCCCCCCCCCTATCTGTGCATACGTGCCAAAGCCAGTAAAATAAATTTCAAATCATATTTCGAATTGTGAATGAAAACCGGTATAAAAAACTGCTGGCTTACATTCACAATGCACGATTGGTGTGCTACCCCTCGAAAATTACTACCCCCTTACGATATTTCCTGCCACAAGTAATCATGACCGCGGACTTTCCCCTTCCCCGCTCTAGTCTTTTTCCCCATAGTCCCTTTTCCCTTAGTCACCTCTTCAAATTCTCCCTTACATACCCAACATATTTTCTTATTTTTAATGGCCAGGCGATCCTCTGCTGACAATATCATCGGATAGTGGGTATTTCTCAAACAGGAAATAGCTCCATTTGCAGTGAAAATTAATTTAGTTTATGCTTTAGCATGTAATCATTCTCATCCAATGTTTCGACTATTTCTAACAATTACAGAGGGCGTGGGCATTTGTGCGTGGGCATAGGAAACTGCTATGGCTCGATGTTCTTTGTTACGATTCGGAAATTGTGGGTCGTTCACATCCACCAGATTGGCTTCACAATACAAACTTATTTTCATTGCTTTGCAAGAGCGTATCTGAAAATGTTTTAAAATGTAAAATTGCACGGTCATCCAAAACTGTTTCCACCGATTGATATCCGTGTCTTTTACAATGTTTCATGTGATTTGTAACTTCAATTCAGTCCAAAATCTAGACAGGCATGTTGAACAATAGTATCGTGTCCACTTATTCTTTCCCTCCCCCAGAACTCTACTAATATCCGTAATAGGATTGAAATGACCAATTGAATTGGGTTTACTAGGCGGTGTGTACAACAACCAAACCCAGTGTTTCACCGATTCAATTGACGGGGCCCTTACTAGGAATACTACACCCTTTTTATTAGAACGCATACCCTCTTGAAATTCCGTTTCGTACTGGAGCACAATAACACCGATATTTAAATGGGCGTTGGCCCATTCAGAAATATCTATTACCCTGAGTGTTACCGGAAATTTTTCCGCTTACAAGAGAAATCTACTAGGGAAAAAATCAGACCCCTCTTTCCCATGCACGGCCCAGTAGTCCAAATTTTTCTTTGAAGCTTCATCTTTCAGACGTTCGAAAGCCGATATGAGGAAAGCGTACATGAAACATTTTTGGCCTGTTTCGAAACAGATTCGTTGAACGCCCTTGCATCCTTCTAAATCGGGATTATATTTTTAAAATATACCCTCGTCCCTCGCCCCACCTATTAAAATAAAATCTTTTTTAAATTTACATATATACACTTAAATTGTCAATAAATAAAACTACAGAACCACTCCCATTCTGATTATAATTTTCGAGATGAGTGATAATATTGTTGCCTCATTGCATAAATACAGTCTCGTAATTTTCCAAATGAGGATACGCTACAAACATCTCGGTGTGCACATAATGGTCATACACCTCACTATGACTCTCATTTAGATAAAATATTTTTTAAACAATTGTTCTTCAATAATACTTGGTTGAACTGGGACGATGTCTATTAAATCAGTGGGTGAAGGATTCTCATTTAACTCTCTGGAAAAATTATCTAAAATTTGCATTGCATTCGGATTTAACCACGGTAAATCGCCCTCTGAAGTACCTGCATTGTCTTATACAACTATACTACTATCAAAACTGAAACAATTATTGAATAAAATGTCTGCCCATTCCGTGTCAATGGCGTAAGTATCATTTAAATTCTCACTACCTTCATAGCATTCCCGTATCTGAATATCACGAAACTCCATTGACACTTCAATTCGGATCATTTCGTGACTTGTTTCTTCAGCTGGTGGGGAAGTTAGTGCGTATGGAACCGATGTAACCTATAACGAAACAACCACTTAATTTCAACATGCATAAAAGACCCTTTTTTTAAAGTAGAATAGTGACTATATTTTCTAATTTTTTAAAACATGTGCTTAAAAAAACACACACTTTATAGTCATAGCAATGCCACTATCTGTGTGTGCATAGTACCATTTGGCTAGTTTTTAAGCTTGTTAATCGCGTCAATTTAAAAAAAAACTGACATCTTGTACTTATTTCTATACCAATAACAAAAGTGAAATTACTTTTTCAGTTAAAAAATTGAATTTTAATACTCATAAATTTGCAATGTTCATTATTAAAAAGTGAACTCGAGCTTTCAATCTCCAATCAATGAGCCCTCTCTGAAGTTCATACGAGCATCCCTTTCATAAGAACCATATATGTCCCAGGGTATAACTTAAAACCTCTGCCCCGGGCCCTAGGGTGCTGTGTCGACACCTGAGTTTTTGTTATCTGGCTTTTGAACAATTTTAACTTAATGGCTATATCAAAATTTTTATCTGAGGCATTTGGGGAAAAGGGGCGTGCGGGGACTAGTTGCCCTCCAATGTTTTTTTTATTCTCAAAAACTGAACTAGAACTTTCAATTTACAATGAAAACGAGCCCTCTCTGAAGTTTTTACGAGCATCCCTTCCATTAGAACCATACATTCCCCCAAGGCATAACTTACAACGCCTGCCCTCGGGCCCTCGGGGATTGTGTCAACCCCAGAGTTTTTTGTTATATGGTCTTTGAATTATTTTAAAAAAATGGCTATCTCAAAGTTCTTATCGGATGGGTTTGAAGAAAAAAGGCGTGTAGGGAGGAGGGCTAGGTGCCCCCCAATCTCTTTTGACTCTTAAAAAGTGAAGTAGAACATTCAATTTCCAATCAAATGATCCCTCTTTGAAGTTTATACGAGTATCACTTCCATAAGAACCATATATGCCCCCAGGCCATAACTTACAATACCTGCCCCCGTGTCCTGGGGGGTTGCGTCGACACCGAGTTTTTGTTATATGATCTTTGAACTATTTTTAACAAAATAGCTATTAGTCCGGGCGCCAAGTAAAGCTATCTTGCTTATTTTCAAAAGTACATGTTGTGTCAGGTACAAATTTTCTGAGTGCATAGGTTTATAGAATCAATATCAGTGATTCTGATTTGCTCGGGTCCAGCTTTCCAGAGGGGCGGTTCGTAGAAAAAACTTGCTTAGAAATATACGGTTTTTTCGAAGTTTTGGATTGATAAGAATCAAAACATGGCCAATAACTTTGGGGCTAGGCAACAATCGTTTCAGCAAGAAAAGTCTCGTACTTACAGAAGAAAACCAAAAAAAAAATCTAATTTAGACTTTTTGGATATTTCCCAAAATACAGCTTAGTTAAATACTTCTGACAGAAATTAATGTTAGGCCTATGTTGATTCCAAATTGAATTGTAATCTAGATTGAATTGTAAAACTAGAGCGATTTTAGGTATTGTTTTATTGCTTTATAGAGATATATGTATGGTACATTATTGACAGGCATCTGATTACAGACAGTACAACTTCATTTTTTTATAGCTCTAAAGGACCAGTGGCACTGCCTTTTGTGCAACTTCTTTACTGACTGGCTAAAAGGCCCTGAGGATAATGAAAACTCTAATTTTACTATCTTTTGAAAGTAAAACTTCTACCTTTCTTCTAGCCTGTTTGATGGGATTACTTTCCAATTCAGAGGAAGGGTAGCTTTAACAATGCCATATATCAATACAAATTGCTATAGGCTACTGTAAGTTTTCTAAGAGAATTATAATCACATCCAAGAAGATACCATATAAAAAAACAATGACAAGAATGTCACATTTTCACTTTTCAAAGCTTCCATCTATCATTTGCTAAAATGTCCCATTAGAATTTAGTAAGGTTTTCCTTAAATTCTTCTAAAGTTTTAATGATTAGCAAAACCTGGGTCCTTTTGGTCAATTTTAACGCCTTTAGTTTCTCAAAAGGTGTGGCAGTCCTGTTCTGGGCCTACATGGAAGTCATTTAGTTAGTAATTCAAGAGGGAAAGGAGTTTCTTGAATTTGGTGACTGAGTTTAAAAAAAATTAAACATTGAAAATTGAAAGAAACAACCAATTATTAGCATAGTCAACATGAAAAATTTACAAACCAGAACAATTTTTGGTACTGTTTTTAATGCTTTACAGAGTGCTGTGTCTGTGTATGGCATATTATTGACAGGCATCTGATTAGAGGCAGTACAACTTCATTTTTGTAACTCTAGGGTCAGTGGCAGTATTTCTGCCTTTTCTGCAACCTCTTTACTGACTGGTTAAAAGGCCCTGAGGATAATGAAAACTCTAATTTTACTATCTTTTGAAAGTAAAACTTCTACCTTTCTTCTAGCTTGTTTGCTGGGATTACTTTCCAATTCAGAGGAAGGGTAGCTTTAACAATGCCATATATCAATACAAATGGCTATACTGTAAGTATTCTAAGAGAAGCATAATCACATCCAAGGAGATACCATATAAACATACAATGACAAGAATGTCACATTTTCACTTTTCAAAGCTTCCATCTATCATTTGCAAAAATTTCCCATTAGAATTTAGTAAGTTTTCCTTAAATTCTTCTAAAGTTTAAACGATTAGCAAAACCTGGGTCCTTTTGGTCAATTTTGACACCTTTTAGTTTCTCAAAAGGTATGGCAGTCCTGTTCTGGGCCTACATGGAAGTCATTTAGTTACTGATTCAAGAGTGAAAGGAGTTTCTTGAATTTGGTGACTTAGTTTTTAAAAATGAAACATTGAAAATTGAAAGAAAACAACCAATCAAACAGTTCGTGGTAACGAAACTGTAAGTAAGGAGCGACCCGGCTCAATGGTAACCGAAACTCTAGAAAACGGTATTTTGATACAAATAGATACATCAAAAGAATCACATTTTAATGCTGATTTCAAATATATAAGTTTCATCAAGTTTAATCCTACCCATCAAAAGTTAGGCGCCTGAGAAAATTTGGCTGATTTTCGAAAAATGGGGGAAAGAACCCCTAAAAGCTATAGAACCTTAATGAAAATCACACCATCATATTCTGCGTATCAGAGAACCCTACTGTAGAGGTTTCAAGCTCCCATCTACAAAAATGTGGAATTTTGCATTTTTTGCCAGAAGAAAGATCACGGGTGCGTGTTTATTTGTTTGTTTGTTTTTTGTTTTTTTTTCCCAGGGGTGATCGTATCGAACCAGTTGTCCTAGGATATCGTGGAAGGGCTCATTGGAATGGAAATTGAAAGTTCTAGTGCCCTTTTTAAGTGACCAAAAAAATGGAGGGCAACTAGGCCCCCTCCCACGCTCATTTTTTTCCCAAAGTCACCTGATCAAAATTTTGAGATAGCCATTTTATTCAGCATGTTCGAAAATATTATAAGTATTTCTTTTAGGATGACTTAATCCCCCGAAGTTCCCGGGGGGAGGGCTCAAAGTTATGAACTTTACCCAATGTTAACATATAGTATTGGTTATTTGGAAGTACACATACGTTTTCAGGGGAGATTTTTCCTGGTAGTGGGGGGGGGGGCTGGGTTGGTCAGGGGTTACGTTGGAGGATCTTTCCATGAAGGAAGTTTTCATGGGGGAAGGGATATTGCTATGAAGGGGACGCCGGACTTCCCAGCATTATTTAAAAAAGATCATAAATTTAATATAAAAAAACAAGTATTTCAACTGCAACAGCAGCAACATCGAAACTTTAAACGAACAGAAAATATTACATATATAATTTGGTTCACCCCGTAGTCAATGCCTCGCTCTTTAAGCCAAAGATTTTTTAGTACTTTCATAAGAGCTATTTATTCTAATTAACGGCCTTTGTGAATAAGCGGTCATTTCTAAAGAATTGGAACAAATTTGAACTTTCGCTTAAAGAGCAAGGTATTGACTAGGGGGCGAACCCCCTAATAAACGTATTAAAAATATATGAATATAGAAGTTCGTTATGTAAGTTAATTCGTAAGTTACGTATATTTATTACTAATAAAAACGTTCGTAAATAAAATTAAACAAGTTTCGAGAAAGCCATTTAACTAAATAAAAGTAAATTGATATGAAAATTTTGTTTTAATTATTCATGTACGGTGAGCCAAGATCAAAACCTGCATTTATTCAAAACGTTCAAAAATTAAATAAAAAAAACAAGTTTTTTAAACTGAAAGTAAGGAGCGACATTAAAACTTAAAACGAACAGAAATTATTCTGTATATGAAAGAGACTGTCCCCTCCTCAACGCCTCGCTCTTTACGCTAAAGTTTGACTCTGTCTCACAACTTTATTTTTAAAACAATAAAAAACTTTAGCGTAAAGAGCGAGGCGTTTAGGAGGGGACAGTCTCTTTCATATACAGAATAATTTCTGTTCGTTTTAAGTTTTAATGTCGCTCCTTACTTTCAGTTTAAAAAACTTGTTTTTTTTATTTAATTATTAGTAGGCTAAAGTCAACATGAAAAGTTGACAAACCAGAACAATTTTTGGTACTGTTTTTATTGCTTTACAGAGTGATGTCTGTATGACATATTATTGACAGACATCTGATTACAGGCAGTACAACTTCATTTTTGTAACTCTAGGGTCAGTGGCAGTATTTCTGCCTTTTCTGCAACTATTTTGCTGAGTGGCTAAAAGACCCCAAGGATAATCAAAACTCCAACTTTACTATATAATAAAAGTAAAGCTTCTAGCTTTGTTCTAGCCTTTTTTCTGGGATTGCTTCCCTATTCAGAGGAATGGTAGCTTTAACATGCTATTATTCTAATCCACTATTTCAAAGAGTTGGCCTCTCTTATCATAGTTGAAGAGCCAGAATTGTATCTGTACATGGGAGAAAAGCTGATGCCAGTACATCTTATCATGAAAAACATGGACTCAGTATTAGTAAATTCTATTGGATTGATCTACTTCATTAGTGGTTGTGATACAGCGAGCTTTTTTCTATTTGAAAGGGAATAAAACATTAGTTGGTGCAGCAGAAAAATCTGTAATGACAGAGCTCATGGTAAATATTTATTCCATTGTTGAATGCAACATCTCAAATCTGCCAAAATATGAGGAGGACATTACTAAACTATGTCAAAAAGTGGTGCTTGGATGTATGGTAGAAAAGCCAGTGAATCCCTGACATTGAACAATCTGCAAATGCATTTATTCCACCAAAAGAAAGACGTGAAGTGTTTGCCTCCAATGGAAAATTCCTTTAAATATCACATAAAATGTGCCCCTCTACAGTGGTCGGTCATTGTACAAGGCAATATTCTTAAGCTATTTGTGCATAATTCACTGGATTTTGGCTGAGCCTTTTGTGGTCTGAAGGAGTGGTGGTTCCTGTAATCACCACTTTGCTTCAATGATTTGCTTCAAACTTATGATTTTTAGCTAATTTATGGTGAAAAATTTTGAAATCTGTCATTAAAAAGTGTATTTTCTTACATTTGCCTCGAGTAACCTATTTTAGCCAGCAAATAATCTTAAAAAGTAGCATTATGCCATGAAGTAGCTAAGTTTTCTAGTTTAGCCTCAGTCATTACCCTGAGTGGGTACAAAAGATCATCATCTCCCTATTGTAATGCTTTGTTTGGTGGCATTTTTTTTTTTGTTAAAGTCAGTGATTAGATGAGTCTATTTGCATCCAGTTATTTCTATTAAGGCATGCTTTGGCACTCTGAATGCCATATTGGCTTAGAAAAAATTAATCAAACATTAGCTTTGCTAATTTTTCATCAGTTAAAGCGTGAAGTTAAGATTCACTCCTGTTACAACACCAAAAGTTAAACATTTGAAATTTGAGGGTCATGCCAGTGCTGGTGGTCACGGGTCCTGACAGATTCGTGATCAGCAAGGTCAAAATGACCAGGATCCGTTCGCCAACAAATTGTACCTTTTACAACATGGGAGGTCAAGATTTTTGCACCTGGTCGCCTGGACTATATCTCAAAATTTTTATCGGATGCATTTGGGAAACAAGAGAATGGGGAGGAGGGCTGGTTACCCTCCGATTGCTTTTGCGTTTAAAAAGTGAGCTAGAACTTTATAATTCCAATCAAATGAGCCGTCTCTGAAATTTATACGAGCATTTCTTCCATAAGAACCATATATGCCCTCAGGGCATAACTTATAGCCCTTGCCCTGAAGACTTTGGTGGGAGTAGTCACAAGCCCTTTGAATTTCCAATCGACTAAGCCCTTTATGAAGTTTCTATGACAAAGCTTTCCATGAAAACTTATTTGGCCCCAGGGCATAACTTACAACCCTTGCCCTGAGGGCCGTGGGGGGAGTGTCCTCATCAAAAACATAATTTCTATCCGGAAATCAACTACGTAGAACAAAATGGCTATCTCAAAGTTTTGATTGGATGTGTTTGGGGAAATGATGGGCGTGGAAGGGGCATGGAAGGGGTGTTAGTTGCCTTCCAATCACTTTGGACCCTTAAAAAGGTTACTAGAACTCTCGATTTCCAATCGAATGAACCCCTTTGAAGTTTATACGACAACCCCTTCCATATGAAGTGCGGTACTGATGCATTATACGGTCACTGCTAAAAAGTCAAGTTTGGTTAATGCTATTGAAATAAAATAAAATAGGATGAATATATAATAGTTTAGAGACAAATTTGGGCTATATATTTGGACATTAGGGGGTTGGGGGGAGGGGAGGTAAAGTATAGCATATATTAAATACGTAACCTAATCTAGGTGCCTCCCCCTCCCCTCAACCCCAAAAAAAGTTTAAATATCGTAAACGCAATGAAAACTATTCTTTGCATTCTATTTCAAGAGACTGCTATTGAGAAATAGCCAGTCTGGCGGGTTTCATCTCTCATTAGTATATAAAAGTGACCATATAACGCACCAGTACCTGAAGTGCTTCTTGGAAAAAATAAATAGTAATCACACATTGGAGCCGTATGGCCTTTACTATAGGCAACGCTATAGTGTTGCCTCTGATTTAGGTTTGTGTTCAGTCCTTTGATTTTACAAACTCAGCATTTTAAAAGCATATCTTAGAACATAATCTTCTACAACATTTTGGTTATTTTACGTTGCCCAAAGAAAAATTATATCTTAGGAGAAATCGGCTTCAATATGTTGGTTTCTTATTTTGATGTAAAAAAAATGATACAGTTCACACACGGCTGCCTAATATCTCAATGTTAATGTCTTGACCCCCCTTCACAAACCACCAGACTGATCTAGAGCAAAATCTTGGGAGGAGGCAATGCGACAAGGGCGCCAGTAATAAAAATCTTGGAGGAGGGGGGGCTAATATGACAAGGGTGCCAATAATTGACCAAATTGACAATTGTTTTTTTAAGTGAAAAACAGAAAAAAAGCAAGGAATGAGGGCACCAGAAAACTTTTGGGGGACCCGGGGTCCCCCCGGCTACCCTGGATGCACCACTGTAGACCACCGGTCCTCAGGGCTGGTATTTCTAATATCTTAGAAACAAAAGCATCCAGGACTACACCCCAAAAAAATAGATTAAACTTTTTTTAGTCTCTTGTAGGTTGCACTACAATTAAAAAAGTAGTAAAAACCATAATGTCAATTTTTTAAATCCATGTTTTTAGTTTAATTATGCGTAATTTTTATCTTCAACATTAAACCTTGCATCCTATTATTGATCGTTACCTAAGCCTTATCTAATAATTATTTCTTACTTAAAATGATTTTATAAAAAATGAATCTGAAATACAAAGTGGATTGATAATCGAATGACATGGAGGGGAGGGAGTGAATATGCTAGCTGATTACTGTTGGAGGATCAATAGTAAATAAAGAGTGAGAGCTCTTTCGATAGAATGTCAACGAGAAGATGAAAAGGTTTGACCGGTAGAAAGAATTAAGACAGGATGTTAAATATATCATGAAGGAATTGTTTGTTTCTTTATGAGAATTAAATAAGAAAATAACAATTTTTTCAACTGAAAGTAAGGAGCAGTATTAAAACTTAAAACAGACAGTAATTATTCCGTTTATGAGGGGGCTTTCCTTGCTCAGCCTTTGCTCTTTGCACTCTTTACGGAATATTTCCTCCCCAAGGAAAATTATTCCCATAGAAAATTCCCACGTAGAAAATTCCCCCCCCCTCGAAAATATCCATATGTTTCCCAATAAAAAATACTATTTGTAAATGAAAGCCAAATTGCATAACTTACAGCTCATTTCTCAGGGACTGTGGGGGGGGGGAGTCATGTCACACCCAGAGGCACAGTTATTGGACTTCAATTATACTGAATCAATTAGCTATCTCAGAACTTCGATCGAAAGTTGATGGGGAAAGAACGGCGTGCGACTGCGACTAGTTGCCCTCTAACCTTTTTAGTCACTTAAAACAGACACTAAATAGAAATTTCCGTTCGAATGAGCCCTCTGGCTATCTCTGAGGACCATTAGTTCAATGCTATCACCCCTAGGGAAAAAATAAGCACGCAACCGTGATCCTTCTTCTGGCAATCTTTCTCATAGAAAACATCAAACTACACCCAAAATAGCAGCTGCAAAAAAATAGAATCAGATAAAAAAAAAAAGAAAAAAAAAAAAAAAAAAAAAAAAAAAAAAAATGCGGACTCGCGCAATTAAAGAGGGATTTTTTTCATCAATGTTGCAATTTTTTTACTGTAGAATCCCAATATTTTGCCAAAGAAAATGTTTGATACATAAACAAATTGATGTAATTTTTAACGCTAGCATCCCAAAACACGAATATAATAGACGTCTTATCGCCACTGTCTCAAACTAACCTTAACTAAATAGCACTTATGGGGAAGTACAGACCCGAAAGTATTGGGCGTTACACCACACAGGTATAAGTAATCGACCCTCCCTCGTCGCGAAAAATTTGTCTAGTCAAAAGTCTGATCTTTAATAATCACTCGTAGAGTCGGCTAAGACAGTATTATTTAAAACAGCCAAAGCAAATTGGGTGGGTGTTCTAGATACGGTGTAGAAAAAAACCGTGACTTCGCGATTTTTACTAGATGCGTTAACAAAATATCATCTTATGTTATTCTGCTCACGTATTTTAATGAGGATATAGCTGATGTAATTACACAGGTCTGGGAGTCTTCTGGGTACTTGTCCATTATTCAGAAAACACCAAGAATTTGGATCTACAAAATCAGACAATAACCGGTTTATTGCTGTTTGGATACGGAGACAATTTGCTTCGGCTCAAAGAAAACTACATTGTAGCTATATTTTAATAAATATTTAGTCGGTATTTTGGTTAGGTTAGGTGAAGTTACATTTTGCATACAGCTCCGCTATACTTAACCCCCAACCACCCTAACGTGCAAATATACAGTCCAAATTAAATATATCCTATCTATCTCCCAAGCGTCTCAGTTGTTTCAACCCCGGTTCCATTGTAACTGCACCACCGTGTAACTGAACCCCAAGCAACTGAACCACTGTAACTGAACCACCGTGTACCTGAACCACCGTGCAATTGAACCGCCGTGCAACTGAACCACCGTCCAACTGAGCCCCCGAGCAACTGAACCATCGTGCTACTGAACCCTCATGCAACTGAATCCCCTTTAACTGAACCCTCGTGCAACTCAACCCCCGTGCAACTCAACCTCATTTAACTAAACCTCCGTGTAACTGAACCACCGTGTAACTGAACCACCATGAAACTCAACCACCGTGCATCTGAACCACCGTGCAACTGAACCACCTTGCAACTGAACCACCGTGCAACTGAACCACCAAGTAACTGAAGCCCCATGCAACAGAACCACCGTGCAACTGAACCCTCGTGTAACTGAACCCTCGTGTAACTGAACCCTCGTGCAGCTCAATCACCGTACTTACATTGGGTAAAGCACAAGTTAGAATCTTTACATGTTCAACCTTGTTGGAATTGTTTGCTTTTTTAAGTCTTTATATAAATTACTGTCAAGATGATTTATAAAAATGCTCTGTTTTGTTGTCACAAAAAAAAAAAAATTGGACGTCATAAACTCTTCAATCCAGATTTATTTCTCTTTTTTATGTCTGTTAATGGGGGTTCCCTTCACCCTGTCACTTTATACGGGTATAAGCGTTTACCCCCTCTCCCCGTGAAAAATTTCCCCTCCTCTACCGACGGAAACCCCTCACCTGCAAAATACCCCTCTCGCGGAAATTATGGTTTTCAAAATTTAAAAATATTCTTTGAGTCATGTTACTTGTAATTGAGAAGTTCTAAGGGAAGTGGAACAGAGGAATTATTTTTAAATCTTGCCAACCCCCCCCCCCCTCCGTGCAAATACTTTCTTTTCATGAAAAATCCTCCAGAACACCACCAAGCAAAAAATTTCTGTATGTTTCCCAATGACAAATACTATCTGTAAGCAATAGGCAAATCAAAAAACTTAAAAAGGAACTGAAACTTCTGCAACGGGGTTATCTGATTGTTTTGTAGCTAGGAAGAGAGGGAGATATCTAAAAGGGTGCATTTTGATGCCGAAACGTCTCAGCTCTTTTTGAGCCTTCAAATAAATACAGAATTAGCTCTAAGAGAGAGACGACAGGAGGATGGAGGAAGAAATTGTTTGATAATCCCCAGGCATTCCTAGTCTTTTTTTAAAGCCGAAAATGATTGGAGACTAACTAACCGCAAGAGGTATTTTTTTAGGGGGGGGGGAGATTTTCCACGGGTAAGTATTTTCTGGTGGGGGGTATTTTCCGTGAAGTGATATTTTCTGCGGGGTATTTTCCTCAAGGGATGTTTTTCGCGGATGGGGGGTAAACGGCAGCTCTTACTGTCTACATACTGGAATGTTTTTTTACTACTTTGCTTATTTTGTTATTTTCATTTTGTGGTATTTTCTACGCTCGTAGTTGGTTATCGTTTGGTTTGAAAAAGGTTAATTACCTGCGTCGGTGGAGCCGACACAAAAGCTACTTTCTCTTTGTGTTTGGAAACTTTTCGTTTGATTTTCTTTTTTCTTAGATGAATCAAGCCTTTCCTGAACGTTGAGTAATAAGAATCTTTACTAAAAATATAGGAACTTTGAGTTCAAAGAAAAGTAGAGAGCCATATTAAACCAAAGACTAGCATAAATAAATTCCTATAATAATTCAATCCCAAAATGGCCAGAAATTACTATAAAAAAAGAAACCCCAAACGAACAGAAGTTAAAACAAACGATCATTGAAAACATGGGGGTTTTGGGGAAAACAAAAAAAAAGTTCTATAGAGTTACATGCTGAAACCCCGTTAAAACAAACACCCCTTTAACTCTAGCCTCCTTTAACCCAACTCTCATTTAAATGAAATCCTGAACCTAAGTCAAGGCCTAAAAGTAAGTTTGAACTAAGGCTGATTAAAATCTCAAAATCTATTTCTCGCTTCATTTGCGGTTTCTAACTTGTATTACTCATCAGTGTATCCCCTAAAACCCCTAAATTGAATGAAACTTTCAGGAATGGGCCTATCGCCAAAAGCATGGCCCGATAAAGTGTTTATTTTGGTTTTATTGCAAACTCTGAACTTTTCATTAGTTCGAAGTCCCCCACCCACAACTTATCCTGAAAGGTCTAACTTATTAATGGAAGCCGCTCTTGAGATATTGCTGTGTAACCCTTTTGAGAGTGTGCATAATCATAGTCAATTTGATCCAGTTCACTATCCGCAGAAATATTCCTTGACAGCTTCAAGGAATATTTTTAAGGCTAGCTACTAGTATTAGTAGCCACCCTTAGCTTGCGTAGTAGCAGTAGTAGAATTAGTAGCAGTATGCACATAGCACCTTTTGTTTTCTTCAACATTTTTTCAACACACCAAACTGTCCCTAGCATATTGCTAATGCGCCCTTTTGACAACTTATATATAGATGGCGTGATGTGATTCAGTTCACTTTCCACCCTCAAAATTCTCTGAAAATTCCACCTTCATACCGTTCATTACCGTTAGGTACAGCTGTAATGGTGGTCCCAGTAATAGTATTAGTAGTAGTGTTAATAGTAATAGCACTAGTGCTAATAGCAGCAGTAGTATTAACATATTGCCTTTTGGTCAGCTGAAGATTCCTCCCATCAAGTTCTAGAAGCTTCAACTTTATACAATTAGCTGTTGCAATCCCATTGCCGATATATCCTTTTGATAACCTATATGTTCATGTAGTTCCTTAATTTTCATCTTAATACTTTTAGCTTACAAGTGGTTGCAATAGAAGTAGCAGTCGTACTAGTAGTAGTAGTAGTTGTTGCAGTAGCAGTAGTAGTACATGTAATTAAAATAGTAATAGTAATAGCAGTAGCGTGCACAGGGCCGGATTTAAAGCTTTGACGCTTAAGAACCAAGCTTTTTTGCCGCTCCGTTTTTGCAAGATTTTCGGAGTTATTCCCAAAAATTCGGGGCTAATGGAAGCAATTAACAGAACATAACTGATGAGCGAAAAATTATGAAAGAGAGGGGTAATACCGAACTCTCAGCTACCATTCTTGGGAGACATCTGACAGTTTATAAGTGACCATGGAATTCCTGTGTTGTTTTAAAGTCACTTTTCTGTGTATAGGCAGCGTGGCGGCAGAGTGCACCAGGCGACGATAAATCACATCAGTCCAGTTTTTGTCAGGAAAAAATTACTCAGTGATAATTTATTGCATGCGCCCCTAGATCCGGGCCTAGGGACCTAGTGTTAAATCCAGGCCTGAGTGTGCACGTATTTCCTTTTGGTGAATTGACTTTTCCTTTAAGCGCTCTCTGAAACTTAATACACAAATCCCTTTTTGAGATACGCCATTTTGAAAATCTGCATGCACATAGGTTCTTTTGGTTTAGTTCAAGTTCCCCCTCAAATACCCCATTCTGTCAAATTTCAACTTGATATACGTAGCCTTAATAGTGCTAGTTTAATAGTAGTAGAGGTCGTAGTAGGAGCAGGAGTAGTAATAATAGTTTTGAATTAGTAGTAGTAGCAGCAGTATTAATAGCAGTAGTAGCAGGTAGATGCCCCAGACGTTTTATCTTGATACACTAAGCCGTTCCAAATAAATGCTGATACACCTGCATCAGCAATCTGTATGTTATTGCAAGTTACCAGCTGTTAAAATTTAAGGTTTTTATAGAAGGGATGGTCGTAAATTGAAAGTTCAATTTTGAAGAATCAAAGGTAATCAGAAGACGATTAGCCTTTCCCTCTTAACGGACACCCCCCCCCCCCCAAATACATCCTATGAAAATAAAAATAGATATTTCTGTCAAAATAGTCTAAAGGTCAAATAACCACGCCTTTGGGGTTAAAAACCCCACCAGCAGCATCTGGGGCAAGGGCTGTAAGTTAAGCTAGTTGCTCATTGCTAACACATAAGGTTTTTGTAGAAATTTTTTTGTATGAACTTTGGAGAGGGGCTCATTCGATTGGAAATCAAAATTTCCAGTGCACTTTTTCAGAGTTAAAAGTGATCGGAGGGTTTCCACTCCATCCTATTTTTTCCGAAAATACATCCGATTTAAATTTTGAGACGGTCATTTTATTTAAAACAGTTCAACGGTTAAATAACTATGCCATAGTTAAATAACTATGGTTCACAACCCTCAGCCTCTGGTGCAAGGGCTGTAATTTATACAAGTTGCCTATTGTTAATATAAAAGCTTTTTTTTTATCAAGAAAAGATGGCATGTTTGATCCTATAAATAAAAAAAAGCATGCAGCATTAAGGTCAAATCTAAGGGAAATGTCAAGAAGAATGCCCAGCACAATCAAAAAGCATTTATTTTCTTATTGGTTGTGAAAAGGAAATACCAGGAACATTTACAATGGCTGATGGTAACAGCCGTCACATTGTTCGGAGAATATTTAGGAGCACCTTCAACTAAATCAAGAGGTACTATGTGCATCCAGTTTTAAAAGACGTTGTATCTGCAATGTGTCGAGAACAGCTAAGGGTATAAACCTGAGGGTATGCAGTTAAAACTTTTAGGGCAAGTTGAAGGAATGTTGAAAAAAAAGGCTGGAGTGTAACCAGTCCCCCTCCCATAATCCTTGTAGCTGCAATCTCCTCAAAGACGTCTGGTCAAAATTCGTTATCTAGATTCACGAAGGTCAAATAAAATCGACACATATGTTTATTACTTAACATCCAGAAAGGTCTGATTCATCTGAAAATAAGTAATAAATCAGCATTAACGATATGTGATATCGGATCTTCTTTTTCTTTTGCAAAAATAAAACAACGCTTTTTCATTAATACTTTTGACATGCGTTTATATCAATAATTTAAGAAAGAAACAATTTCAACAAGGTTGAACATGTAAAAATTCTAACTTGTGTTTTACCCAATGACATTGCCTGATATTTTTAGAGAACTGAAAATCTGAGTTCAGTGGTTCAGTTGTAAGATGGTTCAGTTACACGAGGGTTCAGTTGCACGGTGGTTCAGTTGCACGATGGTTCAGTTACACGGTGGTTCAGTTGCAAGGTGGTTCAATTGCACGGTGGTTCAGTTGCACGGTGGTTCAGTTTCACGATGGTTTAGTCGTATGGTGGTTCAGTTGCACGGGGTTCAGTTACACGGGGGTTCAGTTAAATGGAGTTGAGTTGCACGGGGGTTTAGTTACACGAGGGTTTAGTTAAATGGGGTTCATTTGCCCGGTGGTTCAGGTACACGAGGATTCAGTTGTACGGGGGTTCGGTTATACGGGGGTGCAGTTGCACAGTGGTTCAGTTGCACGGTGGCTCAGTTACACGGTGTTTCAATTACAGGGGTTCAGTTACACGGTGGTTCAGTTACACGGTGGTTCAGTTACATGCACACCTTCAACCCCATACCTGTAACTTGAATAAACTTGCGAGTTTTCTGAATAATGGACAAGTACCCTATTCTGTTTAGCCGTCCTGCGTGACACAGAAGTAAAAATAAACAAAAAAAGTAATAAGAAAATTTAACACGTAATTAAAAAGCTCTTCGACATAAAATATAGAAATAAACTAAAAAACCAAAATTGAAAGGCCTTAAAAAGAAATGTAAAGACATGGCATTGGACTCTATAGTTCCTACCAAGGATGATGATCTACATTTCGTGACCCTTCAGCTAGGAAGGGTAATGGAGGGAGGGCAGCCATCCCATGCTTTCGCACACCCTTCCTGTTTACCTTCCCCAGGTTTCTTCAGTTACCTTTTAGAGCTGGGTCGACTGTGACTGAGCTTACAGAGTCACGCCATTGACACCCGTTATAAACCAGGACTCGAACCCCTGTCCTTATGGACAAAGGAATTAAGTCGAGCATGCTAGCCACTTGGCTAGGACAGAGCTTCATCATTTCTTAAAAAAATCCTTTTGTTTTTATTTTGTTTCAATTCTTGTGTCGAGAAGCTTTGATCGTGACTTAGATATTTTATTGTATTTTTTTTTTACGTTTTTCTTCTATTTCGCTGAGAGCAGCTATTGGTCATATATACAAAATAATCGTATATGTTTTACTTTGATTATTGTCAATGGAAAAAGGTCTAGACCCCCCTGCAAAATTCCTCCCGCAGGAAATGCCCTCTGGAAACCCCTTCTGGAAAACTCCCCCCGAAAAATCCCTTCAGTGGAAAATTTGCCCCGGGATATACCCCTGGGATAATTTCGAATGTTCATTAGAAGGGATTTACCCCATATTGCCACTGGATAATTTCGATGTTCAGTAGAAGGGAAATTGAGTAGAAGGGAAGTCAGAGGCAATGCTTTAGCATTTTCCTATAGTAAAGAGCCATAAGGGTTCAATGTATTGTTATTTATTTATTTTTTAACAGAGGCGCATCTAATGGAAGGGGTGGTCGTGTGAAATTGGGAGGGAGCTTATTAAATTTCAGATTTAAAGTTCTTGTGCCCTTTTTAAAGTCAAAAGTGTTTGGAGGGCAACATGTCACCATGCAGTTTTTTTCTCCAAGACATCCGATCAAAATTTTGATATAGCAATTTTGTTCAAAATAGTTCAAAGGTCAAATAACCATGCCTCCGGGTTTGCCTCCCTCCGCTCTTTCCAGCTCATAGAGTTCCACTCGAGGGAAATTCAACCAAAGAACCTTTCCTAATGAAGTTGAAGATATGCCCGAGATCTAAGGAACACTGATTCCTTCTACAAGAAATGATTGTAAAACACCTTGTTTTGGGTTACTAAGAAATTTGTAACCGATTTATTTGATTATCCCGAGTTTTGCTTACTTTCAAACCCTTTTGATTTGTTTTCTTGAAGTACCTTAACGAATCAAATAAAAAAAAACTATTCCTTAAAAAGCAACCGAAGCTGAGGTGGCTGCCAGCAAAGGCGACAGTAGAACGGTATATTGAATAACCAAAGAGATCACTGGTGACTTCCGAAAGCCAGCATGCACTGTTGAAAGTAAGACTGGCGAAGCGCTTACGAGGAAAGAAGATATTGATAACAGATAGAGAGAATACTTTAACGAAGTACTAAATTTTCCTCCCCCTGTAAATCCCATGGAGCCTCCGCCTGGTGTTCCGCTCATCGATCTTGGAATTAGCGATGGACCCATGAGCCTACTGGAAGTGAAAACCGTACTACGCAACCTGAAAAACGACAAATCTGTCATAATTGATAGAGTACAACCTGAATTATTGACATATGGCGCCTCGGCCTTGACAAAGCCTCTCTACGAAATTTTGAATCAAATTCGGGAAACCGAGAGTGTCCCAACTGATTGGAAGAAAGGAGTAATTATAAAATTTTTAAAGAAAGGTCGTACTATGGATTGCAACAATTAGCGAGGTATAACCCTACAGTCCATAGGAAGTAAAGTTCTCTGCCAAATACTCCTGAATCGTATTCAGTTGAGAATTGACGCTGATCTTATGCTGATATGATATTCAGCCTAAAAATTCTAACTGAAGAATCGAACGAGTGACAAACTGAAATATTAATAGCGTTTATTGATTTTATAAAGGCGTTCGATTCAGTATATAGGGAATCGTTACGGAGAATACTACAATATTATGGACAAGATTATTAGTATTATTGTTGCTTTATATACTGACCAGCTAGCCGCCATGGAGACCTGACGGAATGGTTCTAGATCAATTCTGGTGTACAAGGCTGTATCCTCTCTCCTGTACTCTTCACGATTCTCATTGACTATGTACTGCGGTCCTGTCATTTTGTTGGAGGGATACAGTTGAATGAGAGGCGTAGTGTCTTTGACGTTACATATGCTGATGACATTGGGCTCCTCTTTCATCTCAGAGTAGACCTGCAACAGAACATCACCAAGCCCTCGAACAAAGCTGGGCGATTTGGAGTGTCCATTAATACTCAAAAGACGAAGGTTATGCGGAACAACGTAAATACAACCCCGGCCAGGCCACTGAACGTTGGTTCAGATGAGCTAGAAGAGGTTACAGAATTTCAGTATCTGAGAAGCCTCATCAAATCTGGCGGAAGTCTCGAGCGTGAAATTACTAGACGCATTGCTTATGCAGGCTATTCTTTTACCAAATTAAGAATAGTTTGGAAAAATGCTGCGTACTCTCTGAAGCTCAAACTCCAACTCCTAAATAGCAATGTCCTCTCTATACTGACTTATGGCTGTGAGACATGGGCACTGACAAAACAGCTTGAGAAACGAATATAATGTCTCGAAAACAACTTTCTTCGGCGCATCCTGGGGATCCACTGGTCCGAAAGAATTACGAACGCCACCATACGTGAAAGGGCAGAACAACCGTTAATAGTTGAAAAAATCCTAAGTAGTAGATGGTGATATTGGGGTCCGTATGGGCGATGGTAGGGTCCCCCATGATGTTTGGTGTTGGGTCCCCCCCGTCATTAGAAGACGTGGAAGACAGAGAACGACGCTTGGACGATCCCTAGAGAAAGAGGCTACTTTGGCGAGGACATCTTTGGAAGATCTGTGGTCTCAAGTTCTTCAGAGATTGCCGTCGTGGAGAGGCACCGTTGTCGCCTTATGCACCAGACGGCGTGGGAGGAACCAAGTCTAAGTAAGAAAGTAATAATATATACTTAAAAAAAATCTGCGTCAATGCTTACAAAAAAAAATATGCATGGAAATGTTTCTGGTGATTTCAAGAATTGAATAATTTGAGATATTTTATTAGCACAAACAACTTTGTACGATTTTAGAAAAAGGGGGAAACTACTTCAAAAAGGTAAAAAGGGGCATGGTTTTGTTTGGAACTGCATTAAAATTCACCACGTCTGACAGTACTAGAGCAGATATTTCAAGCTCTTATCTAGAAGAATACGTATTTTATATATTCCCCGATAAGAGTGATCACGCGTGCGCACTTTTTTTTTGTCCCAGGAGTATCGTATCTAGTGAGTATCCGTAAAACAAAAGAAGAAAGTTCATTCACGGGAACTTGTAGCTCAAGTGCCCGTATAAGTAAAAAAAAGAACAGATAACGCAATACAAAGTGCCAATTCAGCCAGTGTGTGGCACAAACAGTGGCGCCGACTCGTAAGAAAATCGTAAGAGAATGTCTTTCCACATATTTAGGAAGCCTTGTTTTATTCTGTAAAGAAAATAGGCTACACCTAAATTATCCCAACTTATCCAAAAACGTTCATTCATAAATCAAGTTTCTACATAAAGATTGGGAGCGGATTGGCTTGACAACCCCCTAATATTTAGTCTGTCCTAAATATGAGACAAAACAAGAAAGGAAGCTTTGCTAAATATAAGTGAAACTGTCAACCCCCCAACACCCGCCTTTTATCCTAAAGTGTGATTTTTTTCTGAATATTTCATGAGTAGATGATAAAAAAAAATGGTGCGATAATTTTCTTTTCTCTATTACACTGCTTCGACAACAAATTGGATTATTTATTACATTTCCTTCAAGCAACAATAATTCCAATTCAAACATTTTGAAAGGCAATCCGTAAATACAATACTTGCAGTTACCAACTAGCTGTATTTGTTTCCCTTTAAAATTTTGTTGCCCCTTTCTTGCCCTTTCAGGATAGCATCAGTTAAACGTTAGTGGGAAGAGTGGGGGGCTGATGGAGTGGCAACATCCTTCATATATAGGGCAATTTATTCTCGTTTTTAGTTTTAATGTCACTCTGTACTTTCACGTAAAAGACTTTTTTTCCACTTTATTAAAGCACAGACAATACATAATCCTTAGGGCTGTGGGGGAGAGGTTAACGATGGGCTATAATCTTTTTTTCTATTCAGGGTAATTTTAACCGTTTTAAGTTCTTTAGTTTCAATTGAAAAAAAAAATGCATGTGTTCTTAACTGATCTGTAGGAAAACGGCCATCAGAAATCTAATGGAGAAGGAACTCTTGCAAAAATGTAACAGGATTGCTAGAGTTGGATAAATTATACCAGTTCTCAGTGAATTCTAAAATATTACATATATATAAGTAACGACAATGACCACACTGTCATTTCATTATACAAATAACGAGCAGTCGATGATTGAGGACTTTTTCCGCGGGAAGTCGGCCCAAAAATTCCCATCCCTCTGCCGTGATGAATTCCTTCCGGATAATTCCATCCCGAAGAAAATTCCTCCTGGAATCCTTCCTGTGGAAAATCCCCCCGCGGAAAATCCCCAATAGAGTGCTTTTTATAGCGCTCTAGGTCTTTTATAACGCTTTAGGTCACTTTTAAACTGTTTTAGGTCACTTTTAAACTTTTTATAAAGCGCTATAAAAGACCTAAAGTGCTTATGAGAGATTAAAAGCGTATATAAGTCATATAAAGGGCTTAGGAGTGAACTACAGCGTTATAAAAGACCTAAACTGCTTATGAGTGAGGGGAAATTGTGTCGGGGGGGGGGGGGGGGGGGAGTAACTTACATGAGAATTATCAAGGGGCAAACGCTTATAAGTTTCGAAATATCACTGGCGAAGGGCTAAAGGGTCGATGTAAAATATACGAAAAGAATAAGCGTAATGTAATCAATCGACCATCTTATAAATGTTGTAGGCAGTATCAACAACAAGAATTTTTTTTAGCTAGAAGATATGCTGTCTCAGATTTCATGGGTAAATTTTCAAAGATGTTCACACAGAAATTCCTCTGTATTGCTGTATGAGTTGGCAACTCTGGGGAAATTTATTAACTAGAAAATTAACCGGCTAGGCGTTAACAGAGAAATTTTCCAGGATATGTAAATACCAAATTCTGCAGCAACTAACCCCCATTCCCATAATACACTCCAGTTAATTGAAAAATGTAGTTAAGGAAAAAATAGATGTTTCAAGAAATCCTTGGGGCCTTCGTACCATTTTGAGGAGGGGAGGGAGGGGTCCTACAAGCGTGAGACACGCTGTAGCAAAACTGGCATTATTATCATAAGAAAATATTAACAAAACAAACGCTGGTGATAGTGGCAATGAAGTCTGAAAGGGTTCCTTTCAAGTGGCAATAGGCTAATAAATTAGTGGCCAAGGGCTACAAAATTAGGATCAGAGGCAACGCTATAGCGCTGCCTATAGTAAAGGCCATACGGCTCCAATGTTTTATTATTTTTTTCCCAGAGGCACTTCATATGGAAGGAGTCATCGTAAAAACTTCAAAGGGGGCTCATTCGATTTGAAATCATGAGTTCTAGTGCCCTTTTTAAGGGTCAAAAGTGATTGGAAGGCAACTAACACCCCCTCCATGCCCATCAGTTCCCCAAACACATCCAATCAAAATTTTGAGACAGCTATTTTGTTCAGCGTAGTTCATTTCCAGATAGAAATTATGTTTTTGAGGAGGACACTCCCCACAGCCCTCAGGGGCAGGGTTGGAAGTAATGCCCTGGGGGCATATAAGGTTTTTTTATAGAAAGCTTTGTCGTAGAAATTTCAAAAGGGACTCACTTCGATTGGCAATTCAATGGGCTAGTGCCCTTTTTAATAGTCAAAAGTAATTGGAGGGCAACTAACCCCCCTCTCACGGCCACTTTTTCCCCAAACACATACAATCAAAATTTTGAGATAGCCATTTTGTTCAACGTAGTTGAAAATTCAGGAAATCAGGTCTTTGAGGACAACCCCCCCCCCCGCCAGAGCCCTCAGGGCAAGGGTTGTAAGTTATGCCCTGGGGGCATATAAGGTTTTTATACAAAGCGTTGTCGTAGAAACTTTAGAAAGGGCTCATTTGATTGGAAATTTAAATGGCTAGTTCCCTTTTTAATAGTCGACAGTGACTGGAAGGAAACTAACACCCCTTCCACGCCAACCATTTCCCCAAAACACATCCAATCAAAATTTTGATATAGCCATTTTGTTCAACGTAGTTGAAAGTTCTGGAAATTATATGTTTGAGCAGGACACTCCCCCCACAGTCTTCAGGGCAAGGGTTATAAGTTATGCCCTGGGGGCATATAGTCTTTAGTTCTTATGGAAGGAATGCTCGTATAAACTTCAGAGAGGACTCATTTGATTGGAAATTGAAAGTTCTAGTTCACTTTTTAAGTGTCAAAAGAGATTGGAGGGCACCTAGCCCCCCCCCTCCTCGACGCTATTTTTCCTCAAACCCATCCGATAAGTACTTGAGATAGCATTTTTTTTAAATAGTTCAAAGACCTTATACCCAACATACTGCCTCAGACCTCTGAGCTGTATTCTCAAAAATATATATTTCCTCGCTAAAGATATCTCAATAATATAGGATTCACCTATACCAAACTTCCTTAACAACTGTCCGAAACTATACCTAGTAGAGGAAAATAGTACCCTTATTTTCATTATTAGTAAACAGTTTCAAACAAATAAAAGAGAATATTCAAAAAAGAAGTCATTTAACAGAAATCTTCTGAATCATAGATCTCTGAAGCTCATTATGATATTTCTTATTATCATTAAACAATATCAGTCAAATAAATGAGAATATTCAGAGAAATTGCTCTGATTCTTACATCACAGAGGAACCAAATTTTATTAGAGTCATAATGGAACAGAGGACTATTCAACGTTTCACGAACATCTTCAAACTGTATCGCATTTTCTACCCGTTTAAATTAGTCGATCAGAAAATGTGCTTTGAAAATAGATATTTTCGTTGAGTCTTATTTTTTGAAAATGTGCTTTGAAAATAAATGTTTTCGTTGTGTCTTAATTTTTATAGTGACGAAAACTCCTTTTAATAGTGATTTTATAGCTGGATGTTTGCATGACTAGCTGATGTACCTAAGGTTAGTAAATAGAAAAGTCATAATGAGGAAACCTTTTAGGCCATGAGGAGACTTTAAAAAAACAGGATAACATTCTAAATGACATATTTGATAATGTGTGGTAAAAAGTAACAGAATTAGATGTTCAAAGCATCTGCTTGTACTTGTCTATTATTGCGACCACAGTCGAAAAGTAATGCCAGGTCATCTTGATGAGTCTATTACTTCCATCTTTTTTTGGCGTTAAGTCACAGTTTCTATCTCTTTTATTGCATATTTCTTATTGACAACACTGCTCGATGATGTTGACAAATGCTTGTGTATTATACAGAACACACTCGAGTAGTAAAGCTAGGTCATCTTGAAGAGTCTATTACTTTCAACTCTTTTAGTATACTAGAATGTTAAAGCATATTTTATATTGACAACGCTGCTTAAATGGTACTTCTGTATTATAAGGAAGACAGTCGAGAACCATCCAAATAAAAAATAATAATGCTTGCTCCATAATGCTTTGAAACGTACTGTTACTTTAGCCTCGAAACGCGAACAATATAAGCAATGTCTCAAGGTGGAATTGCAACATCACTGATAACACAATACTTTGATTTCAATAACATCCTGTTACATAAATTCAGGGTAAATTCAATGGAAGTCAATGATCATGTCCTGGTTGTATTTACTGAGCATGTTGCGCCACTCCCGTTAGTATTTCTGACTCCCTGATTGGTCTAGAAAGAGGCATGAGATCTTTTTCGTCCACGGATTGTAGCCCTCTGATTGGCTGTTATCTTGTTCGTCCCGTTGTTCGTCCCGGGGTAGTACCTGGCCCTCTACTAATATATATTTACTTGTTTTCCAGGTCATCAAGTGTGGTAGATTATTTTTTGGTTGGGTTGAATCTGTGGCCAATGTGTTACAATTTTAGAGTGATGGGTTGCGTAGGGTCGTACCACGTCCCAGTTGCTCTTAATCTGAGTCTTCCTGGGTCCCAATGATCTATATGCGTGATAAGGGTTTGGAGTTGGTGAAGAGAAGGGGAGATAAGTAGAATTACAAAGAATGATCTTTGTATTAGAATTATTTAAAAAAAAACTTTTTCCACAAAATAAGTTTTTCAAAGAAAATCAAAGAACTCCACTAAACAAAAAATGAGCAAAAATAAAGTCAAAGAATCTACCAAGCGTGAAACTACCGCAAATCAGCATCGATAAATAAATGAAACCCAAAACGAACAGAAATTACAATAAATAACGAAGTCAAACTCGAAACGAGCAGAAATTAACATAAGTTGGGCTCAAAACCCGTATGCCTTCCCAAGGCCAGAACATAATTTGCACTTTACTGAAAAAAATGTAAATGTTCTTACTTTTATAACTTTAATAAATCAAATAATATTAACATTTTGATTACTAAATATCAGTATATGTATATTAAACTGACAATGCACATTCATTTGTACTTTTTTCAGTAAAGTGCAAATTATGTTCTGGCCTTGGGAAGGCATAGGGATTTTGAGCCCAACTTATGTTTCATACCCCCTCTAGTTGACCTGAAATGGAAAACTTGATACCATTCGCAAAAAAATCTGCTTACTTTCTTTGATAGCTTGGATACACTTACGCTATTTTGACTTGGTTAAATTTTAAGAGCAGAAGTAGCCCCGAAAGTTTGAACATAATACCCTCAGTCGTTATTGGGATACTGCTGAGATGCCTTATTGGGAATTAGCATTAACACAGTGCATTTTGAATTTAATCTTAAGGCAACATTTGCTTTTTAATAATAAAGACAAATGGGAGGGTGGGCGTGGGATGGGGATTAGTTGCCCTCCAATCAGTTTCTACTGATAAAAAGGGCATCATCCCTTTCTATTTTCAATCAAATAAGCCCTTTTCAAAGTTCCTACGACAACTCCTTCGGTAAGAAGTGTCCTGGTCTAAACAACAAAATAAAAATCATACAATATACCCACATCGATCTTTACTATAAAAATTTCAAGCCTTCCAATCACTTTCGACTATTAAAAAGGGCACTAGGCCTTTCGATTTCCAATCAAATGAGCCTTTTTGTAGTTTCTACGACAATGCTTTCTATAAACACCTTATATGCCCACAGGGCATAAATTACAACCCTTACCCTAAGGGCTGTGAGGGTGGTTGTCATCCTGTAAGACATAATTTCCAAAACTTTTAACTCGGTTAAACAAAATGGCAATCACAAAATTTTGATTGGATGTGTTTGGGAGAATGGTGGGCGTGAGAGGGGCGTCAGTTACTCTCCTATCACGTTCAACTATTAAAAAAGGCACTAGCCCTTTCAATTTCCAATCAAATGAGCCCTTTTGAAGTTTCTACGACAACACTTTCAATAAAAACCTTAGCTGCCACCAGGGCATAACTTACAACCCTTACCCTAAGGGCTGTGGGGGGGGGTTGTCACCCTCAAAGACCTAATTTCGAGAACTTTCTACTACGTTTAATACAATGGTTATCTAAAAATTTTCATTGGATGTGTTTAGGGGAATGGTGCGCGTGAGATGGTGGTTAGATATCCTCCAATTACTCTCGACTGTTAAAAAGGGCACTAGCCCTCTCAATTCCCAATTGAGTAAGCCACTTTGAAGTTTTTACGACAACTCTAACTATAAAAACCTTATATGCCCCCACGGCATATCTTAAAACCTTTGCCCTGTGGGCCCTGGGAGGTTTGTCATCCTTAAATGCATAATTTCCAGAACTTTCAACTATGTTGAAAAAAATGGCTATCTCTAAACTTTGATTGAATGTGTTTGGGGAAATGGTGGGCGTGGGAGGGGGGTCAATTACTCTCCACTCACTTTCAACTATTACAAAGGGCAATTTCAATTTCCAAACAAATGAAAATTTCTACAACAACCTTCTATATAAACCTTATATGCCCCCAGAGCATAACTTACAACGCTTGCACTGAGGGCTCTGAGGGGGTTATCATCCTAAAAGACCTAATTTCCAGAACTTTTGACTACGTTGAACAAAATTGGTGTCTCAAAATTTTGATTGGATGTGTTTGGGGAAATGATGGGCGTGAGAGGGGGGTTAATTGCCCTTCAATCACTTTCGACTATTAAAAGGGCACTAGTCCTTTCAATTTCCAATTGAATGAGCTCTTTTTGATGTTTTTACAACATCGCTTTCTATAAAAGCCTTACATGCCCCCAGGGCATAACTTACAACCCTTGCCCTGAGGGTTGTTGGGGGGGGGGGGTTGTAATCATTAAAGACCTAATTTCCATAACTTTCAACTACGTTTAATAAAATGGTTATCTAAAAATATTGATTGGATGTGTTTGGGGAGAAGGTGGGGTGAGAGGGGATAGTTGCCCTCAAATCACTGTCGACTATTAAAAACGGCACTAGCCCTTTGAATTTCCAATCGAAAGAGCTCTTTTTCAAGTTTCTACGACAAAGATTTCAATAAAAACTTATATGCCCCCAGGGTATAACTTATAACCCTTGCCCTGAAGACTGTGAGGGGAGAGTCCTGCTCAAAGGTATAATTTCATGAATTTTAAACTGCGTGAAACAAAATGGCTATCTAAAAATTTTGATTGGATGTGTTTGGGGAAAAGGTGGGCGTGAGAGGGGGGTTAGTTGCCCTCAAATCCCTTTCGACTATTAAAAAGGGCACTAGCCCTTTGAATTTTCAGTCGAATGAGCCCTTTTTAAAGTTTCTATGAAAACGATTTCAATAATAACCTTATATGCCCCAAGAGCATATAAGATGTGTTTAGGGAAAAGGTGGGCGTGAGAAGGGGTTTATTTGCCCTCAAATCCTTTTCGACTGTTAAAAAGGGCACTAGCCCTTTGAATTTTCAGTCGAATGAGCCCTTTTTAAAGTTTCTATGAAAAGGATTTCAATAATAACCTTATATGCCCCAAGGGCATAACTAATATCCCTTGCCCTGAAGACTGTGGGGGGGGGGGGGGAGTGTCCTGCTCAAGGGTATAATTTTCTGAACTTTTAACTGCGTGGAACAAAATAGCTATCTCAAAATTTTGATTGGATATGTTTGGGAAAATGATGGGTGTGGAAATGTGTTGGTTGCCTTCCAATCCCTTTCGACTATTAAAAAGGGCAATTTCAATTTCCAAACAAATGAGCCCTTTTTGAAATTTCTACAACAACCTTCTATATAAACCTTATATGCCCCCAGGGCATAACTTATAACGCTTGCACTGAGGGTTCTGAGGGGGTTTTCATCCTAAAAGACCTAATTTCCAGAACTTTTGACTACGTTGAATAAAATGGTTATCTAAAAATTTTGATTGGATGTGCTTGGGGAAAGGGTGGGCGTGAGAGGGGTTAGTTGCCCTCAAATCACTTTCGACTATTAAAAAGTGCACTAGCCCTTTGAATTTCCAATCGAATGAGCCCTTTTTCAAGTTTCTACGACAAAGATTTCAATAAAAACTTATATGCCCCCAGGGCATAACTTATAACCCTTGCCCTGAAGACTGTAGGGGGAATGTCCTGCTGAAAGGTATAATTTTCTGAACTTTAAACTACGTGAAACAAAATGGCTATCTAAAAATTTTGATTGGACGTGTTTGGGAAAAAGGTGGGCGTGAGAGGGGGGTTAGTTGCCCTCAAATCACTTTCGACTATTAAAAAGTGCACTAGCCCTTTGAATTTCCAATCGAATGAGCCCTTTTTAAAGTTTCTATGAAAACGATTTAAATAATAACCTTATATGCCCCAAGGGCATTACTCATAACCCTTGCCCTGAAGACTGGGGGGGGAGTGTCCTGCTCAAAGGTATAATTTCCGTAACTTTAAACTGCGTGGAACAAAATGGCTATCTCAAAATTCTGATTGGATATGTTTGGGGGAATGGTGGGCGTGGAAAGTTGTTAGTTGCCATCCAATCTCTGTCGACTATTAAAAAGGGCACTAGCCATTTCAATTTCCAATCGAATGAGCCCTTTAAGAAGTTTCTATGATAACGCGTTCTATAAGAACATTATTTGCCCCCAGGGCATAACTTACAACCCTTGCCTTGAGGGCTATGGGGGAGTGTCCTCCTCAAAAACATAATTTCTATCTGGAAATCAACTACGATGAACAAAAGGGCTATCTAAAAATTTTCATTGGATGTGTTTGGGGAAAAGGTGGGCGTGAGAGGGGGGTTAGTTGCCCTCACATCCCTTCTACTATTAGAGAGGGCACTGCACCTTTGAATTTCCAATCGAATGAGCCCTTTTTGAAGTTTCTACGACAAAGATTTCAATAAAAACATATATGCCCCCAGGGCATAACTTATAGCCCTTGCCCTGAAGACTCTGGGAGGAGTGTCCTGCTCAAAGGTATAATTTCCGTAACTTTAAACTGCGTGGAACAAAATGGCTATCTCAAAATTTTGATTGGATGTGTTTGGGGAAATGGTAGGCGTGGAAGGGGTGTTAGTTGCATTCCAATTACTTTCGACTATTAAAAAGGGCACTAGCCACTTCAATTTCCAATCGAATGAGCCTTATTTGAAGTTTGTACGACAACGCGTTCTATAAAAACCTTATATGCCCCCAGGGCATAACTTACAACCGTTGCCCTGAGGGCTGGGGGGAGGGGGCTGTCATCCTCAAAGGCCTAATTTCCAGAACTTAAAACTACGTTGAATAAAATGGCTATCTAAAAATTTTGATTGGATGTGTTCGGGGGAAAAGGTGGGCGTGAGAGGGGGGTTAGTTGCCCTTCAATTACTTTCGACTATTAAAAAGGGCACTAGCCCTTTGAATTTCCAATCGAATGAGCCTTTTTTGAAGTTTCTACGACAACGCCTTCTATAAAAACCTTATATGCCCCCAGGGCATAACTTACAGCCCTTGCCCTGAAGGCTGTGGGGGAGTGTCCTCCTCGAAAACCTAATTTCAATCTGGAAATCAACTACGCTGAACAAAATGGCTATCCCAAAATTTTGATTGCATGTGTTTCGGGAAATGGTGGGCGTGGAAGAGGCGTTAGTTGCCTACCAATCCCTTTCGACTATTAAAAAGGGCACAAGCCACTCCGATTTCCAATTGAATGGGCCGTTTTCGAAGTTTCTACGACAACTTCTTCGAAACGAAGTGCCCTGCTGTAAAGGAAAAAAATAATAATAAATAATACATTGTGCCAACATCGTTCTAATATGCCCTCAGGGCATATCTTAAAACCCTTGCCCTGAGGGTCGTGGGGGAGTGTCCTCCTCAAAAACATATTTTCTATTTGGATATCAACTACGCTGAACAAAATAGCTATCTCAAAATTTTGATTGGATGTTGTTGGGGGGATGATGGGCGTGTGGGGGGGGGGGCTAGTTGCCCTCCTATCACTTTCGACTATTAAAATGGGCACTAGCTCTTTGAATTTCCAATCGAATGAGCCTTTTTTGAAGTTTCTACGACAACTTCTTCAATACGAAGTGCCCTGCTCTAAAGGAAAAAAATAATAAATAATACATTGTGCCAAGATCGTTCTTATATGCCCTCACGGCATAACTTAAAACCCTTGCCCCAAGGGTTATGGGGGAGTGTCCTCCTCAAAAACATATTTTCTATGTGGAAATCAACTACGCTGAAGAAAATAGCTCTCAAAATTTTGATTGGATGTGTTTGAGGGAATGATGGGCGTGGGGAGGGGGGGGCTAGTTTCCTCCAGTCATTATCGACTATTAAAAAGGGCACTAGCCACTCCAATTTTTCAATCGAGTGAGCCCTTTTCGAAGTTTCTACGATAACTCCTTCGATACGAATTGCCCGGGTATGGATAAAAAAAAAAAAAAAAAAAAAAAAAAAAAAAAAAAAAAAAAAAAAAAAAAAAAAAAAAAAAAAATGTGCCAATATCGTTCTTTACCTAGGCAGTGCTATTGTGCTGCCTATGAAACCGATAAAAAAAATAGTTAAGGAGACAGAAGAGATAGTAAACCAAGGGATAATAAGAGGTAGTACTCAGGAGCTAATAGAAGAATATAAGGAATTTTGTAAAATTGGTAAGGTGGAGGATAGTCTAAAAGGACTGAACAAGGTCGTGTATGATGTATGCGTAGAAGCAGGAGTAAGTTATAAAGTTGAGGTTAGAGATTAAAAGGGGAGGGTATTGGATATGGAAAGTAAAAAGTCAAAAGCTAGGCTACAAGAAGCGTTAGATGTTGTCAGGCTCCAGGGACCAGGGACTTAAGATAATAATTTATTGGCATACCGAAGAAATAGGAGACAGTATAAGAAAGTAGTAAGAAAGTGTAAGAAGATGAAAGAAGGAGAAGATATTAAGGGGATAGAGCAGGCATTAAAGGATAAGGATAGCAAAGTTTTTTGGAAGAAGGTTTCAAGTTTTACTAGAAGGGAGATAAACCAAGAAATCCCCTCGTGAGCACCGTGAACAACCTCGGGTTAATTAGAGAGGCAGGAGACAACGGGAAATAAGTGTGTATTTGAAGATAATTGGAAAATGAGCATCAAAGATCATGTTCATGACCCTATTAAGGAAGATGACGCTTTAATCGAGCCAGTTAGGGTAGAAGAAGCACGAAAAAGTTTAAAAAAGATGAAGGGATGTTCAACTCCAAGTCCTGATGGTATTCCAGCAGCTCTATGGAAGTATAGTAGAAGCGTAACATTGTATATTATTTCTTTGATATTTACAGTTCTTCGATCCGTAATTCGGCCTAGTGAATGGAGCCTGACAGTAGAAGTGTCGATTTTAAAGAAAGGGGACGGGAAACTACATGAAAAATATAGATGTATACATTTAGGTAACACACTAGGAAAGCTAATGGCGAAGGTATCAGATAACAGACTTGGAATTTGGCTCCAGAAAACTGGAAGTCTAGCCGCGGAGCAGTCAGGATTCAGGAATGGACATAGTATGATTGATCAAATTTTTACATTAAAGTGTTTAGTTTATAAGCTGATAAATAAGAAGGGAGGTAAATTGTATGTAGCTTTTTTGGATTTAAAAGGGGAATTTGATGATGTAAAGAGGGAACTGTTAATGAAGGATTGTATAAATATTGGCCTGCCATACCCATTTGTATGGATTTTAATAAGTATGTATGACACTACAAAGTTTGTTATTAGGGAGGCAGGAAAATTTTCAGATGTAATTTGTGCTAGAAAGGGGGTTAAACAAGGTTGCCCCCTGTCTCCGCGGCTATGATTTGGTGATTTATTAATTGATTAATTTTATTGATTTTTATTATTTATAATATTGATGTTATTAATGATTTGCCGGATTTTCTTAAGAAGCAAGGAGCCCCAATGGTGTCATTAGATGTCTGTAAACTATGCGCGCTGATGTTCGCAGATGACCTGGCACTAGTAGCGAATTCTAGAGAGGATTTACAGCTCTTGTTGGATAGAACTAAGGAATATATAGATAGGAAACAACTAAGCCTGAATGTAAAGAAATCGGTAGTTATGGTTTTTAGAAAATGGAGTAAGATTACAAGTAGGGAAAGAATAAAATGGGAGGGAATATATTTAGAATGTAGGGATGAGTTTACGTATTTAGGATGTAAATATTCGTCAAATGGTAAACTTGGAAAGTGACTGAAGCTAAGTCTTGCTAAAGGAAAGTCCTGCGCCTATACTGTGACTGCTAGCCAACTGGCGAACATACAGAACCTGAAGATGCATAAGCAGATGACAAACAGTTCCTAGTAACGAACTGTAAATAAGGAGCGACCCGGCTCAATAGCAACCGAAACTCTAAAAACGGAATTTTGATACCAATAGATGCATCAAAAGAATTATGTTTTAATGGTGATTTAAAATATATAAGTTTCATCAAGTTTAGTTCTACCCATCAAAAGTTACACGCCTGAGAAAATTTGCCTGATTTTAGAAAAAAGCGGGGAAACACCCCCTAAAAGTTATAGAACCACACCATCAGATTCGGCGTATCAGAGAACCCTAGTGCATAGGTTTCAAGCTCCTATCTGCAAGAATGTGGAATTTTGTATTTTTTGCCAGAAGAAAGATCACGGATGCGTGTTTATTTGTTTTTTGTTTTTTTTTTTCCCAGGGGTGATCGTAAGTAGTGTTAGTGTATAAGGTTTCAAAAATACATGAAAAAATACATTGAATTGCGCAAGGAAAAGCCATGGCTGAGACACTACACTCACGCGTGAATATTTTAAAAGTTGGCACACTAAAGTCGAGGTTTTTTAAACTTGGCAATGTATAATGTAGTCAAGCATGTTTTGAGAGTTTGGTCGTAATAATATAATTTAAAGCAAAAGGGTTTTTTCCTGTTTTTGTTGTCAATTGCACAATGAATGTACGTCATGAATTCACGTGTATATTCTTAAAAAAACAAAACTGGTATGATATAAAGTAGTCGAACATGTTTTGGGAGCACGCACGAAATTATGTAACTCAACATCCGTTTTTATTCATCCTTGAAACCCCGTATAAAATGGTCATGTATTGGAATTTAATTTTCATTATGTTTTAGAACATCAAGCATAGGACACTGCATATTATTAACTTTGAAAACAATGGATATTTCTATTTTCAATGTGAGTACACTTTCATTCTTTATTTCCAAAAAAAAATTGTTTTACTAGTAAATTCAAATTTCAGGGGGACTTAGCCCCCCTCCCCTCCAACAATACAAAATTTTAAAATATAATGAGTATATTCGATAGAAAACGCTAAGTATGCTTTTTTCTATTATGTAAATAAAATCTCTCCTCCACAGCTATGTTTACAAGGTTTAATTGTTTTGAAAAACAGTTCTTTTTCATTCAGAAATACCCATTTTCCAATTGTGCGTTTAAAATGTGCTGTCATAAAACCATTTGTGTTTAGCCTGTTACCAAAGAGGGGGTGATTTCAAAACAACATGTGGCATACGCCTTATCTGAATTAAGAAAACAAACGAAAAGACGGGCTTTGTCTAATTCTAGCCGGAAACTTAGAATTGATAGGGGGCAAGATCAAAAAAGGGGTAATTAGTGATTGGATAATTTTTTAACGTGAAATCTCTGAATAAAATATTTTTGGAGAAATTATTTAAAAGGTATAGTTTATTTATTCTAAAGATAATGACATTGGCCTCAACAGCAAATCATTTTAATACTTTTCCACAGGGGGATTTCCAGTAGGTATGTTAAGATTCAAGCTAATTCTTGTAGGCTACCTTTTAAAATAGATTTACGGTGCACGAGGGTTCAGTTAAAGGGGTCGAGTTGCACGGGGTGTTCAGTCAGTGCACGAGGGTTCAGTAGCACGGGGGTTCAGTTGTACGGGGTTTCGGTTATACAGGGGTTCAGTTACATGGGGGTTCAGTTGCACGGGGGTTTAGTTAAATGGGGCTTGAGTTGCACGGGAGTTGAGTTGCACGAGGGTTCAGTTGAACGGGGGTTCAGTTACATGCGGATTCAGTTACACGGGGTTTAGTTAAATGTGGTTGAGTTGCATAGTCTCGTTGGAAAAAATTGGAGTTCATACTTAAACAGTTCTATTAAGAGCTATTGCTATGGAAATGGCTCATTTTTGAATCGAAACTATGCTTTTCTGACTGAAGATACACATTTGGATCAGAAAACGTGAAAATGTACACAATTGAAACAGAGAAGTGTGTTTTGACGATATTTTCTATAATTTCGTCTGAAAAATAGGAGTTCACGCTTAAAAAGTTCTATAAGAGCTATTTTTATGGAAATGGTTCATTTTTGAACCAAAACTAGGCTTTTCTGACTGAAGATATACATTATAATCAGAGACATGTGTTTTGATAGTATTTTCTATATTTTCGTTGGAAAAAATTGGAGTTCATACTTAAACAGTTCTATTAAGAGCTATTTTTATGGAAATGGTTTTATGAGGGCTGGCGTATCTGATGAAATAATTTAGGTCGTATGATCAATTTAATTTATTTTTTAATTCAGTAGTTTTTCAGTAAGGACACTCGATATCCTAAAAGTGTTTGATTCAAACTTTTACCTTGAGCATCTATGTTGTTAGCAGAATTTCAAAAAGGATCGTTTATGAGTGCTGGCGTATCTGATGAAATAATTTAGGTCGTATGATCAATTTAATTTATTTTTTAATTCAGTAGTTTTTTTTTTCAGTAAGGACACTCGATATCCTAAAAGTGTTTGATTCAAACTTTTACCTTGAGCATCTATGTTGTTAGCAGAATTTCAAAAAAGGATCGTTTATGAGTGCTGGCGTATCTGATGAAATAATTTAGGTCGTATGATCAATTTAATTTATTTTTTAATTCAGTAGTTTTTTTCAGTAAGGACACTCGATATCCTAAAAGTGTTTGATTCAAACTTTTACCTTGAGAATCGATGTTGTTGGGTCCCAGTCCACCAGCCAGAATGGTTGAAATCCACTAGCTCAGAAGTGGGGTCTTAGTCCACCAGCCTGAATGGTTGAAATTCACTAGCTCAGAATTGGGGTCTTAGTCCACCAGCCTGAATGGTGGAAATTCACTAGCTCAGAATTGGGGTCTTAGTCCACCAGCCTGAATGGTTGAAATTCACTAGCTCAGAATTGGGGTCTTAGTCAATGTTCAGATTGGAGCGTTGGGGTCCGACTATCTGGGCTTTATTTGTCAAGGCCTGAATGCTAAGCGATGGACATGAGCTCGATTGGGATCCCCATTGTGAAAATGGAAAACAAAAAACAAAAATATATTGTCGGTATGTGTGTAGAGCATGGCATGGTTACCGCTAGGGTAACAGTCTAACCGTTGACGGTTTTAGGTATCCGTGAATAAGTTCTAAGGCGAGAGTGGAAGTTGGGACAAATTTTTGGAGGTGCCCACCTCACCTGCCCAGAGTCTCAGGCAAGTGACCCTAAATTTGAAAAAGTGGAAATTGGCTCAGATTTTCTAAACTGAGCTGAGACAATGAATAGAATACTATTGGGAAAGTGATTGGAGACGCTGGGCATCCGTGAACAAGTGCTAAATTGAGAGAGGAATTTGGGACAATATTTGGGGGCGCCCACCCGCCCAGAGTCCCCGGCAAGTGAGCCAAAAATTTAAAAAACACACAATGAACCAAATAATACCAAGGATGAAAAGCATATTGAGCCTGTTGATGAGACACCAGTAAAAATTGTGTATAACTCAAAATGGAATAATGATTATTCTACTGATTACGAACTAAGAGAAGAAAATAGCTATAATATCAAGAGAGAACATGGTAAACTATTTTAGGGAACAGATTCAAAATGTCCAAAGTTAATCATTGATATTAATAATGTATCATAATATATTTTTTGTATTAATATTCTACATAGCATTATTTCATTAAAAATATATTATGCATTACATTGTTATGTGTTCATTATTTTTAGAGTAAGCTAGCATATCAAACGTTTAGAATGTCTAATAAAACGTCGGATATGTAAGAAAAGGAATTTGCATACATCTATTGTCAGACACATGGGATAACATTGACAAAATCTTGGTATCAGAATGAATAAATTATTTATCAACATCCGTTATTGGATATGTCATTATGAAAAAATTGTAGGTAAGTAAGTAACAAACTCTTTCTTGAATTCACCTCTTGGATACACAATACAGAAATTTAATTAAGGAAATTATGAAAAAAAATTGTAAGTAAGTAACAAACTCTTTCTTGAAGTCACCTCTTGGATACACAATGCAGAAATTTCACTTAAGAAATTATCAAAAATTGTAAGTAAGTAGCAAATTCTTTCTTGAATTCGCATCATGGATAAATAAAAAGACATTTCATTCAAGAAACTATGACAAAATTCTAAGTAAGTAACAAACTCTTTCTTGAAGTTACCTCTTGGATACACAATGCAGAAATTTCATTTAAGAAATTATGACAAAATTGTAAGCAAGTAACAAACTCTTTCCTGAAGTCACCTCTTGGATACACAATGCAGAAACTTCATTTAATAAACTATGAAAAAATTGTAAGTAAGTAAGTAACAAATTCTTTCTTGAAGTCACCTCTTGGATACACAATACAGAAATTTCATTAAAGAAATTATGAAAAAAATTGTAAGTAAGTAGCAAATTCTTTCTTGAATTCACCTGCTGGATAAACAAAAAGACATTTCGTTCAAGAAATTATGACAAAATTCTAAGTAAGTAACATTTATTGTTTTCACACTCTTGGATATACAATACGGAAATTTCGTTCAATAAATTATGAAAAAATTGTAAGCAAGTAACAAACTCTTTCCTGAAGTCACCTCTTGGATACACAATGCAGAAACTTCATTTAAGAAACTATGAAAAAATTGTAAGTAAGTAAGTAACAAATTCTTTCTTGAATTCGCCTCTTGGATAAACAAAAAAGTCATTTCATTCAAGAAATTATGACAAAATTCTAAATAAGTAACAAACCCTTTCTTGAATTCGCCATTGGGTTGCACAATACAGAAATTTAATTCAGGAAACTATGAAAAACATTGCAAACAAACTCTTTCTTGAACTCGCTTCCTGGACAGACAATACAGCAATTTCACTCAAGAAATTATGAAAAAATTGTAAGTAAGTAGCAAACTGTTTCTTGAATTCTCCTCCTGGATGCACAATACAGATATTTCATTCAAGAAATTATAAAAAAAAATTGTAAGTAAGTAACAAACTCTTTCTTGAATACACCTCTTGGATACCCAATACGGAAATTTCATTCAAGAAATTATGAGAAAATTCTAAGTAAGTAACAATCTCTTTCTTGAAGTCCCCTCTTGGATACGCAATACGATACGGAAATTTCATTCAAGAAATTATGAGAAAATTCCAGGTAAGTAACAATCTCTTTCTTGAAGTCCCCTCTTGGATACACAATACGGATATTTTATTCAAGAAATTATAAAAAAAGGGAAAGTAAGTAACAAACTCTTTATTGATTTCACCTCTTGGATACAAAAAAAAGACATTTCATTCAAGAAATTATGACAAAATTCTAAGTAAGTAAAAAACTCATTCTTGAATTCGCCGTTTGCATGCACAATACAGAAATTTCATTCTATGGGACCTCTACACGTGATTAAACACGTTTTGAAACTACATTTATTCAAGAAATTATGAAAAAATCGCAAGTAAGTAACAAACTCTTTCTTGAATTCCCCATTTGGATGCACAATACAGAAATTTAATTCAAGAAATTATGGAAAAAAATGTAAGTAAGTAAGTAACAAACTCTATGCTTTTTCTGCATCAATTGTCGGATATGTTGAATAAAATTTGCAAAATCGACATAGCTTTATTTCATTTTTTAAGGTTAATTTAGACGAGGTTACGTGCGCGCACGTAACCTCGTCTAAATTAACCTTAAAAAATTACCAAGGAAAGGCAAGCAAATAGCATGTAGTTTCAAAACGTGTTTACTCACGTGTAGAGGCCCATAGAATGAAATTTCTGTATTGTGCATGCAAACGGCGAATTCAAGAATGAGTTTTTTACTTACTTAGAATTTTGTCAGAATTTCTTGAATGAAATGTCTTTTTTTTGTATCCAAGAGGTGAAATCAATAATGAGTTTGTTACTTACTTTCCCCTTTTTTTATAATTTCTTGAATAAAATATCCGTATTGTGTATCCAAGAGGGGACTTCAAGAAAGAGATTGTTACTTACCTGGAATTTTCTCATAATTTCTTGAATGAAATTTCCGTATCGTATTGCGTATCCAAGAGGGGACTTCAAGAAAGAGATTGTTACTTACCTGGAATTTTCTTATAATTTCTTGAATGAAATTTCCGTATTGGGTATACAAGAGGTGTATTAAAGAAAGAGTTTGTTACTTACTTACAATTTTTTTTTATAATTTCTTGAATAAAATATCTGTATTGTGCATCCAAGAGGAGAATTCAAGAAACAGTTTGCTACTTACTTACAATTTTTTCATAATTTCTTGAGTGAAATTGCTGTATTGTCTGTCCAGGAAGCGAGTTCAAGAAAGAGTTTGTTTGCAATGTTTTTCATAGTTTCCTGAATTAAATTTCTGTATTGTGCAACCCAATGGCGAAGTTCAAGAAAGGGTTTGTTACTTATTTAGAATTTTGTCATAATTTATTGAATGAAATGACTTTTTTGTTTATCCAAGAGGCGAATTCAAGAAAGAATTTGTTACTTACTTACTTACAATTTTTTCATAGTTTCTTAAATGAAGTTTCTGCATTGTGTATCCAAGAGGTGACTTCAGGAAAGAGTTTGTTACTTGCTTACAATTTTTTCATAATTTATTGAAAGAAATTTCCGTATTGTATATCCAAGAGTGTGAAAACAATAAATGTTACTTACTTAGAATTTTGTCATAATTTCTTGAACGAAATGTCTTTTTGTTTATCCAGCAGGTGAATTCAAGAAAGAATTTGCTACTTACTTACAATTTTTTCATAATTTCCTTAATGAAATTTCTGTATTGTGTATCCAAGAGGTGACTTCAAGAAAGAATTTGTTACTTACTTACTTACAATTTTTTCATAGTTTCTTAAATGAAGTTTCTGCATTGTGTATCCAAGAGGTGACTTCAGGAAAGAGTTTGTTACTTGCATGATCCCAGGGCATAACTTGCAACACCTACCCCTGGGGGGTTGTGTCGACACCGGAGTTTTTTGTTATATGATCTTTGAACTATTTTTTTAACAAAATGGCTATTTCAAAATTTTATCGGATGCATGTAGGGAAAGGGGGCGAGGGGGGGGGATCTGGTTAACCTCCGATATCTTTTGACTCTTAAAAAGTGAGCTAAAAATTTTCAATTTCCAATCAAATGAGCCCTCTCGTAAGTTTATACGAGAATTCCATCCATAAGAACCATTTATGCCCCCAGGGCATAACTTAGAACGCCTGCCACCGGGCCTTGGAGGTTGTGTCTACATCGGAGTTTTGTTATGTGATCATTGAACTATTTTTAGCAAAACGGCTACCTCAAATTTCTTATCTGATGCATTTGGGAAAAAAGGGCGTGGGGGGGGGGGGCTAGTTTGAAATAGCGACGAAGACCACACTGCCTTTCCATCATAAACAATAAGTAGAACAACAGGGAAATTTTTATGCAAGACAGTGGAACGCAACTTTAAATGAATATTTCGACCCAATATCCAAGGGCCGTCCTCAGCAAAACAAACAAAGAGAATAAAAAACAATATAAAAGAAACTTACATTAAAATTCAATCATTAAAACTGAAAAGAGTTTTTTTTAATTTTTTTTTAAAACAGCCCTAATATCGTTACTTCAAGGAAGTTCAACCAGGACTGGTACACCAAGCGAAGTGGACAGAGAACAATTCATTCAAATGGAATAAAAATACTTACAGACAAGCTTTTAAAGCTAATCTCGCCTTCTTGGCAGCCAGCCTAGATGGTCTATTCGTAACAGGTTGAGTGGAGTTATTTACTGGTTTTTTAATATAATTAAATAAAAAAAACAAGTTTTTTAAACTGAAAGTAAGGAGCGACATTAAAACTTAAAACGAACAAAAATTATTCCGTATATGGAAGGGGCTTTCCCCACCTCAACGCCACGCTCTTTACGCTAAAGTTTTTATTGTTTAAAAAAATAAAGTTTTGAGACAGAGTCAAACTTTAGCGTAAAGAGCGAGGCGTTGAGAAGGGGAAAGCCCCTTCCATATACGGAATAATTTTTGTTCGTTTTAAGTTTTAATGTCGCTCCTTACTTTCAGTTTAAAAAACTTGTTTTTTTTATTTAATTTTTGAACGTTTTTGAATAAATGCAGGTTTTGATCTTGGCTCACCGTACATGAATAATTAAAACAAAATTTGCATATTAATTTAATTTTATTTGGTTAAATAGCTTTCTCGAAACTTGTTTAATTTTATTTACGAACGTTTTTATTAGTAATAAATATACGTAACTTACGAAATAACTTACGTAACGAACTTCTATATTCATATATTTTTAATACGTATATTAGGGAGTTCGCCCCCTAATCAATACCTTGCTTTTTAAGCTAAAGTTCGAATTTTGTTCCAATTCTTTAAAAATGACCGCTTAATCAAAAAGGCCGTTAATTAGAATAAATAGCTCTTATGAAAGTACTAAAAAATCTTTGGCTTAAAGAACGAGGTATTGACTTGGGGGAGAACCCCCTCATATACGTAATAATTTCTGTTCATTTTAAGTTCTAATGTTGCTTCTTACTTTCAGTTGAAAAAACTTGTTTTTTTAAATTTAATTTCTGATCGTATTTTAAATAATGCTTGGAAATCCGGCGCCCCCTTCATAGAAATGTCCCTTACCCCAAAGAAACATCCTCCACGGAAAGATTATCCCAAGTAACCCCCTCTTTCAGCCCCCCCCCCCTACCAGAAAAAAATTCTTCCTGAAAATGTCTGTATACTTCCCAATAACCAATACAATATGTAAGCAATGGGCAAAGTTCATAACTTGCAGCCCTTCCCCTGGGAACTGTGGGGGATTAAGTCATCGTAAAAGACATATTTATTAGATTTTCGACTATGCTGAACAAAATGCCTATCTCAAAATTTTGATCGGGTGACTTTGGGGAAAAAATGAGCGTGGGAGGGGGCCTAGTTGCCCTCCATTTTTTTTGGTCACTTAAAAAGGGCACTAGAACTTTTAATTTCCGTTCCAATGAGCCCTCCTACAATATTCTAGGACCACTGGGTCAATACGATCACCCCTGGGAAAAAAAAAAAAAAAAACAAAACAAATAAACACGCACCCGTGATCTTTCTTCTGGCAAAAAAAATGCAAAATTCCACATTTTTGTAGATAGGAGCTTGAAACCTCTACAGTAGGGTTCTCTGATACACTGAATATGATGGTGTGATTTTCATTAAGTTTCTATAACTTTTAGGGGATCTTTCCCCCTTTTCTCGAAAATCAGCCAAATTTTCTCAGGCGCGTAACTTTTGATGGGTAAGATTAAACTTGATGAAACTTATATATTTGAAATCAGAATTAAAATCTGATTCTTTTGATGTATCTATTGGTATCAAAATTTCGTTTTTTAGAGTTTCGGTTACCATTGAGCCGGGTCGCTCCTTACTTACAGTTCGTTACCACAAACTGTTTGATTAGTGCATTAAGCGAATATTCCCCCAAATCTCTATTTAAAGAAATATTACTGTTTATTTTGATTTTAATTTCAATTACCTCTCGAACAACCTGTTTTATGCCTAAATCCTTGCTAATAAGGCAAGTTTCTTCAAAAAGCATCTTATGACTAGGGTTATCATATATGTGAGTGCTTAAAGCAGAATCAAAGGAAAAATTTGTACTATTAGAATTTAAAGCTTTAGTTATGTCATCTTTGTGTTGTTGTAGGGGTTTTTCTAAATTTTGATGGGTTCTTCCGACATAAAAATCACACATGGTATTCCACATTCCACAGTCACATGGTATTTGATAAACCCCTCTTTAGCCAGTAACTGGGGTTATATCTTTACCAGAATATAGGAAATTCATGATTTTAAAATTATTTGTAAATACGACATAAAAATTATTTTGTGTGCAAACTTTTTTTAAGCTTGTAGTGACTTTTGAAATATATGGAAGATATTTGAGGGCTTGACGGGAACTTCACATTGTAAAAGATCCTTAATTTTACGGGAGTGTCTTGCCAATCTTCGGCTAATTGTATTGTTAATAAAGACAATAGGATAACCGTTTCCAAAAAGTATGTCTCTAATAAAATTTAGTTTTAAAATTTAAATTTAATATTTAAAATTAAAAAAAAACGACATATTATTTCCTCAGAAAGAAAATCTCTTGAAAAATTTTTATGTGAAAATCTGTCCACGGTTGATTATTCTCAGGTTGTAAGATTGGAAAGGAATTTATTTAGTCACGATTTTCGTTTGTCTAGAAAACGTCTTTATAAGGAATTTGAATGTCTGAGGTACGAATCGTCGATAAACAATCGTGGAAAAAAAGAACGCGTTTTTTTTTTTTAGCGCCGCACAAAAAAGAAGTAAATAGAATTAATGCTGAGATTGTCGATCGCCTCCCAGGAGAATACAAATGCTATAAAAGTTATAATGTTGTGGAGAATAAAAAGGAGGGAGGCATTGCATTTATATCAGAATTTCTTAATTCTATCGGAATTGCTGATTTGCCATCGAATGACTTAATGTGTCAGCGAGAATTACAACGAATCACAGACAAAAATCATGCACAACGAAATTTATGCTTAAAAAAAATGCACAAAAACAAAACTTCTTTGTGCACAAACAGAAATTTGTGCACAAACAAAAATGATGAACATTGAAATCTGCTGTTAGAAGACCAGCGATAGTGAGAATCACTTCAAATGGCAAACGAAAATGAGGCAAAACAAAATATGAAACTAGATAACATGCGACAATGACCATTATCAATCAAACAGGAAACGTTCGCAAAGCAATAAAAATTATAATGGAATGAAGAAACGCATTATTTTAGAACCACTAAAGAAAGAAGAGATTAAAATTAATGCTAAGATTGTCACTGTCTACCAGTGAGAATATAAATACAATAAAACTTATTATTCTCTGAAGGATGAACAGAAAGGAGGAATTGGATTCACGCCAAAATATCTTAATTCAAGAGAAATTGTTGATTTGCCACCCAATGACTTAAAAATGAAGAATAACACGATAATGATGCTAATTACGTAATTGAGATATTTTAAGGGGTATGTGCAATGAAACACAACTAGATCTGTTTTTTGTTTTTTTTAATATTTTTGCAAGATCGTTTTTTAATTAAATTTGTGTTATTCCCCAAGGCCCTATTTAAGGAAATATTAATATTAATCTTAAGTATGCTGAAGATTGCTTCTCGAACTACCTGCTTTATGCCTAGGTCATTGCTAAAAAGGGCAGATTCTTCAGAAGTATTTTGTGGCTAGGATTTTCAAATACGTGGTTACTTAAAGCAGAATCAAAAGAAACATTCGCAATATTAGAATTTAGAGCTTTGGTGATATCATCTTTATGTTGTTGTAGGCGTTTCTCTAAATTCTGGTGAGTTATTTACCACAGTCACGTGGTATTTGATAGAAACCGTCTTTGGCGAGTAACTGGGGTTTTATCTTTACCAGAGTTTAGGATTTTGAAATTATTGGTGAATACTACATACAGACTATTTTGTGTGCAAACCTTTTTAAGATTCATAGTGATAATTATAATGTAAACTATATTTGAGGGATTATCGGGATTCTCACATGGTGAACTACCATTGAATTTACGGGAGCGTCTTTTCAGTCTACGGTTCATTGTATTATAAATAAATAAAAATAGGATACCCATTTCCAAAAAGTACGTCCCTCATAAAGTTTAGTTCTGCTGTGATGTGGGAATCAGAAACAAATGTTTAGGGCTACGATCGACCAGAAAGATCTCATTTTTCACAAGAAATAGAAAAAATTGCTCCCCCAAGCCTAATTTTTTCGAAAATTAACGCCCTCTGGATACAGTATCTAAACAACTCCGTCATTTTACATGATACCGCGAACAAGATATTTCACCCATTTGAGTGGAAGTTTTCTTTCGAAGGATTTTAGCGAGGAACGATCAATAAATGCAACAGCTCATTTATAAAACAAGAAAAAAATGACTCGTTTCCAAATTTTTCCTTTCGTTCGCCCTTTGCCCTTTCATTTTAAGCATGACAGTACTTTCTCGTTGTGATTATTTATCTATCCTATTAGCTTTGATGTTATTCCACTATGGCCATAGTCAAATAATCTAGACACCCACATATTATAATTTCTCTTTTTGAGCTTATATTATAAATGCTAAAACATCTAATTCCTATTCGAACAAAACTTTCGTTCCGTTTTTCATTCCCCAAAATGAACTCGACCTGAAAATGAAAGAACCGATTCTCGGGTCCAAAGACATAAAAAACAAAGAGACAGTTTTTTCGAAAATTATCCTTTTTATTTATAGAAAGCCATCACAGCTACAAAATTCCATATTAAATAATCCAGGCTACAAGAAATAGTTCTCTCCCTTAGAAACGCGGATCATCCACCATTGCGAATTCTTTCGAATTTATCACTTCAGCATCATTTGCGCTTCTTGAAGCAGAGAAAAATTTCAAAAACAAAACGAAAGCAACACGCATGAAAACGCAAAGAAAAACACAAAATTTGGGGCGAAGATTAAGGTTTGGATAATCAAATGATTTCTTTTTTTGTATTACAAAGTTTTAATACAATTTCCTAAAAAAAAAAAACATACCAAATAGCTCAATAAAAATAAATCTATCCTTTTTAAAAACTCCTTAAAACTAAAAAAACGTCTGAGGGTACGTATTTAGTCTTTCTTATTAATGTTACTCTGAAAAGGGGGGGGGGGGGAGATTTTGCAAATGTAAATTTTGTGTATCTGTGTGACACCACTCTGAGCACCAAAAACGACCTGGAAGTTGACAGAATATAATCGCAACATAATCAACAACATAATCGCATAAAAAATGAATCTATCAAAATGACAAAACTTGAAAAACTACCTATGATTGTATTCCTTTCCGATCAAAAATGTACACTGTAGGAGTTAATATGTTGAACACCCCTTGGGTATTCAACAATAGTATGCTTTTTTTGAAGTTGAGAGTCGCATGTTATCATTACTTGGGTATCCATACTTTCTCTTACCATCGAGGTAGAAAAAATTAAAATTTTTCACATTCTTGCCAATGGTTCTCTTACCGATATCCTGATTCTCTGCCTTCAGCTGGGAGTGCAGCGTGTGGTTGGGGCAAATAGATAAAGAGATTTACTACAACAACAAAAACAAATAACTACAGTAAAAAACTTGTCAAAGGGGCATAACAATAATTAAAAGCAAAAGTCTTATCCTATTTCTTCGAAATCATCAGTTAATTGTAGAAAATTTTCCTATTAAATACTTGAGAATAAATGGATATTTATTTCCCTAAGAAGCACTTGACATCCGCAATTGTAAATTCTCTTAGAATTTATTACTTTACATCATTTGTGCGTTCTTGAAGGGGACAAATTTTCCAAACAAATTTGACAAAACAGTAAACATTGGAATACAGATGAATTAAAGATAATTTTCATAATCAATAACGCTTAGAACCCTCAATTGTATTTTATTTTTGACACTTTGGTGGAGAGGGGGGGGGGAGCATTGTTTTTATTCATAGGAAATTTTCATATTAAAATTAAGATTATATGTAGACTTATCTCCCTTAGTAACACTGGCCATCCGTCACCGTGAATCCTCTTAGAACTTATCACTTTAGCATCATTTACGATTTTTAAAGGTGGTACAAATTTCCAGGCTTAGACAAAACAGCAAAACAAAGCAACACAAAGAAATATAAACGAATTTTCATAATCAATGACGCATAGAACCCTCTGTTTTGTTTCATTTTTGACATTTCGGAGGGGGAGTGGAAATCATTAGTAGAAAAATTGTTCATAATAAAATTTGAGAAATTTTCATAATAAAATTTGAGATCGCATACAGATTCGTCTCACTTAGAAACACTAGTCATCCGCCACTGTGAATCCTCTTAGAATTTATCACGTTAGCATCATTTGTATTTTCTTTTAAGGGGGGGGGGGCAAATTTCCAGACTTAGAAAAAAAGCAGCCAAAGTAGAAATACAAAGAAAAAACAGAAAATAACCAGGATCAGTAACATCTGGAATCCTCAATTTTATGTCATTTTTGAGAAATTAAGGGACGGGGAGAGAAGGGGTTTTACTGATATATTTTGCTTCAAAATGACCTACTTCAACTTTCACTTAGAAAGGTTCAGCTATTACCAGAAAAAGCTCAACATGTTTCCGGCCATTTTTCTTTGAAAAAATTGCTAATCGTTAATTAATTTTTACTTCTCACAATAAACACTACCGATACTTTATTTTGCAGTTACAATTGTCATTGTGATTAATCCGTTTTAAATTCATTTTCATCACCATCATCATCAATTAAATAATTTTTATTATTAATTTTTGTGAAGATTACGGAATTTATAAGTTCAACTAAAAAAAAAAAAAAAATCGATTTAGTTTAAAGTTCAAGCCGATCTTAACGACTAAAAACTGTTCTTTGCTTATTGTAAAATAATATCAAATACCAAATATTTAATAATATTCGATTATTACATTATATAAGTAATTTATTCTCTTAAAAATTGATTAACAAAGAGGTCCGAAAAAAGATAAACTGTCTTTTCATTGTCACAATGAATGGAAATATATTCACAAATTTTAAAACTGCTTATAACATGATGATGGCATTAGAGTGCTATTACAAATTAAGTTGTAGGAATTCTGACCTCTTCTAGGATAGTTGAAGACGGAAGACCCTTCTTTATTTAAGAATTCGACTCTAATCAAGAGTAAAGAACAAATTTGACAATTCTATAATATTCACAAAAATTTAATTTCGTTAGAATTTATGCTGCTTCTTTCACGTCCAAATTTTCTTTAGATAATTTCATATTATTTTTTTTTAATATTTTGTTATATTAGATCAAAATTAAAAACTGTGCTTGGTATTATTGAGGTTATTGTCCTTGAAAATTTTATTATTTAATAACCAATTATATTGGATTGAAATTGCTTTATCTATTTCAAACTATAATTGCTATTCATTAGTGTATTAGGGCTGTAGCTTTCAAACTGATCAGGAAAAAAAGTTTTTCGGCCCATTTCCGGGCCCAATTCAAGCAAAATTTGAGATTGCCGATGACGATAACGGGATTAAAGTACTATTATAAATTAACTCGTAGGGAATGCTGATCTTTTTCAAGGATTATTGAAGAGGAACATGCCCTTTTTTACTTGACGATTATACTTCAATCAAGAGTTTAAAACATGAATAACTAATGAATAATCTCGTAATAATTTACATTAATGTAATTTTCGCCGAAACTTATGTTGCTTTTTTCATGCCCAAATTTTCGTAAAGTATTTTATTTAGTTTTTTTTTTTTTTTAATCTAAAAGTGCAGCAAAATCGTAGTTCATAAACATGCAAATTGAAAGACTGAGAAAAAAAAAAACAACAACTGAACAATTATTTCTTTCCACCAAAAGAACAGGCGTCAGTACATTCGGAGGCTGAACTTTCATCACTTTTCTGAGCAGGTACATTATTTGTGCTCTCTATTCCCAAAACCTAAAAAGAAAGCTATATGAATCATTCAGAAGCCAATCTCACCAAATCCACTTTTTTCATTTTGAGATTTTAATCTCAAAGCACTTAAAAGCCACGAAGACATTCTCTTAAATCGTGGATTGACCCAAAAGACAAGAAAACATCTTTGGGCCATCAAATCCTACAAAATTGGTTAAGGTTTATATTCCTTGTGCAAGTGTTCTGTGTGTTATTTTCTGCAATCCAATGATCCAGGGCCATATCCAGGATTTATTTTTTCGAGGGGGAGACATAAAAAAGCATAAAAAAGGGTGTTTTTAGGAGCCGAACAAACATTTCGGGGGAGGGGGAGGGGGTGATACCCCCTAGCCCCTCCCCTGCATACAGCCTTGCAACTAGGCCCCGGCACCGCGCCGACGGATCGACCCAGCGCCGCCAACGAGAGACCCAGTTGACCGCCACCGAAGTGTCGCTACCCCGCTGGCGCGCCACCGCCAAAGAGGCGGCGGCGTTCGGCTGACTTTGAATTAATTTTCAGGCAATTCTTTATTACGTCAACCGCAAAGTCGGACCTTTTCTTTCTCGTGTGGTTTAGTATTTCGATTTTCTGATTAGAAATCAAACAGGGCTTGCACTATCCCCGAAATTTCAGGTATTTCCCCAAAAATCTATGCGTCACCCCAAAAAAAAATTGGTTCCCCGAATCCCCGAAAATCACCCAATCATGGTGCCACCCCTCGCGATTTATCGCCAGTGACTTTCCCTGCCAAATGTTACTTTGCATACCATAATTCTTCACTACTCTCTTGTTCGTTAATCTTCGTCTCTTTTGTTACTTTGCACAAAAATCAGACAGATGCAACTGCAATATACACAGTTCTTCATATGTTGACCAAAAAAAAGTATCGTCTTTATGAAATGAGATCAAATTCATTTCTAATCCAGTTTCCCAATCGCTATTTCTTACACCATTTGTAGTCAAAAATTTTACTATTAAGTTGAATAGAACGCATCCACTATTATACAGCTTCAGTTGGATTATGAAATTGATAGTCGACAGATTGTTTCTACAGCTGAATCGTAAGTTTGCAGAATTTTTCTTTTCTTTTGCTGTTTTTAGATAAGATTTTCTTAATGTTTAATACACAATTGTTGAACTTCTGGTAAATTAAAGAAAATACAATCTTCTTTCTGAAAAAAATTTACCCCCCCCCCCCCAAAAAAAAAAATAAAATAAAAAACAACCTTTTATTGAGACAAAATTTAGCTTTAGACTAAGCTATGTACAAGGTTGGGGAATAAACGATTGAAACGGAAGTTACCCAAAAATAATGATTCATAAAAAATTGGTAAACTATGTGCTTATAGGGGGGGGGGGATAGGGGGCTATCATTTTAAAATGATAATACCTCATTTTTTATAATTGAAAGCAGAGATGCCAAAAAGATAATTATTTTTTCATTTAAAGTGGAGTACAGAAAGAAAATGATATCAAATTCCCTGGAAAACCATTGAAATATTTTGATAGACCCCAGGGCCACCCATTGGGACATTGGGTACTTTGAATTTCTCATAGGCTACTGGCCTAATTTGGACTTTTGTTGTGTGCTCCCTTTTAATTAGATTTTTTGGATCTTATGTGAATGCCATGGCAAATCCATGACTCAGTTTTCCAATAATTTGAGGTATAATCTATAAATAATTTTGACATTTTGTTGTTGGCCATTGTACCCCTTTACTCATACCCTCACATTTTTTTTTCAAAAAGCACTAGGCTGTTTTAACGTTTTTTTGCGTGCTTATTTGAACCATATATGTGACCTAGTTAAGTATTAAGTAAATTGTTTTTTTTTTAAGCAAAGCTGAGACGGTATCCTATCAAGGTGGTATCCAGACGGGGGGGGGGGGGGGGAGGTATTACATTTAAATGATAATATCTCGAATATTTTTATTGAAAGCAGGGATGCCAAAAAGTTAATTGTTTTTTTTTAATTTAAAGCAGAGACGGTATCCTATCATGGTGATATTCAGAGGGGGGAGGGGGGCATCATATTTAATTTTAATATCTCGATTTTTGTTTTTTGAAAGCAGGATGCCAATAAGTTAATTATCTTTTTTAATTTAAAGCAGAGACGGTTTCCAATCAAGATGGTATCCAGAGGGGGGGGGGGGTAGGGAGCTTTATATTTAAGTGATAGTACCTGAATTTTTTTTATTGAAAGTAGGGATGCCAAAATGTTTTTTTTTAATTTAAAGTAGAGACAGTACCCCTTTACTCATACCCTCAAATTTTTTTTTCAAAGAACACTAGGCTGTTTAACGTTATTTCGCGTGTTGTTTGAACCATATAGTGACCTGGTTAAGTATAAAGTAAATTATTTTTTTCTAAGCAAAGCTGAGACGGTATCCTATCAAGGTGGTATCCAAGGGGGGGGGAGGTATTACATTTAAATGATAATATCTCAATTTTTTTATTGAAAGCAGGGATGCCAAAAAGTTAATTATTTTTTTTAATTTAAAAGCAGAGACGGTATCCTATCATGGTGGTATCCAGAGGGGAGAGGGTAGGGAGCTATCATATTTAAATGATAATACCTCGATTTTTTCTTTTTGAAAGCAGGGATGCCAATAAGTTAATTTTTTTTTTTAATTTAAAGCAGAGGACGGTTTCCTATCAAGATGGTATCCAGAGGGGGGGGTGGGTAGGGAGTTATTATATTTAAGTGATAGTACCTTGAATTTTTTTTTATTATTGAAAGAAAGGATCCAAAAAGGTATTTTTTAAATTTAAAGTAGAGACGGTATTCTATCAAGGTGGTATCCAGAGGGGGGAAGGGGTAGGGAGGTATTATATTTAAATGATAATATCTCAGGATTTATTTATTTTTTAAACCAGGGATGCCAAAAAGTTATTTTTTTAATTTAAAGCAGAGACGGTACCCTACCAAGGTGGTATACAAGGGAAGGGGGGTTACGGAAGTATTATATTTAAACGATAATATCTTGAATTTTTTTTTATTGAAAGCAGGGATGCCAAAAAGTTTTTTTTTTTTTTTATTTAGAGCAGAGACGGATCTCAGAACATTATATGGCTGCCTTAAAAAAAAATACAAAAGGGAGTGTGAAGGGATGTGAGAGACTTTTACAAGAATATGACAGTTTGGTTGCTACCAGTAGCTACTAGGTGGAGTATCCTAAATTTGTAAACTTAAGCTGTGATTTGAAAATGACTGATGAAAAACATTAATGTTTGCGGTCAACATTGATCGCGCCGGCGGCGCGCCGCCAACATCTTACCGGCGGCGCGCCGCCACTGCTGTTGGCCCCGCCACCGCCAGACTTCCCTCATCGGCGCGGCACCGGGGTCTACTTGCAACGGTCCAATATTTCGACATAGAAGATAATTTTGCGACCATTCCATATCTAGGATTCAGATTCGACTACCGACCTACAATTTTGAAACTTGCCTTGGAATTAATTTTAGATTTTAAATTACATCGGACATTCAAAAATGGATAACTTTCCCTTGTTACGTAATTTTAGATCAGTCTTTAAGAAAAAGTCAAAGCCATTTCATTATTCTAGTTTGGCGAATGGATAAATCTGAAACTGTATAAACAGTAGAAAGGATAATGTAATGAGGAATTTTTAAAGAAGGTGAATTGCAATAAAAGTTTAATAATTTGGCTACATATACAATAGCAATAAAAGTTAAATGTAAAGAAGGCGGCACTGGACTTTACTGTCCCTACCGGCAGTGCTGATCTCGGTTTCATGACCCTTCAGCAAGGAAGTGCAATGGGCAATTGGGGGCCAGCCATCATGTGCTTTGGCAAACCCTTCCTGTTCACCTTCCCCAGATTTCTGCAGGTACCCATTTATAGATGGGTCGACTCTGGCTGAGCTTACAGAGTTACACCATTGACCTCCGTTCCAAACCAAATAACATGCGGGACCGGGACTCGAACCCCTGTCCTCACGGACAAAGGTTTTCAAGTCTAGAGTGCTACCTATTCGACTAGGACGACTTCAGCAATAAAAAAGTAAAATAAAGGTAAAATTCAAACAACGATAAAAATGATGAAAATGTAACCAAGATCACCAATGAAAAAAGTCGTTAGCATTGATTAAAATTAAAAAACTATTAAATCACGTTACTAAAGACAAAAAAACAAAAGATATATCATTTCTTCGGAAAGGAAATAACTTCGAAAAAGGATAATTTGTCCTAAGTCATGATGTTGGGGACTGTTTTATGGTTGGTCTTAGGTTCAGTTTAGTTTTGTCGTTTTGATCATAAGTTGATTATTTGCATTGCTGAGGACGGTTATTAAATATATAGCCGAACTATTCAATTGATCTTTTTTACAATTCACTCTCTTTAAAACTTCCTCATTGCACTATCCTCTTTACTGATGGAAAGGCAGTGAAGTCTTCGCCGCTATTTAAACCTGAAATTAATGAATCCGATGATATTATTACCCTGTCCTTTCAGTGCAATATACCGCTGCAGGTTTTATATACGCGTGTTTTTTATACTGTCTGATGTAAGAAAAATGCAACACACGTAAATTTTTAATTCGCAATTCTAAGCGCAAGAGAATACGAATTATTTCTTTGATAAAACCTAGTTATTAAGGGAGAGTACCATCAACCGCCTTAGATTTTCTATAGCAAATTGGCCCAAGATAAAAAGTGAGATACTCATTTCAGTTTGAGACATGCTAATTAATAGGTTGTTAAAACCATACGGCCGATTAATAATTTTGGTTATTCCGATTACATTAACCAAAAAAAACTAAAGAGAATAGTTAGCCAAAACATAAAAAATGTATATTTATTTAATTTCCTAGTTCTTTGGTTTTATCTTTTATGACTATCATAAACAACAAGGCCCCTGCGCTCCCCAGTTCGCACACTTGCCTTTTATGGTAGTACGAACATTTGCCCATAAAATGGGGAAAATTGCCCCACAATATGGGCAAATGTTCGAGCTGTGGTATCTTATAAGTCACGGATTGGGAGGCCTAGATATTTCAATTTCGGCCAAGCAGCAACCGACATTTCATCAAGGTTAATTTTAAATCTTTCAGAAACTGGACCCTGTCGAAGAGTACGACGTCTGACTTTTCCACATTAAAGTTGAGACTTATTTTTGAATATTCTCGACTCAAAATGGATTTTTTTTTTCTCTTAAACGCCTGTATCATTCAACTTGGATTGAAAACATCATCTCTACATGCGATAAGAGATTCATCTACACCTTCTGAAATACAAGACGAAACGACGTGGGATTAAGCGTCTAAAGTAAAGCTACTAAGGCAAAGAAAAAGTTATTAAGAAAACACATATACAAGGTAATTAAAATACAAATTTAAAGTACAGTTATACTACATTAGTGAAGGCAAGCTTAAATCAACCCCTCCCCCGATGATAAATACACTTTTCAAACCACCCTCTCCCTAGGAAAAGTGCTCCGGCAACGTCTAACTACACTGATTCTATCACAAATCCACAAAAAAAAAAAAAACATATCGTATATAACGTAATAGTTCATAATACACTGGTGTAAATCTTTGTAGGTTGACAGTATCATAGGCAGCGCGCAAGCGCTGCCTAAGTAAAGAACGATGTGGGCACAATGTGTTTTTTTTTTCTCCATACCCGGGCACTTCGTATCGAAGGAGTCGTCGTAGAAACTTCGAAAAGAGCTCATTCGATTGGAAAGTGGAGTGGCTAGTGCCCTTTTTAATATTCAAAAGTGATTGGAGGGCAACTAGCCCCCCCCAAAGCCCATCATTCCCCCAAAAACGTCCAATCAAAATTTTGAGATAGCCATTTTGTTCAGCGTAGTTGATTTCCAGATAGAAAATATCTTTTTGAGGGGGACACTCCCCCACAAACCACGGGGCAAGGGTTTTAAGTTATGCCCTGAGGGCATATAAGGTTTTTAAAGAAGGCGTTGTCGTAGAAACTTCAAAAAAGGCTCATTCGATTGGAAATTCAAAGGGCTAGTGCCCTTTTTAATAGTCGCAAAGTGATTGGAAGGCAAACTAGCCCCCCCCCCCTACGCCCATCATTCCTCCAAATACATCCAATCAAAATTTTGAGATAGCCATTTTGTCCAGCGTAGTTGATTTCCAGATAGAAAATATCTTTTTGTGGAGAACGCCCCCCCCCACAACCCTCGGGGCAAGGGTTTTAAGTTATGCCCTGGGGGCATATAAGATTTTTATAGAAGGCGTTGTCGTAGAAACTTCAAAAAAGGCTCATTATTGGAAATTCAAAGGGCTAGTGCAATTTTTAATAGTCAAAAGTGATTGGAGGGTAAATAGCCCCCCCCCCCCCCTAACGCCCATCATTCCACGAAACACATCCAATAAAAATTTTGATATAGCTATTTTGTTCAGCGTAGTTGATTTCCAGATAGAAAATATCTTCTTGAGGAGGACATTCCTCCACAACCCTCGGGGCAAGGGTTTTAAGTTATGCCCTGGGGGCATATAAGGTTTTTTATAGAAGGCACTGTCGTAGAAACTTCAAAAAAGGCTCATTCGATTGGAAATTCAAAGGGCTAGAGCCCGTTTTAATTGTCGAAAGTGATTGGAGGGCAACTAGCCCCCCCCCCCCGCGCCCATCATTCCCCAAAACACATCCAATTAAAATTTTGAGATAGCCATTTTGTCCAGCGTAGTTGATTTCCAGATAGAAAATATGTTTTTGAGGAGGACACTTCCCTACAACCCTCGGGACAAGGGTTTTAAGTTATGCCCTGGGGGTATATAAGGTTTTTATAGAAGGCGTTGTCGTAGAAACTTCAAAAAAGGCTCATTCGATTGGAAATTCAAAGGGCAAGTACCCTTTTTAATAGTCGAAAGTGATTGAAGAGCAACTAGCCCCCCCCCCCAGGCCCATTATTCCCCAAACACATCCAATCGAAATTTTGATATAGCCATTTTGTTCAGCGTAGTTGATTTCCAGATAGAAAATATCTTTTTGAGGGGGACACTCCCCCACAACCCACGGGGCAAGGGTTTTAAGTTATGCCCTGAGGGCATATAAGGTTTTTATAGAAGGCGTTGTCGTAGAAACTTCAAAAAAGGCTCATTCGATTGGAAATTCAAAGGGCTAGTGCCCTTTTTAATAGTCGAAAGTGATTGGAAGGCAACTAGCCCCCCCCCCCTACGCCCATCATTCCTCCAAATACATCCAATCAAAATTTTGAGATAGCCATTTTGTCCAGCGTAGTTGATTTCCAGATAGAAAATATCTTTTTGTGGAGAACGCCCCCCCCCACAACCCTCGGGGCAAGGGTTTTAAGTTATGCCCTGGGGGCATATAAGATTTTTATAGAAGGCGTTGTCGTAGAAACTTCAAAAAAGGCTCATTATTGGAAATTCAAAGGGCTAGTGCAATTTTTAATAGTCGAAAGTGATTGGAGGGCAAATAGCCCCCCCCCCTCACGCCCATCATTCCACGAAACACATCCAATCAAAATTTTGATATAGCTATTTTGTTCAGCGTAGTTGATTTCCAGATAGAAAATATCTTCTTGAGGAGGACACTCCTCCACAACCCTCGGGGCAAGGGTTTTAAGTTATGCCCTGGGGCATATAAGGTTTTTTATAGAAGGCACTGTCGTAGAAACTTCAAAAAAGGCTCATTCGATTGGAAATTCAAAGGGCTAGAGTCCCGTTTTAATTGTCGAAAGTGATTGGAGGGCAACTAGCCCCCCTCCCCGCGCCCATCATTCCCCAAAACACATCCAATTAAAATTTTGAGATAGCCATTTTGTCCAGCGTAGTTGATTTCCAGATAGAGAATATGTTTTTGAGGAGGACACTTCCCTACAACCCTCGGGACAAGGGTTTTAAGTTATGCCCTGGGGGTATATTAGGTTTTTATAGAAGGCGTTGTCGTAGAAACTTCAAGAAAGGCTCATTCGATTGGAAATTCAAAGGGCAAGTACCCTTTTCTAATAGTCGAAAGTGATTGAAGAGCAACTAGCCCCCCCCCCCCAGGCCCATTATTCCCCAAACACATCCAATCGAAATTTTGAGATAGCCATTTTGTTCAGCGCACTTGATTTCCACATAGGAAAAATGTTTTCGTGGAGAACACTCCCCCACAACCCTCAGGGCAAGGGTTTTAAGTTATACCCAGGGGCATATAAGGTTTCTATAGAAGGCGTAGTCGTAGAAACTTCAAATCAGGCTCATTCGATTGGAAATTCAAAAGCTAGAACCCTTTTTAATAGTCGAAAGTGATTGGAGGGCAACTAGCCCCCACCCCCCACGCCCATCATTCCCCAAATACATCCAATCAAAATTTTTAGATAGCCATTTCGTTCAGCGTAGTTGATTTCCAGATAGAAAATATGTTTTGAGGAGGACACTCCCCCACAACCCTCAGGGCAAGGGTTTTAAGTTATGCCCTGGAGGTATATGAAGCTTTTATAGAAGGCGTTGTCGTAGAAACTTCAAAACAGGCTCATTCGATTGGAAATTCAAAGGGCTAGCACCCTTTTTAATAGTCGAAAGTGATTTGAGTGCAACTAGCCCCCCCCCTCACACCCTTCATTCCCCCAAACACATCCAATCAAAATTTTGAGATAGCCATTTTGTTCAGCGTAGTTGATTTCCAGATAGAAAATATGTTTTTGAGGAGGACACTCCCCCACATCCCTCAGGGCAAGGGTTTTAAGTTATGCCCTGGGGGTATATAAGGTTTTTAAAGAAGGCGTTGTCGTAGAAACTTCAATAAAAGCTCATTCGACTGAAAATTCAAATGGCTAGTGCCCTTTTTAATAGTCGAAAGCGATTGGAGGGCAACTAGCCCCCCCCCCCACACACCCATCATTCCCCCAAACACATCCAATAAAAATTTTGAGATTCTGTTCAGGGTAGTTGATTTCCATATAGAAAACATATTTTTAAGGAGGACACTCACCCACAACCCTCAGGTCAAGGATTATAAGTTATGCCCTGGGGGACATATAAGGTTTTTATTAAAATCTTTGTCATAGAAACTTGAAATAGGGCTCATTCGGTTTGAAATGCAAAGGACTAGTACCCTTTTTAATAGTCAAAAGTGATTTGAGGGCAACTAACCCCCCTCTCTTGCCCACCTTTTCCCAAAACACATCCAATCAAAATTTTTAGATAAGCCATTATATTCAACGTAGTTAAAAGTTTTGGAAATTAGGTCTTTAAGGATGACAGCCTCTCCCCCCACAGCCCTCAGGGCAGGGGTTGTAAGTTATGCCCTGGGGGCATATAAAGTTTTTATTGAAAGCGTTGTCGTAGAAACTTCAAAAGGGCTCATTCAATTGGAAATTGAAAGGGCTAGTGCCTTTTTTAATAGTTGAAAGTGATTGGATAGCGACTAACGCCCCTCTCACGCCCACCATTTTCCCAAACACATCCAATCAAAATTTTGAGATATCCATTTTGTTCAACGTAGTTGAAAGTTCTGGAAATTAGGTCTTTTAGGATGATAACCCCCTCAGAGCCTTCAGTGCAAGGGTTGTAAGTTATGCCCTGGGGGCATATAAGGTTTATATAGAAAGTTGTTGTATATGATTTATAGAATAGATTTTAGTCTTCCTCTAATCCAATTTTCATATTTTTAAAAACTAAATGTTGACTTAAGATTAAATCAAAATGCACTGTGATAATGCTAATTCCCAATAAGGCATCTCAGCAGTATCCCAAGAACGACTGAGGGTATTATGTTCAAACGTTCGGGGCTACTTCTGCTCTTAAAATTTAACCAAATCCAAATAGCGTAAGTGTATCCAAGCTATCAAAGAAAGTAAACAGATTTTTTTGCGAATGGTATCAAGTTTTCCATTACAGGTCAACTAGAGGAGTTATAAAACTAAATTAAACAGTACTATTTGTGTCCAGATTTTTAAAAGGGTGTATGCTGTTAAAAATTGCTGAAAATTTTTCTCCGGCATACAAATAGCAGGCCAAACTATAAAGCCTTAAAAAACGAAAAGATTTAAAGTATTATTTTCTTTTTCCCTGAAAAGACTATGTCAATATAAAACGAACAGAAATTAATTAAAAAAACTTTTTCCACAAAATAAGTTTTTCAAAGAAAAGTAAAGAACTCCATTAAACAAAAAATGAGCAAAACCAAAATCAAATAATCTACCAAGCGAGAAACTACCACAAATCAGCATTGATAAATAAATGAAACCCAAAACGAACAGAAATTACAATAATTAACCGAGTCAAACTCATAACGAGCAGAAATTAACATAAGTTGGGCGCTAAACCCCTATGGCTTCCCAAGGCAAGAACAAAATTTGCACTTTACTGAAAAAAATACAAATGAATGTGCATTGTCAGTTTAATATACATAAACTGATATTTAGTAATCAAAATGTTAATATTATTTGATTTATTAAGGTTATAAAATTAAAAACATTTATATTTTTTTCAGTAAAGTGCAAATTTTGTTCTGGCTAAACTTGAAATCTCGAGGACAGGGGCGAATCCTGGTGTTGCTGGTTATTTGGTTTGGAACGGGGGTCAATGATGTGACTGTGTAAGCTCAGTCAGAGTTGACCCAGCTCTAGATGGGTACCTGGCGTAATCTGGGGGAAAAACAAGGAAGGCATTAGATGGTTTACCCCCAACCCCGCATTGCACTTCCAGCCGAAGGCAGAAAACCAAGAGATCAGTGTCCTTCTCAAAGACAATCACACCTTTATAGAAAAGCTACAAATTCCCCAGCTGTTTGGTGCCATATGTTTTTAACCGCTGACTTTTCAACAACATTTCTCTTTTTCAAATTTGGTGTCGGATCCTACCAAAAACTGCCTTTAAGGAATGCCTTTAATAAAGGTATTTTTAATTAAAAAAATGAGTTCCCGAACCTTTCTAAGTTTTTAACGAATATTAAATAAAATACAAGTTTTTCCAACTAAAAGTAAGGAGCAACATTGAAACTTAAAACGAACAGAAATTATTCAAAAATCGAGGGGGGCTTCCCCTTTCTTAGCCCCCAATCTTTACACTAGAGTCTGAAAGTTCTTTAAAAATACTCCTCATTCAAAATCAACGGCCTTTTGTGTTTGAGCAGTCTTTCTTAAAGAATGGTGACAAAAGGTCAAACTTTAGCGTGAGGAACAAGAATTAAAGAAGGGAAAGCCCCCCTAATATACATAGTAATTTCTGTTCGTTTTCAGTTTTAATATTGCTCTTTACTTTCAGTTGAAAACAAATTGTTTTTTTTAACTGATTTCTGATAGTTTTCCAAATCGCGCAAGGAAATCCAACCCCCTCCCCGTAAAAAATTTACACCGGAAATTTTCTCCTCGCGAAAAATCCCCCCCCCCGTCCCCATGAAAAATTTCGTATATTTCCCAACGACAAAGATTAAATATGATCAATGGGAAAATTGCGTAACTTAAAGCCCTTTCCCCGGGGACTAGGTCATTTCATCACCGAAGTTTTTGGGCCAAAGCATAGTTTTTGGACCTTTCAACTATGCTGATAAAATAGATTTCTCAGAATTTTGATCAGATGTCTTTGGGGGAAAAAGAGGCGTGGGAGGGGGCTAGTTACCCTCTAATCTTTTTAGTTATTAAAAAAAAACATAAAAACAAGGAATAAATACTCATCCGTGATCTCTATTTTTTTTTTTTTTTTTTTTTTTTTTTTTTTTTTTTTTTTTTTTTTTTTTTTTTTTTTTTTTTTTTTTTTTTTTTTTTTACAAAATTCGCATTTTTGCAGAAAGGAGCTTGAAACCTCCACAGTAGGGTTCTTCAATGTGCACAATCTGATGGTGTGATTTTCATTAAGATCACTTGACGTTTTGGGGGTGTTTCCCCTTTTTAAAAACCAGTTTGATAATCAGTTCGACAAATCTGAAGCTAATACTAAAACTTAAAAGATCAAAATCAAAACCTGTGAATTAAATATGTCGCAAATGGTGGTAACTTTACATTTTGTTGAAAGCTGAGTCATACAACATTTTCAATCTATATGATTGAAAGACCAAAAGTTGGGCCAGTTTTTCATAGCGTTATTCCAATTTTTAAACAAAAAATTTAGAGTTATTCAAATTGTTATAAATACATCATGCAACGAACTTATATTTGGAAAGAGCATCGAATGGAAAATCTATTAGTATATTTCTTTTTCCCAATCTGATTCCTGTGCTGTAAGTAATCTTAACGGAGTTTTGTTACAATCCTATATTGTTTAGTTTAGAAGAGGGAGAGGTAATTAAAAAAATACAAAAAATTAGACTTGCTTCACTTTCACATTGAACCCAGTTCTTTCATTATCTTGAATTTTTCGGAATTTTATCGACTTACTCCAGGAAAAAAACCGAGTTCTACGAAATCTTACTGATAATTATCAAGGATATTAATTAAAAACAGGCACAAGATACAGCAGCTGCCTTTAAGATGAGCCATTAAACAGCTCCATATGATGTTTCAGCGCCCTGCTAGCAGCAGAGGAAAAAAAAGGGGAAAAATTCCAAACTCTATTTCCTGAAAATAGAAAACTGATGTGATGAAATTTTTTGGTTATTTTTACGTTTTTATCAAGTTAAAATCTATCACAAAACGTATAAATATCTACTTTTTTTAATCACAGACCTGTGTAATTGGCACCAATGGAAACAAACAATTTGTATTTTGTGTTAAAATTCGTGTAATTACAGTGGTTAAATTTCGGGCAGATCTTAGAGAATCCAGCTTCATTTCAAAGAAATTTCGGGAAACACTGGTTGTGCCCTCCAAACATAACACAAATTACTTGGACTTACCTCAAGTATCTTTTCATTGGCAACATGGTCAGCAGGATTATCCTGTTTGTAATAATATAATAACTTCCCTCCTTTTTCAACAATCAAAACGCCTCCATTTTGAAATCCATCCCCTTTCATATCACCGCTGATGCCTAGTGCACGAGTCTGAAAAAAAAGGATCCATCATTTGGTGGACTCAGCGAATACTTCTAGGCAGGGGGAAGGCAACAAGGCCGAATCCAGGGGGGAGGATGAGAATTATCAGGTCTAAACCCCTTTCAAATTCTATGTTCGACTGATAAAAACGTAACAAATGCACATAAACAAAGTTTTGATGCACTTGAAGTTTTTTTTTTTGTATAATTAACCACCGAACCCGAACCCTGGATATACCCTAGGAGAAACGTCCTTAGGATCACTCTTACTTTTTAAACTTAAAAAAAAACTTTTTCGCATGCTGACCAAAGGTCTGCGTTGCGCAGGTACCGATCTCCTGATTCAATGCTTTCTGCCGGGAGTGCAATGCGTGGTTGGGGCAAATCATCCGACGTTTCCCGTGTTTTTCCCCTAGATTTCTCCAGGTACCCATTTAGAGCTGGATCGACTGTGACTGAGCTTACAGGGTCACACCATTGACCCCCGTTCCAAACCAAATAACCAGTGACACCAGGACTCGAACCCCTGACTTCAGGATTTCAAGTCCAGAGCAAATTTCTCATTTTACGGGGAGGCTAATTCCCTCCCCTGTCGTCATGTGTGCAGTTGTTAACTAGTCTTATGTTTAACACTTCTATGGTACGACAAAAACATATTATGTAATAAAATATATATCTATTATATCTATTATATATATATTATATATTAGATACATATATATAATATATATTATATTGTATGTACAGTTTGGAGCGGAAATAGCTTGAAAAGTACCAGAACAGGTTGGCGAGTCACTTTTGAAGCTGTAATAATTGGACAACCAGTTCAGTCTCCACCAATGCTTTTAAGCGGCTTTCTCACAATCTACATAATTTTCAATGCTTGCTACCTCATTATAAGCATAACATTTCACGTCTAAACAAGTACTTTCCCACAAAACCAACGTAAAAATCCATAAAACCAACACAACATCGTCTAAAATCATCTCAGCCATCATAAGCAAACTATTCAAAAAGTTAAAAATATGAAATAAAGATGGGGATTTATGCTCTGGTCAAGCATGAGGGACTGTCTAGGAAATGCTTATGAATTTGTTTTCAAAATTTATTAAATGCTCATCCAAAAATGCATTTTGTTTGCTGCTACATAGAGTTACGTAACATAAACTTACGTAACGTAAAATTCTAAGTAGAGCTCGAATTTACTTAGCACTACTTATGTTAAGGACCAAATCACTCTTTAAAGTTACACAACGAAACGTAAAGTCCTAATCTACGCAAGGGTGAAAGGGTTTACAGAGCAGTCTGAAAGAACCATTAGATTGTTTGAGTTTTAGCGTTGATACGCACAATTTAAAAAGACACGTGCTCCACTTAAAACCTTTTTATATCGTATTTTTGGTCAGTGTTTCTAGTTAACATCTGACCAGGAGCTGCTCATTCATACTTGTCTTGCTGTTTCAGCTTTATTCCAAATTTAATTTAATTCAAGTTTTGGCGCTTAATTAAATGGTAAAATTTTCTTTATCGTTTAAGTACACACAAGAAAAATAAAAATTAAATAGAAAAATCTAATCTATTGTGTTTGCTTATCAACAGAAGTATATAGCACATGAGTGTGGGATATAGACATCCGTTATTTTGGTTCATGGCCAACATAGCTAATAATTAGAGCGAATCAGAGCATCTATCTGGGGAGGGCAGTCCTTAGATTCAATCTTATGGGGAGGCAAATTCCCTACATGTCCTTCCGTGCCCAGGTGCCAACTATTTTTTATTAAACACTACTCTCATAAGAAAAAGAATATTATTTGATGCAGTTGGATGGCAAAGAACTTGAATAGTGCAGGAACAGGTTGGCGAGCTACTTTTGGCACTGTAGCAACTGGCAAAATCTACCAGTTTCTAACACAATTTATTAAAAAAGAACTTAGTTTTCTGATGAAAGTAAAGAGCGAAGTTGAAACTTGAAGCGAATTAAATTACTGCTTCCCTGTTTATTCTATTTTCAAAAACTGTTTCAAGCAAACTGGCTCGTGATATTTCCCTATATGTGTAGAATTCTGGAAAACTAGCACAACCTAAAACACAAAACTGACGCAACAAAAAATTAATAGAAACAGGAAAATCCTTGAGAAGGTTACAGAAAATAAAACAATAATTCATAAAGTTCACAAAAGTTTTATACCACCCATGAAACCAATAACTTTTACGACACGATATTAACTATTTAAAAAATTCAAGAAAGCTCAGTTTTCAGTAGAGTGCTAGTTTCTCAGAATTCTACAAATATAGGGAAATATCACGAGCCAGTCTGTTTGAAACAGTTATTCAAAAATATGCTGCATAAACAACGAAGCAGCAGCTTTTGTTTGCTTTACGTTTCAACTTCCTCTTTTACTCTCATCAGAAAAACTGTATTTTTAGATTAATTTTTGTATGGTTTTTAGGTTTTTAAATATTGATAATCAACGTCGTAAACGCTTTTTTTTCAACTTAGGCGAAGTGACAAATGAAGTTAATATAAGTTTTTGGAAACATAGGGCATTAAATAGATTTAACTTTGCACCTCTCATAAACTTTGACTTAAAAATCTGGGACTTGTCACAAAAAGCGTCCATGGAGTATTTATCCTTAACATCTTTGAGGAGTTGCAGGTAAAAAATTCAATTATCTATAAAATTATTAAAAGAGTTTATGATGTGCAGCTAATATAATTTACGAAAATTTGCGTTTGCATTATTTTTGCTTTTTTGACTTCAACACTTGAAAAAGAACTAATTATTTTAGGCGCTAGAAAGAGAATACACATTTCGGAAAAATTTTCTTATTCAAGATTCGGACTTCTGTTACCATGGCACAAGGCAGAGCTCTTACCACTAGACTAAAGTGTCTCATCAACAAATTTCTTATTTATTCTTCTTTAACCTAGACCTCAAAGTCTTATCACCACTCGATGCGGCTTTTCAGTGCTGTTATCAACCATAAACCTACAAAAAGCACGCTGAAATGATTAATAGCTTTGAATTGAGCCTTTAATCATTTCTCTAGAATTTTGTCTGCAAGCTTATTCTATTGCCGGCAATTGAGGGTGGTGGTGGCGTCCATACTCCCCAATTCTTGTCTCTGCCTAGATTTTGAAACATTCCTTTTTCGGAGTCTTACCATTGGAAAAGGCCTTTTTTGGCCTTTTCACTGAAAAAAAAAAGAAATACATCCCAAAGTGCACCTTTTGGGTGTCATATGTCACTTTATGATGGCGTTAACAAGTCGACTTTAAAAAAGCTACCAGATATAAAAATTTGCTTTTAAATGACCCATTAAACAGCTCTCTGTCTGTTGCAATAGCATTCTAGTTCTGTTAGTCAGCAGACGATTTATATGAATGATATTTTGGGTTTGACAGGGAGAATATAGAAGAGGAGGGGTTATATACCCCAGGATTAAAGTTTTCAACCATGGAGATTGTGATAGTACACTTTTCATTCTTCCCAGCCTATGCATTTTTGGTGTCATGTGGCACCAAGATTAAGTTATCAAGTCAAATTTATAAAAAGCAATTAGATATAAAAATTCACTTTTAAATGAGCTGTTGAACAGCTCTCTATGATGATCCAGTACCACGATAACGACGAGAAAAATAAAGAAGAAAAGAAGAGGACACATCAGCGCTACCCCTGCAAAAAAAGAATTTCCTTGTTGTTCAGGGTGGGGAGCTGCATGTTTCCTGTGAAGGGTTTTTGACAATGGCAATTCCAATGGTGTACTTTTCATTTTGATCCGACGACACTTTCGAGGGGTTTGAGTTCTTTTCAAAAATTCCTATAAATTTGTTTTCAAAATAGCCCAACATTTATTATTAAGAATATTCAGAATAATAATTATCAGTCTTGAATAAGCTACAAATGACAATTTTTTCTCACTAGAGTGCTTTTTTAATTGCACCTTTAAACTTTTGGTTACTGTGGGCCGTGGTTCGCTCTTTACTACCATGACTTTATTTAGAATATTGCGGAAGCCTACCGAAAGCGCTTTTAGCTAAAGCTGACTTTACCTTTTACCTTACGCTGACCTTACGCTTTTAGCTAAACCTGAGTTTTGATTTACATTAATAATATGTTTGGCCCCTTCCCGACTCAAATATGAGCAAAAAAAAGCTGTTCAAAGTGGGCGCCCCTCCCAAGCAACAGTTTCCAGGAAAGCTTGCACTGTTACCCCCCCCCCCCCCTTGATCGGTTCTGTGAGTATGCCTTGTAATTAAAATCTTCTAAATATCGTATTTTTTATTGTTCCTAGTCAACATTTGACAAAGAGCTGTGAATTTATTCTTGTCTTCTTGTTTCGACTTTATTCCAAATTTGTTTAAATTTGAATTGGCACTCATGTTAAATGGTAAACTTTTCATAGTTCATTTAAGTACACACACACACACACACACACACATATACACAAAAAAGACAAATACAATCTTTTGCGCTGGCTTATGACAAAATACCTAGCGCACGAATCTGCAAAAAAAAAGAAAGAAAGAAAAGGTATCCATTGTTTTGGTTCTTGGTTAATATTTATTGCCTATAGTTCAGGTATGACTGTTTTGGATTGAACAACTCCTTATGTGATCACAATAAGGGAGGCATCCCATCTAGGACCGATCTTTAGAGCCTATCTTGGTGTTAGGATTCACTCGTCCCTGTGCAGAAGCATGAACCGCTTTAAATTGGATATCCATTTATGTGAAAATAACAAATGAAAATTTCCTCCCCCGATTTTAAATATAGTAAAATATAGATAAAGTAGTGGAAGTTACCCCAAAGCCTCTAAACGTGCCTCTTAAAACTACTCCAAGTTTCGGTCGTAAAATGAGAACAATTTATCGAACATATATCAATTTTTAGGTAATTTATCCGTAAGAAGGCGGGAGTAAATTTATTTTTTTTCTCTGGGAAATTTTGAATATTTTAGACTTACTTTTTTTAAGGTGGCAATTGCGAACAAACAAAAAGTCATTATCTTGGTTCCAGGTGACCACTGCCAATAGAGGTTTTCTAGGGGACGTGTGTTCATTGCTTCAAAAGTGCATTTTGTAGAATATTCAAAATTTTCTCCTCGTTTCCCTCAGTATTATTTTCTTCGTTCCTACAATTTGTCCTTGATATAATATGTAAAATAGAGCTAAAGTTTATCTAACATGTAAATTGTTTTTTTTAACCACATTTCGTAATAGAATTCTAAAAAATGCACTTCGGCCAATCATTTTGACCTAAAAAAACATTACAGAAAGAGTGTTGAGACCCCCCCCCTCCCCCTCCCCAGGGGGAGGGGGTAATCATGAAAAAATTAACCCTAAAAAAAATAAACCGTGAAAGTCAATTTTTAAAGGTTCATTTCTTCATGATCCCCTTCCCCCGATACCGTTTCAAGCCTCATCCTTTTTCTAAAATGTTTTTGAGGTGAAGGTAATAACCTGAAGTGCTTTTTTTTATTCTACAACAAAATGACGCAAATAAAAAAAAGAATTTACAAATTGCAAGTTAGATAAATAGGTAATTGTATTTTAAATAGTATGAAATTATGAAAATGACAAAAATAATATCGAGGTCAAAGTGATAAAATTTGGACATCTAAAAAAAAACTGCTCTTTAAAATAATGAACACATAGTTCCTGAAATAGCCTCTATTGGGCTGTGTTTACCTAGAGCCAAAATAGCGATTCATCTAAAACCAATTTTTTTTAAAAAAGTCAAAAGAATTGACTTTGATGCTGATTATGGATATATAATTCATTAAGTTTAATGTTACCCATCAAAAGCTACGAGCCTGAGAAGATTTGCCTGATTTTTGAAAAATGGGAGAAACTCCCCCAAAAAGTCCAATAATCTTAATGAAAATCATATGATCAGAGTCAGCATATCTGAGAACCCTATTGTTGATGTTTCAAGCTCCTATCTATTAAAATGTGAACTTTCTTCCCGAAGAAAGATCAAGGATGCGTATTTATTTGTTTTTATTTTCCACGGGTGATCCTATCAAACCAATGGCCCCCTTTTCCCCAAAAACATCCGGGAAATATTTTGTGATAGCCACTTGATTCAGCATATTTGAAAAGTCCAATAAATATGCCTTTGGGATGAATGACCCCCAATTTCCCCATTATTCACATATAGTACTTGTTACTGGGAAATAGGCAGAATTTTCGGAGAAGGGAGGAATTTCCTGGCCTGAATTGAAAAACGGTCAGAAATTAAACAAAATAATAAGTTTTTTCAACTGAAAGTAAGGAGTAACATTTAAACTTAAAACAAACAGAAACTATTCCATATAGAAGAAGGGCTATCCCCTCGTCAGCCCTTGGTCTTTACGCTAAAGTTAAGACTTTTCGTCATAATTCTCTTAGAAACATAGCTCAAACTCAAGGGCCGTTGAATTTGAAATATTTTCTAAGGAACTTAAAGCTTTAGCGTAAAGAGCAATGGTTGAGGAGGTGGCAACATGCTACATAGAGTAACTTCCATTTGTTTTAAGTTTTAATGTTGCTCTTTACTTTCAATTGAAAAACCTGTTTTTTTTATTAAATAATAATAAAAACCACCATTGCAGCGTTACCGGGACCAACACATTGGCAAGTAATCCTTTACTATTCCATACTTAAGCTTCTGCTTCGAAACATCTAAGATTTTCCTATGAACCACGTTTGGTAAATCCACTGCGCTTCTAAGGGTCAGCAAGGGCCAACCTTTAGTGAGGGATAGATCCAAAGGTTTTTCATGGGGAGGTTACCAATATTCTTTCATTTTTTTACAGGATTGGATCCCTTGAACTGTTTTTAAAGGGGATCCCATTCCACTGTGTTCAGTTGTAAAAATCATAAGAGTAAAACTAAACATACAGCACATTGTTTAAGATACTCAAGAACAAGACACTGGCAAGTACTCTTCCTGATCTAAGCATTTTAAAAGCTTCTCTTTTTGTCACTTCTAAAAAAATCCCTCAGAAAATAATTTTTCCCTTTTTATTAATTTCTGGCTAATCTGGGCATCTTATTTTTCGCTTTTCCCTTTCTAGGCTAAACAGCAAAAACATTCTTGTGATTTAACCTTAATGGATCTTGAAGATATTTTAGGACATCTATTGCACCACTCACCTTTATTTCTAAAGCTACCGCCAAAAAAATTTCCCTCCAATTATTTTTTTAATTCTCATCTCTATTTATTAATCGTACATAAAGGACTGCAGACAGGGTTTGGGGGAGATATTGGGATGATGGAGGCGCATGCGTAACTGTATTGGTTTCAGGCGGCTTGGTAATGCAGTGTCTTGATAGCAGTAGTGGTAATAGTAGACAGAAGGCGAGGGACAGAGGATTCCCGCCCTAGATTGACTAAAGGACTTTCCCCTTTCCAAAGAAATTAAAAAACGTTATCTAAAATTCCGGGTTTTCAACTCCCTGGAAAACAAATTCAAACCTCCTCCTCGGAGGATTTGACCTTTCCAAACCTATGTTTATAAGTTTACAAAATTAGCCAAGTCCAGAAATAACTGCTCACCTTAGACATAGCATCACGAGCAACTTTCGCAAACAACGCTGTAATCATGCTCAAATAGCCAAATTTTTGAAATCCAAGATCAGCGTAAGTTTTCTTGTCGCCAACAACATACAGCTCTGAAAAATAAAATTTATCATATTAGACTACATACCCATACGCGGGAGACTTTCTCTGTAAAGGGGGGCAGAACGAAAGATTTTTATTTTATTTTTGGGAGCCTTACCATACCCTAGTTCTGTATAAGGACTTGATCACCCAGTGTCAATCAAATGGCCTACAAGTGCATGAACAAAAATCGAAAGTTCTACCATTCAATCCACTCAAGCGGAATATTATAACCCCAGATGTACCCTACCGTTTCCAACTGTTTTCCTTGCAACAACCCTAGGTGTAACATTTACAGATGATTGCTCATTCAAGCTGCACGTTGACAATACTGCACACGAAAGTCACTGCTCAAACACGTGTTTAACGAGTATGCACAGGTTGGGCATTCAAGCTGCACGTTGACAATACTGCATACGAAAGTCACTGCTCAAACACGTGTTTAACGAGTATGCCCAGGTTGGGCTACTCTGATCGCCAACTCTTACTGGCATATACAACCTACATCAGGCCTGTCCTCGAGTATTGCCGTCCCGTTCGGGGTTCACAAACCCAAAACATTGCTTACATATCAGCAGAACTAGAAGACATCCAAAACCGTGCTACTGAAATAATACTTGGACCCCGCTTCAGGAACTATTAAAGTGCTCTTGAATTTGCCCACATTATTCGCACGAAGATATGATTTAATAATAATTTTGGGAAAACGCTATTAGCAACGAGAAACACCGATCTATTCACCATCTACACCGATCAGCAGAATTACTAGGCACCACAATAAACTACGACCCGTTATGTGCCGTACGAACAGATTTGTAAACTCCTTTGTGCCATATTTTATAAGCGCATTGAATGACCCTTTTTCTCTTTTTCTATTTCTTTTGAGATTTTAAAACTAGCATAATTTAACGTACATTTTTAGTGCTACGATAGCTATTTAAATAAACGAACACGAAAATACGTATACCTCAGTTCGCCTGTATACCATAGAAATTTAAAAAAAGGAAAGAATCAACCAATATACAGAATAGCTACTGCATATAAATAACAAATGGAATGAGCTACTTCTTCTCAGCAACAAAGAAGTACCTGAAATTACTATGGTATAATTCTTTCCCTTTTTCAATGGTGAGGACGCCTTGTTGTAGACGGCCTAGGTATTCGTTTGGTTATTCTTCTTCTTCTTCCCGCTGGCCGTAGACCCGTTGCTTTGGAGGTTTAATCCTTTTAATTTTGCAGCGGTAGGCCAGTTTGACTTTAAAACTTACAATCGTTATGGTAGGGTCGATTAGGGGTTCCAGGGTCCACCTTATGACAAAATACTTGCAGTTGATATCATTAACCCCTGACATCTTTTTCGGGAGCGAACAATTCAAACCTTAATCTCGATATGTATGAGATTTTACGGGTGACGACCGACAGATAACGAAGGTCGAGTTATTTGGTCATCCATCTGGGCCTAAAGAAAAGCAGGTGGTTCCCGAACGGGACAGGAAGAGATCACAAGGAAGTATTTAAAGGAAATTATAACTTAATGAGAGGAGGTAAATAATGAGGTTATGGATAAATTGACGCGGAGGACGAGCGTACACAGCTGTATTGGCCTCAGGCGGGTTGGTGCTGTACCGTGTTGTTAAAAGTAGTTGCAGTAACTGTTGGTAATAAGTTTTATTTCTACGAATAAGAATTTGTGAACGCAATTTATACTTGCAAACTATATCTTGGAAAATACCGTTGGACAGACTAAAACCACAAAAGATCCATAAAAACAAAATTATCTTGCACTTTGTAACACAAAGTTCAGCGTTTGATAAGATTAGCCTTAGATTTCTTTAATACGTGAAGTTCTGTAGGATCCTTTTATTACGATAGTCCTTATCAGTAATGTTTGCTCAGCTATGCTTACAATCAAAGGTTTGATCTTAATTCGCCCATATAAAACATTATAATTGGGACTCCAAAGGCCAAAAAAAAAAAGCAAAATCATTAAACTTAAAGTAATTCCACCTCATGTCACTGCCTCTTCCCTTAAACACACCTACAGTTCCTGCAAAAAAACGGCTACTACCGACCAATTATACATTAATACTAATGGATAAACAGTGTAGCATAATTGCAGATCAAAAATCAAGGGGAGGCCAAAGGATCTTCTCAGAGCTAAGGAGGGGGCTGAACCCCCTTTGCGTCCCGTTCTGATACATACGATCATAACAGCAAACGTTTATACCCACTTCCTCACAGAGGTCAGAATGAATACAAACGCCCACAAGGCAACACTAGGACATTTACTTTAACTTCTGACCAGATTTAAAGGATCCAATAGCCCCTTAGACTAGGCATTCTGGTAGCAAGAGTTTAAGGATAAAAACCCAAAGGAAATCCCCCTTCCAGGTCCCCAAAAGAGGTCATATTTTTTTTCTAAACAGCCTAAATACAGAACTAGGACACTTTTTCTTTCTTTCTATCAAATCTGATCGAGGTATGACAATCTGTTATTGTTGGTGTACAAATGACAAGGTTCCGGAGCCCCTACATCTTTTCCTATGAGTTACAACCATAGATAGTGTGGCTTCATTCTACTTCAGGGCCCATGCCTTAACTGAGTATGGAGCTTGAGAAAGATGAATCATTTACATGAAATAATCAACTAGAATTTGGGATTTCTGGATTGACTTTTCCAGAATCACTTCCTAGAAACCTAGATGAAGTATAAATTTATCCATCCCAGGGATCAAAGAAATAATTTTATGTTCTAGATTATTCTGAGGTTAAATGGACACTAAGAACATTTCTAAGTTTCCTTTCAAAGTTAGGACAGTTTGCTCCTTGTTTCAGTATGCTAGATACAAACAACATTTTGCTTTTTTTTTGGGGGGGGGGGAGAGGAATTATCCAACAATTTTAGTAGAGCATTTCATCTACCTTTCATGACCCCCATACCAGGAGATGTGTTGGAATTTCTCTCTCTTATCGTAACAATTACTTGCCGCTATCTATCATTTACCTTATCATTATCGACATACCAGTATCTTACTTTTAACGAGCTGATAACGATAAGAAATCACATTAGTGTTGCTCTGTAAGAGAAGAATACATGATTTCTCTACAGAGCAGAGCCACCAATTTGAAGCCCCATCTGTTACCAGCCCCACTTGGCATCAGATAAAAATTTCAAGCAGCCATTTTAATCAGAATGGTCAAAAGGTACAATAGCTAAATGTTCTTCTGGAGTGAAATAATAAGTACAGTCTCCGGTACAATGGTCCGGATTATTCAAAATGTGCAAATAAACCGAGCCTTCATAGATACATCAAGGAGGCACACTTGTGCCTCTATAAAGAGGCGACCCACCACAATGTTAAGCGATTTCAGGTCCTAGAGATCGCAGAGAGACGGCGGTAATCGCATTTTGTAGCCCAAGCTCAAACTAAGAAACTTGCAAAATTTCATCCTCCTCCGACTTTATCTTCATGGGGTAAACTGGGCCGGAAGTTTGGACCCTCCCACCACAGCCCCCCTTTAACGTTTTCCGATTGGGCTGAAATTTAGAGGTTAAGCTTTCCTAGGGCCCGGGAGCTTATCCTCGAAATTTCAGCTCAATCCGATCACTCCTTCCCTGTTTTCAAAAAACCAAATATAGCCACTTAAAATTCATCATCATTTCTTTTTTTTTCTTAGCCACGCCTACAGACCACAGTTGGCAACGGATCCGGTTGAATGAGGACTCATTCGAAGCAGAATTCGACCTGTTAGGGCCTTTTGATAATTTCAGACCGAAAAAATTATCCCCCGAATTTACATTTACGAAAAACGTCGTTTTCCTATATTAGCCATGTTAATTTTTCCACCACAACCCCCCTTTAACGTTGTCTGATCGGGCTGAAATTTAGAGGATAAGCTTTCCTGGGGCCTGGGAGCTTATCCTCGAAATTTCAGCTCAATCTGATCACTCCTTCCCTGTTTTCACAAAAACCAAATATCAAGTTTTTTGGAATTTGCTTGCGTCGAAAATAGCTTCCATTTACAAAATAACAATTACTATTGTGCTTGTATAGTCCAGCGGTTGAAACTCTAGACTGTCAGGTGGAAAATCCGGGTTCGATTCACCATCAGAGCAAATTTTTTATATACTGAATTTAAACTTTAAAAAGAAACTCAGTTTCTTTTTTAATATTTGAAAAAAATTACGTTTTCTAAAGAGTTAAAGAGGCTGAGTTACAAGGTCGACCCTTAAAACGTACAGGGATTAGGAGGCACAGTTGGGGGGCTGTTAAAGAGGCTGAGTCACAAGCTCGAACCTTAAAACGTACAGGATTAGGAGGCACCCTGTACGACGTGATTTGAGTATTCAGGAATTAAAAGCCTTAACACAAGAATGTTCAAGAGCGGGGGTTTGGGGGGCGGCAGCCCCCCAACTTTAACTCCTGACACGATCAGCTAACAGTTAGTCAAGCAATAATAAGTAATAAACTGTACAAAAACGTGCAGAAATTATTTGAAAAAAAACTACGTTTTCTAAAGAGTTAAAGAGGCTGAGTTACAAGGTCGAACCTTAAAACGTACAGGGATTAGGAGGCACAGTGGGGGGCTACCGCCCCCCAACCCCCCGCTTTCGCAGCCTTTAAATATAAAAAAAATTTCTTTAAACTGAAAGTAAGGAGCGACATTAAAACTTAAAACGAACAGAAATTATTCCGTATATGAAAGAGGCTGTGCCCTCCTCAACGCCTCGCTCTTTACGCTAAAGTTTTTATTGTTTAAAAAAAGAGTTGTGAGAAAGTCAACTGTGCCTCCTAATCCCTGTACGTTTTAAGGTTCGACCTTGTAACTCAACCTCTTTAACTCTTTAGAAAACGTAGTTTTTTTCAAATAATTTTAATAGAAAGGTCTACATGTTAAACTTTTCAAATCAGAGTGTTCAAAGGAATTTCAAACTGCAGGATCCATATATATATATATATATATATAATATATATATATATATATATATATATATATAATATATATATATATATATATATATATATATATATATATATATTATATATATATATATATATATATATATATATATAGATCTATATATATATATATATATATATATATAGATATATATATATATATATATATATATATATATATATATATATATAATATATATATATAATATAGTATATATATATTATATATATATATGATATATAATATATATATATATATATATATATATATATATATATATATATATAATATATATAGATATATATATATATATATATATATATATATATATATATATATATATATTATATATATATATATATATATATATATAGATATATATATATATATATATATATATATATATATATATATATATATATATATATATAATATATATATATATATATATATATATATATATATATAATATATATTATATATATATATATATATATATATATATATATATATATAATATATATATAAAGATATATATATAAAGATATAATAGCCGATGATATAAATATAAAATAAAATATATAATTTAATAATATATTATATATTTATATAATAAATTATATAAATATATAATATAATAAAAAAAGTATAATTTTTTCGCTCATTGACACAGTTCACTAGGATCCACTACCACAGCTATAGTTTAGAAGTCCAGCAGTCCATAAAACTGAAGAAATTCCAAATAGCTGATTCCTCAGTTTGTCCTTGGTATCACGACTGACAAGCTTCAGTTATGTATAACACAGAGCCAGAGAAACATTATGCAAAACAAGTAAAATACGTCTAATTCCATGAAAATTCGAGTATTGGTAGGTTGTAGTGAAATCGATTATGGTCATTATTGGTTACTGGTTCTCGTGTTGCCAGGGGATCCAACGAGCATACTTCAATTTTTTGACGTTTCACGTTTCCTTGAAGGGCCCAGGATTACACAAAGGCGCCTATCCATGATGTTGGCTAGAGACTTCTTGCTGCTCGGTCCTAAGGTGGCTTAAGCGCTTCGTGTAGACTTGAGAAGATGTGTTGTCTCCGTCCTGCTTTGGTTATAGGACCCGTCCTGAGGTCAAAATAATTTCAATTGTTTAAATAACATGAATATTGCAACTTGGAATGTTACAACGTTAAAAAACAAATAGCCTATCGCGTTGACATTTTGACTGACCACTTCAGACGCTTTGAACAAGCCTTATTAGTAGTTTCAGAAACACATATCCCAGGGGTAGGAAACATAAAATTAGGTTATATAGAATTTATTTGCTCAGGCAGGAGAGATGAGGGGTTTTTAAAACAATTTTTCCTTACAACTCTTTCGACACCCCGTGATGAATTGTGCGTTAAATTTGATGTCGGGGTATAGCAAATCCGTAGCTTCGTGAAATCCTCTTCCCTGAGCATCTCCCTTCGCGCCAACGGCTCACGCGACAAATAGCTCAACTGGTACCAAAAATTCAGCCAGTTCCAGCACGGCATATGCGTTATGCAAGCAGTTTTGTTCCCTCGTTTGTCAATATTTTAAATCTGCACTCACGCGTCAATAATTGTTCATATTTATTTGCTTTAGTTCATTATTCTTTTTATTTTTTTTTTTTTTTTTTTTTTTTTTTTTTTTTTTTTTTTTTTTTTTTTTTTTTTTTTTTTTTTTTTTTTTTTTTTTTTTTTTTTTTTTTTTTTTTTTAATTTGAACCTGGAGTTTTCACTGCCTTAAGTTTTAGTTTGACACTGTGATATTTCGGATCAATGTATAATTTTGTATTACAATGGCTATGGCTGTGATTTTTATATGTTTAATGTCTTATGACAAGAACTACCGCTGATCGGCATGACTGTGTAAGGCGTTTGATAACAAAATCGTTTTATCTTTATGGACAGGGAGTGGACTCACGATGAATAAGGAAGCTGCTATGTCTTGTTTAGGCTGGGAAGGTATTAATAATAGAATACTAGTTGTTCATTTTACGACCAAAAAGTGCAGGGTCAGTTATAGCAGTATATGCCCCTGTAGAACCGACTAATGGAGATAGTAGTGACTTGCGTGAATTTCAATTACAGCTACGGGAACAAATAAACAGGATCCCGGGTAGAAATATGGTATTTTTAGTAGGAATTTTAATGTCCAGATCGGTAGAAATAGGGATAAATGGTATTATAGCCTAGGTGAATTTGGCATAGGAAAAGAAAATATTAACGGTAATAGCCTGCTGCAATTATGTGGGCATAACAATCTATTTGTGACCAATACAGTATTTGGTCATAAACCGACCCATAAATTAACATGGTATTCACATGATGGTAAGACTGCTAACCTTATTGATTTTGTTATTGAGAACCAAAGATTGACAGGATCGATAAAAGATTCTAGGTGCATAGGAATGCTGTTACTAATGTTAAAAGTAAAGATCACCATCTAGTAGTGTTCAGAGTTAATATAAAGCTGAAATTTTGGAAGGCTAACTACCTTCTGGGAAGTTATTACGTTGGTAGACTCCAGGATCACAACTTGAAAAAAACTTTCAAGGAACAGTTGGATAATAAGCTAAAGAGTCTAAAATTTGACAATGTAGAAAATGAATAGATTAATTTTAGGAAATAGTTGGCGAAGTCGCAGATGTTGTCTCAGGTAGGAAATTTAGAAACGCAGCTAGGAATATTAATGAAATGCTGTAAGTTTAGTACAGAGGAGGAGGGGCTTGTCAAAACAAAATATTTGAGTGGTAGATCATATGAAAATAAAAAGGAATGTAGGGAAAGTTGAGAAAGCAGCAACATACAAATAAAGGAGGTGTAAAGTGGATCCCATAGATAAAATCGCTGAAGATCCGGAAGAATCAGCCAGACAGTATAATGGTAAAGATAGGGGCGGAGTCACAATTAGTTATAAGGAAAGACTTAAAGCAACGGGAATAACATTTTACAAATAAGCAAAACCATGACAAAGTTGCAGGAAAATATATAGAAACGAATAAAAAAGTTTGTGACTCTTTGGAAGTGAAGAAAGATTTATTTTGTGAGGAAGAATTAGTGGCAGTACTAAAAGGATTAAGAAATAATAAGGCTCCAGGTGCTGATAGTGTGGTAAATGAGTTTTTTTTTATATGGTGGTTGTGAAGTTAGAGATAAATCACTGATGATTATGAATATGATATTTGAAAAAGGTGAAGGACCTAGCAACTTTGAGAAAAATTCAATTAAACCTCTTTGAGAAAGGTGATAAAAGCAAGTGGGGTAGTAATAGCGGCATTAGCTTGGTTCTATTGGAAGCAAATTACTTAGTTTGAGAAAGGAACAGTGTAGTTTTTGGAAGGAGAGGGTGTGTCGACCAAACTTTCACTCTTAGGAATCGAAGATGTATACTATATTTTTAAATAAACCCAGTGTTAGTGTTAGGTTAATAATTGAGAAGTGCCTGAGTCATCAGACCCCTTTATTGTTATATTTTGTAAATTATGAGCAGGCGTTCGATTCAGCCTATCGAAGAGCTTTAGCAAATGTCCTATCCTTTTATGGTATACAAGATAAATACATAAAAGTGATTAGTGCTAAGTACAAGAATAAAATTAATGCAGTTAAGTCAGAAGTTAAGTTAAAAAAAACATTTACCACTAGTGCTTAGAATTCCCTTTCTAAGTCTAGACAATTCTTAGCCTATTATGGGTTACAGTATGAAAGCTTTCCATAGTCACAAATATAACATAGAAAACTAAGCCGGCTGTCTTTTCAGATCCACGACTAACGCTTTTTATAGTAGGTCTATATTGGAAGAAAAACTAGCAGAGAAACGGGGTGTTACAGAGATGGATTAGCCAAAAACCCTACTCAGACATTAGTTAGTTAATATATTTAAGTGTACCTGATATTTACATTCAAAACTTAAAAACAATTTTTTTAAGGTACAAACGAATTAATACTTTACGAGTTCAATTTCGAAGCATGTTAACCTTTGATTTAGACATTAGTTGACAAGCAAAATGGACAACCCAAGAAAAGCACCTAATATTAGTTTAACCCAAGAAGAAGGCAATCAACCCAACCCCTGAAAAATTCCAAAACCTGGGGGGACAATTGCCCCCTCCCCTGTTCTCTCCATAATTGGTACCCCTAATCAAGGGTAGACTTCTGTTATCAAGAGGCAAAACTTGTATCTATGGCTGAAATAGCATGGTATAGCACATGTACCCCTCAGAGAGGAGTACATTGCCATCTCTTATAGCAACAGCTCCAAGGCAGTGAAATAAAATTTTTAAGGAGGAATTGAAACACAAAATTGATGAAAATTACTAACACATGGCTGAGAATTTTCACATACCTACAGTCTTAAAAGGCCGAAGTTATTAACTGACAAACAAGAGGGACATCAATGTAATCCCCCAAATTAATCTTACTTATCTGATAAATATGTTCTGAGACCACAGTGGTTGTACAAGACATACAAAAAATAAAAATAAAATGGATATTTATGAATCACTTCTTTGCTTCCGCGAAAAAAAAGACAAAAAGAATATGGCATTGGATTTGACAATCCTCACAGACAAAAGGGTCTTAAGTCTAATGCGCTAGTCTTGCTTCCATATAGGCAACTTCTAAAGGTTAGATTTATCTTTCATAACATGTATAACAGTAGTGCTCTTCTTTTGAGCACTAGAGGTGGCTTAGCAAACATTTATGACAAAACATTTGCTTTGCTTCCTCCTTTTATTCAGTGGCTGAAAATAATACTCATTTAGTTTTATATTTTGCTATATATTTTCGTTCTTAACTAATAATTTATTAAACTGTAACAATTAACAAAAAATAGAGGGGCTTAAATGACTAATATGACCATACCACAAATAAATAAAACAAAAAGAAAACAGAAAAACGAAAATAGCATTCCCAATAAGACTGTGGAAAATAACAAAAACGAAAAGCCTTTATCAGCAGAAAAAAAAAAACGAAAAAACAAAAACATAAACAATAAAAAACTCCCATCATAATAATTATTATTATTAATTATCAGATTAATAACAACTTTATAATTCAAATAACTTTCTTAATAAAGTGATTTATCTTAATAATCATTATTAATCTCTGATTTTTTTTTATTGCTCATGTTATCTTTTTACTTTTTTTTTATGTGATTTGCTTAGTTTAGTTTTTTTTTGCTGTTAATAAAGGCTTCTGAATGTGAAGTCAAAATATTCAGACTTTTATTTTTATTAGTGTAAAAAGGATTTTTGTTTTTTTTCCACTGTCTTATTTGAATATTACACCCGTATTTCTGTATTTTCATTTTGTTTTATATGTAAATGGATAGGCAGTGTGGTCTAAGAGATTATGAACATACCATCACCACTGAAAAATTTCCCATTGGCAAATTCTTCAATGCCAAGATCTTCAAGACCAACAGCTGCAAGTCGTACATTTGCTGCCTGTAGTTGGGGCGCAACTGAGGAAATCTCTCGCGCCGCCAACCGGCAGAAAGGTCATCCAAATCTCCTTAAGAAAATGACCACTGTAGTCTTTTCTTCCCATAATGATCCAAGTTTAACATGCTAGAAAAAATGTATAAATTAAAAACTGTAAATACAATTTGTAAACTAAAGATGTCCATTCACATATTTTCTTGCCAATGCTTTCATGCCAGTTCAAACCACAAGTGCAATAAAATTGAATTAATGATATATATATATATATATATATATATATATATATATATATATATATATATATATATAATATATATATATATATATATATAATATATATATATATATATATATATATATATATATATATATATACATGTATATATATATTGGTTGAAAAACCTGTAAATAAACAAGCAATAATTGTATATTTATTTATTTATTTTTTCTCAAATATATCCATATTTTTTTGGGAAAATTTGTATCCTGAGATATTCTGGCCTAAAAAAAATGATCTAGATAGGTCAGAAGTTTGAGGAAATTCGTTAAAAGCCTTAATTTTGGAAAAAAAAATTATAAATGCATTTGAAAAGTATATGTGCATCATAAATGCCTCAGTAGTGATTGTATCATTTTAAGTGTCTATGATGCAGGAACTTTCATCCACTGTATTGTAACAGGTATTCAATAATTTGATTTTCCCACAAAACTGTGCATATACATTGGATAAAGGAATCATAAGTAGCAACATACAGAGTGCCAGGGCCCAGCTTCAAAATTGGCTACATAGTTTGTTTGTTTTTTTTTTCTTAACTTGCATATTGACATTTCTGGTCAATAAAACAATCTGAAAAGATCACAAGATTCAGGAAGAATTTGTATTTTTCCCAAGGTGGTTGTATTGAACCTATGGTGATGCCATGACATCAAGAAGAGGCTCACATTCTGTGTTGCCACTTATACCACATTTTGTGGTATAATACCGCAATTTAGAGAGAAATGCCGCACTTTTTCCTAATTATACCGCATACCACAAATATACCGCGAAATGACTTTGATCAGCGTATTTATACCGCGAAATGACTTTTATCACAGAATTTATCCTAAGTAATGTAACCGTACGAGAAAAGGGACAGAAGTTTGCTCGAAACTTCTAATCATATATGGCTGGATAGGTTACTGCAGAACTCTTGAAAATTCAAACTAGTAATTAACGTGCTTCCAAGAGCAAATATTTTACGTGCCAGGTGCCACAATGAAAGTAATTTTCAACCATTAGTATGGTAAAGGTGTACAGACACTGCAAAGCAAAGCGAATACTATAGTAAAATTAAGTAAATAAGTAGTCCTGGGCTATCCTATCTTGCTTCTTTTGGGCATTACCTTTTCACTTTTACAGCTCAATAGACTGAACAGTATACAGTAAAACAAGTTAGAGTTTATAAACAATTATAAACAAAGAAATAAAGTTTCAAACAATTATGTCTTGGGCACTTATGTAGACGAGGGTGTCACTGCCTTCTTTGCTTTGGGGCGAGGGAAGGAGTAAAAATATGCTGACAAATTAAAAGCCGAATCATGCTGAGGATTTTTTAAAGGAAGTAAATAAAATGCTAACTCGAAAAGTTGAAAATTGTAGAAAAGCATCACAACAAATTTTATTATTCCTTACATTAATTTTTTTGAAATATATTTTAAGGAAGTAAGTTGTGTAAAAACGGCTTCTGTAGCGCAAAGCGTCTAAAATTAAAAAGGGGAAAAATGAGCATCTGGTTTGAGAATGTCATTTGGCATATTTGCTGAGCCAGTAAAAACTTTTCAATCTAGCATTCTTGTCTTTTGGAGTGCGTCAAACTGTCTACTTTCTTTAAAAAAAAATGTGGCAAAAGACTGGAAGTGTAGATTGGCACATTTGTCTCTTTTTTTTGTTTTCAAGGCTGGTATATCAGAGGATCCAAAAACAGAAAAATGGGACAAAAACGACAGTATACACTGTATTTCTGGAGATAAAGCCGAAATGAAACGAATATTGATAAATAAACTTTTAATCTAGTTTAAAACAGAAAAGAGTAGATTATCCTGTTTCCAATTTTCTAAAGAATGGGTGGTCTGGACGAGCTATTAGTGATGAAAAACGGGTAAGAGTGCCAGAAAGTAGGAAAAAGATTTGAATATATCATTGCAGAATATTCTTCCCTTTTTTATATGGGGTGGATATCTGGGGGATGCCTCTTTTCATTTTATTCTACCTTTCCTGTTCATAGTCCATAGCAAAATCCACCACTAAAAAAAAATAATAAAGAATAATATCCATTTGCTAGAAAAGTAGCAAGGAATTAATTGCTTTTAAAAAGTAAGTTTTTGTTGAAACTAGTGACAATGGGTTTGCATTACGGGTATCAAAATATACCATAAATTATACCATGTTTCGGTAAAAAGGATACCACAAAACCACTGCTTTTTTCATCAACAGACACTGCTTTTTGGTATTGGTCAAATGGCAACACTGCTCATATTGTCTGTAATTACAAGATAAGTGACAATGAGAATCAATATATACAAGCCTGTCACGAAGCCATGATGGAGCCCAGCCTCAAAACTGGCTACATAGTTTTTTTTTCTTTTTAAAACTGGCAAATTGACATTTCTGTCCTCCCCAAAAATGATCTAAATAGGTCACAACTTTAAGAAATTCGTACATTTATCAGGATGGGCTGTATCAAACCTGCAGTGATGTCATGACATCAAGAAAAGGCTCAAATTATCTGTGGTTAGAAGACAAGTAACAATAAGAATCCATATAGAAGCCTGCCACTTGCCAAATCCCAGGGTCTGGTAGCAAAGCCCCCAGTAAGCTTACAGTTTTCAATGCAACAAAATGCTTACAGTGTAATTAATATATTTTACAAAAGACGTTTTCAGCAGTTTCATAATGCCTAGAGGACAAACGCACAACCTATACCTAACAAGGGATTACAACAATCCAAAAACCTTTAAAAAAACGAAATCTTAGACCCACCCTTGCATAGCTGCTTTTCAAAATGATTCAGATGATTATTGGGTTTGGAAAGTTGACATGAAGAAATGTTCAGTCAACAATAAAGGATCAAGTGATACAATAGTTGATAGACAACATGTAAAGAAGAATTTATTGCTAAACACAGGCAGGATTGAACCCACAAACCTTTGATCAAGAGGCACACTTTCATCCACCTTACTAACAAGGTATTCAATAATTTGAGTTTTCCACAAAACTGTGTATATACATTTGATAAAGCAATTGCAAGAGCAATGCAACAACTGTTTACTACAAGTCATCTGGAACCCTCAATGTTTTAATTGTTCCCTGGGGAGCCCTCCATTTTCCCAAGGAAAGAGTAGCAACATGCCAAGTGCCAGGGCCCAGCTTCCAAAATTGGCTACATACGTTTTTTTTTTTTTTAAATGGCATATTGGCATTTCTAGCCAATAAAATGATCTAGAAGGTCACAACTTTAAGGAAGAATTTGCATTTTTCCATGGTGGTAGTATTGAACCTATGATGACTCTGTGACACCAAGAAGAGGCTCACATTGGCTGTAGCTACAAGATAAGTGACAATGAGAAATAATATATACAAGCCTGTTGTGTAGCCATGCTGGGGCCTGGCCTCAAAACTGGCTACATAGTTTGTTTTTTCTTCTTAAAACTGGAAAATAGAAATTTCTGGCCACAAAAAACTATCTAAATAGGTCACAACTTTAAGAAATTCGTATTTTTCCCAGGGTGGCTGCATTGAACCATTATGACATCACAAAAAGGCTCAAATTGTCTGCAGTTAGAAGAAAAGCAACGAACAAGAATCATATAGAAACAGGTCTGTTGCATGCCCAAGTGCTGCGGGACCCAGCACACTATAAATATATATATATATATATATATATATATATATATAAATATATATATATATATAATATAATGATATATATATATTAGATATATATGATATATATAGTATATATATATAGATATAGATATATATATAATATAGATATATATATATATATATATATAGATATATAGATAATATATGATATGATATGATAGATATATATATATAATATATATATATAATATATATATATAATGATATATATATATAGTATATTTATATATATATATATATATATAGATATTATATATATAGATATATATATATATATATATTATATATATATAATTATATATAGATATATATTATATTATATATATATATATATATATATATATATATTATATATATTATATATATATAATATATATATAATATATATATATATATATATGATATATATATATATATTATATTATATATATATATATAATATATATTATATATATATATATACACTTCATTTATAAAAATAATGTGGGTGGATGTCAAATAAGACAAAGTAGTATACCAGTTACCAAAAGGGACGTCATTTGGGGAGGGGGCAGTTGCCCTCCCCCCAATAATTTGGAAAAAATAGTATACAGCCCATGCCCCTTAAATATCTAGATTTGAACCCCAAACATTTTGTCTATAAAAAAAAACTGCTTAGTGAGAAATATTTCCCATTTAAAGATATACATGAATGGTAACTATTATATTGGTTTAAACTTGACAGTAAAATTTATAGCAAAAACAAATTTTTGCTCTTTTGAAAGAGCTTAAAACTCGTCAAAATGGCAGCAGTTTGAAATGAAAAACCTTTTTAATTGCCATTGTTGAAAACACCAAACAGGAGACTTCAGGTCCCCATCTTGAACAGGTAAAAAAAACACTTTTTTGCATGTGTTGGCACTAGTGTGTCTTCTTTTTTCTAGTGGTGATTGTATGAAACCAGTGGCTATAGAATATTTGGAGAGGGATCATTTGAACAACAATTGCAATACACAGTGCCCTTTTTCAGTAAAAAAAAGAGATTGTGCCATAACAAAGTGCCAATTTGTGCCAAAAAACACAAGATTTTTGCTCAAAGAGTACCAATATATCAGGGAATGTTGATTCTAAAAAACCCAATCAATTTTCACTAACTAAAACCCTAAAGCTGAGAGTCCCCCCCCCCCCCCCCTCTCATGAAAAGCAATTGTTTTTTGCATGGCTTGGATGAACAGGCTACCAAAAAAATCACAGAGATGTTTAATGGCTCACTTAAAAGCCATTTATCATTTTTACATGTCACTTATAAATTTGATTTAATAATTAATTTCTAAAGATTCATAAGGCAACAAAAATGGCACTTTTTGCTGTCATTTCTGGAGTAGGAAGGCTGGGATGCATAAAGCAGGCATCATTATAATCTCCATGGCCTTAAACCCTTAACAGAAAATGTGCACCCCCCTTTGTATCCCCCTCCCAGCCCCCTTAGTAAGTGAAAAGTAATCAACACATTTGAAACCACTACTTCAATTACTAACAACTCACTGCAGCACCAAGCCACCTGAGGCCAACACAGCTATACACACTCCTCCATTGCAACCTATTTGAAGCCTCCTTTTTTTACACCCTCTCAAGAAGATCCTATTCTTCTTAAATCTCTCCTTATGACATCCTCCTACCATATTCAGGGACAACCTGCTTTTCTTTTGGCCCTAGACAGTTGGCCAACAAGGATAATCTTTGGCAATCTGTCATCCATTATCTGCAAAACATGTCCTAGCCATCTCAAACTTTCTCAAATTATAGCCCTAGAGAACAGGATTGAACCACATTTTTCATACATCTTACTGTTTGAGATACAGTCAGATATGTTTTGAACAAAGCTGCCAAACTTATAAAAATGCTATTTGTTTCTTTTTATTTTCATTAAAATATATGTTTTTTTGCAAATTCTCAAAGATAACAGCAACAATATTCCCCTTGGACTCTTTATTTATGCAACAAAGTTGCACACATTTCATGGGAGAGTTTAAGAGAGGTAGGAAGTAAAACCTATATTTAAAACTATTTTAACAAAAACTCACATTGATTTCTTTAGTTTCATTGCCTAGGTTAGATAATGGTCTTTTTAAAAGGTTCATTGTATATTAAAAAAAAAAAACAGATATCCAGTGCCAAGGCCCCATGGTCTTGCCACAACTGTGATCCATGGGTCATAGTTCCAGAGGCACACATGCAAATATAATTCATAAGCAATAAATATGCATTCTCTTATATCACAATTGCATGTATGTTATGATTATTTTAAGTTATTATGTGTAATGTCAAGATGGGTACTTGTATGATAAATGCCCTACAACTCAGTTTGTTTGTTCATTGATGCATTATAGAACTTTTTTTTTGTTAGTTTCTTTCAGCTTAGTGTGAGATAAGATACAAAGAAGTGCCACTCCTCAAGGTTACCCTACAATGGTTGTAATGTAAACATCTACAGGTTCCTGCAACCTTAGTCGCTAGAAGATGCGATTTAAGGTAATGATGTTCCCTTTTTCTATCAGCCCAATTTCCCTGATAATATCAGCTAGTACTATTAAATCAATGGATGTTGCCATCTCAAGTGACTTAAAATGGGATTGCTGTATCAATGATAATTGAAAATGCACAATTTCTATTTTTAAAAATTTTAAACATCCTAAATTGCATTGTTTGATATTTTTTGTCTTCTTTGTATGGGCTTAAAATTGAATTTCCAAATAGCCTATAGCAATTATTATATCTGGGAAGAGCATAAAAAAGGCACCAAGTGGTATGTTCACCTTATTTGTAGGTCAGTAATACAGACTACTTCAAATTTACCAAAAATAATTCAGTAGTCTAGTATGTCCACCTTGTCCCTAAGCCAGTTATGGAATCTTGCAGGGGTAAATTTTTAGCAGTTCATATTATTGACTTATGAATAAAGTAAACATACTACTCAATACTTTTTTTATGCTCTTTCCAAATATAACAATCATTTTTTTTGGAAATGAATTTTACCCCCACACCTATATATACCAATTAGGGTATATATTTGCACATTAGTGGGGTGGGGGTAAAGTTCATTTCTCATGCAAATGAGAGGAAAGTTTAAACTTTACCCCCACCCTTAATATGCAAATATATAGCCTACCTTGAATTGGTATATAAAGGGGTGGGGGTAAAATTCATTTCTGACAAAAATGATTATTATATTTGTAAAGAGCATAAAAAAGGGGTAATTTTTTGCAGATCATATTATTGACTTACAAATAAAGTAAACATACCACTCATTGCCTTTTTTATGCTCTTTCAAAATACAATAATCATTTTTGTTGGAAATGAATTTTATCTCTACCCTTATTTATACAAATTCAGGGTATATATTGGACATTAGGGGGGTGGGGGCAACTTTTATTTCTGATGTAAATGAGAGGTAACTTTAAAATTTCCCCCACCCCTAATGTGCAAATATATGCCCTGAATTGGTATATATATATATATATATATATATATATATATATATATATATATTATATATATATATATATATATATATATATATATATATATATATATATATATATATATATATATTATATATATATATATATATATATTATATATATATATATATATATATATATATATATATATATATATATATATATATATATATATATATATATATATATATATATATATATATTTATATATATATATATAGGGGTGGGGCTAAAATTCATTTCCAACAAAATGATTATTATATTTGGAAAGAGCACAAAAAAGGCATCAAATGGTTTATCTTAAAGGCATGAATTTTATCTCTACCCTTATTTATACAAATTCAGGTATATATTGGACATTAGGGGGGTGGGGGCAACTTTATTACTGATGTAAATGAGAGTTAACTTTAAAATTTCCCCCACCCCTAATGTGCAAATATATGCCCTGAATTGGTATATATATATATATATATATATATATATATATATATATATATATATATATATATATATATATATATATATATATATATATATATATATATATATATATATATATATATATATATATATATTATATATATATATATATATATATATATATATATATATATTTATATATATATATATATAGGGGTGGGGGCTAAAATTCATTTCCAACAAAAATGATTATTATATTTGGAAAGAGCACAAAAAAAGGCATCAAATGGTATGTTTACTTTATTCATAAGTCAATAATATGATCTGAAAAAATTTACCAAAAAAGGCATTGAGTAGTAGGCCTATGTTCACTTTATTAATATGTCAATAATATGAACTGCTGAAAATTTACCCTTGCAGGCCTATAGGGTAGAAAACCAGTATCTAATTAAGCAAAATTATGTATAACTAAAACCCTCACATCTTCTTAACAAAGAAGAATTGAGAAGTATAGTATATATCAGAGAAAAGCTTAAAATATAAGCTATACATCAATATGGTTATTATTAAAATTGTTGGTAAAATTCTACTTTAGCTACTTTTGACTATCTTGGAATGGGGTTAGGTTAGGAAAATGAAACTTTCAGGGATGGGTCTACAGGCTAAAATATGTCCCAGGAAGGTATTTTGAAGTACCTGCCTCCACTCCTTCTCCCTCTAGAAGGTCCTGACCTTTGATGACCTTTAAAAATCTGTGAGTTATAGAAGTGAAACCTTGCAAAATAGATCTTCTGCTTAAATGAAGTACAACAAAATTGTTTTAAGCTTCACAACTTTGCTCAATCCCAATTTAAGGTTTTAAAGATATGCAAATACATTTCCTAAATTTTGGAAATAAAACATTGACATGGCTTAAAATTCTGCTCAAATAACTGAAATAGCATTTTCAGAGCTAAAACCAGAGAAAAAGACACTGATAACTGAAAATTAAGGTAAAATGTTGTTTTGTCAAAATTTCAATGGGTATAGACCTGTCATGTAGGCAAATTTCAGGACCCTCTAGAGAGAGGGGTGGAAGTAGGTACTTCAAAATACCTTCCCAGGACATACTTTGACCTGTCCCTGAATGTTTCATTTTCCTAACCTAACCCCATTCCAAGAGAGTCAAACATAGATAAAGTAGAATTTTACCAAATTGTTTAAGATCAAACACATGAAATTATTATTTTATTGACTTACCTACATGGACCTTATTTTAGAAATACCAATTATGCTATTTTGATGAGTATCTTTTTAAGCAGCATTCACAAGCATGTCTAGCTAGAATCCCATGTCTAGACACATGTCTAGCCAGAATTCAATGTCTAGGCAATAACTGTTAACAAGTAAAATTTGGTGCTTAGATAAATTACAAATTTAGTTTCAAATTGTCATTTCTAGTCAATCAAGAGAGCTTATGCCAGCAAAACTTTCAAAATTGTAATCCCTATTTCTACAGTCACAAGATAATGGATGAGATAAGCAAAACAATTCCCTTAGTGTGCTTCACTAGGCTATTATGTCTGGTGTTGCATATTTGCCTAAAATGAAAAACAATTAATGAGAAAACAAAAACTTAATTTCAGTTTAAAAATGTGAACAAAAATGATGAAAATAGTGGAACTTGACACATTCTGATTTGTTGTAATCAAAAATCCTAGACATTGAGTTCTAGAGTCTAGAATTCAATGCCTAGCCAAGTGCCTTGTCTGGTGTGTCTAGCTAAGCACAAAATTTTACTTGTGAACAGTTGTTGACTAGACATTGAATTCTGGCTAGACACATGTCTAGACATAGGATTCTAGCTAGACACACTTGGGAATGCTGCTTTAGTGTTTTGGTTTCAAGCTATTGACATATTAACAGAAAGCTGATTTTCTTCTAATTCTAAAAGTGAAACTTTTATTGCTTAATATTTATTCTATAAATCATAAATATTAAATATGATTAGGCTATTTCTTTTCAATCACTTGTCAAAACAGAGACCACATTTTTCTATGCTGACAAATTATTGGTTAAATTTGACCAAGATGGTGGGTTCTTGTTACAGCCCTCACATTGCATTATGCTGTAGTAAAATAGGGGTGGTTCAAAAGCCCATTGCTATTTTTCTGGAACGCCAAAGAAAAGTGGTCTTCCTCAAAAAGAGGTCTTTTACACTAGGCTAGCCAAGCCCATAACATTTATCAGAATGCTTACCTCTCCAGTGGGATGCTTTTTGATTATATTCTTGGCAACTTTCCCAATGTCAATCATGGCTGAAACTGCTGATTTAGCCATTCCTGAACTAATGCTAATAAATAGATTAGCCTAGGCTAGATAAGAAAAGGCACTGTCTTGTGGTATTTCTTCTTCAGAACCTGTCGCATTTTTGGAATTTATTCATCACGCAATTTTCGTGCGCTTTCGTTTCGCTTATCGAAAGTAAATCGGAAAAAAAGGAAACCAACAAATCGGAAAGCAAATCAAGCATTGAAACAGCAACGACCAGGCAATGACACTTCTTTTTTTACAGGGCGGCATACAAATGGTATATCAGTGGAAATTCTCTCACGTTGTCTATAGTAAAGAGCCATAAGAAGTCAATGTATCATTTTTCTTTATCCCAGAGCCACATAATAGGGAAGGAGTCGTTTAAAGATGCTTTAGAGGAATATCATTCTATTGGAAATTTAAAGCTTTAATGCCCTTTTAAGAGTCAATAGTATTCAGAGGGCAACCATCCTTCTTCAAAGTAATCCAAGACTCTAGTGCCCTTTTAAAAGTCAAAAGTCTGCAAAGGGCAACCAGCCCGCCTACCGTGCCGGTTTTTTGCGATCCTTCCACTAAGGACATCCGATCCGAATTTTAAGATAACAGTTTTGTTCAACACAATCTGAAGGTCAAAAACAAACAAAATGACTACAAACAAGAGTTTGGGTATTGCTCCCTTCCAAAACTGTAAATATCTAAAGTCTACTGGGTCATTGACACTTTACTGAAAATTATATATTTCTTGAACAGTTTTGGAAAGAATTAATGAAATGAAACATAATAATTGACATATAATCATATTGATTGCTGAAGGCTCATCAGTTCAATATTCTATTTAACTCTAATTTTCATTTTATTTTCAATTTTGTAATCATAGGCAGCGCAATATCGCTGCCTAAATAAAAACGATGTTGGTACAAAGTACTATTCATTTATTCATTTATTTTTTATGGTTGGTTTTAGACCAGGGCACTTTGTGTTGTAGGAATTGTCGCAGAAACTTCAAAGAGGGCTCATTCGATTAGAAATTCAGAGGGCTAGTACATTTTTTAATATTGATGCATAATAGATTTTCAGTACCCCCACCGCGGAAAAAAATTCTTTCAACACCTCCACCTTAACTTTTAAGCTATAGAACGTGTTACTCAATGCAATTCACGCGACAGTGCTACACTATTACTGCTCTTTGGCACCCTCTGACATCCCCCTCATCATTCCTAAGACATTTTTCAGACATTTCTTGTTAAAAATTTTGCTTCAACCCATTGATTCACGTTTTCGCAAGCCAAACCTACCATGTAGTTCCACAAAGCACCCTCCAGACCTTCACAGCTTTTTACGCCGTCTCCTCCGTCATTCATGTGCCCTCCTCCAATCATCATCCCTAGGACATTTTCAACTCTTTTCCTCCGAAAATAAGCTTGTGAATCTAAATTAAACACCGTTCTTTTTATTTGAACAGCGGGTACTCGGCGTTTTATTGCTAAAGCATGATACTCCAAGCAATTCACCCTACATTACCACACTATTACTGCTCTGCGGCACCCTCTGACATCAAATCATCACACCCAAGACATTTTCAGACATTTCTTGTTAAAAATTATACATTCAACCCATTGATTCAAGTTTTCGTAAGTCAACCCTTTCATGATGCCTTTAAGTTCTACCAATTCCAAGATTTTGTATGTGGCTGCCTCAGTGGTAATCTATGGCTCCTTATCGAAACTAGCTAGTTTATTGTATGTTTTCGATGAGTATCAGCTGAGAAAGAGAAATATTTGACCTATGAAACAAGTGTTAGTGACGATCTTATTGGAAATGTATGCGTGCGCTGTCACGACACTAAGCAGTTAAATTCCTTTGGAATACCGAAAAAATTCATTATTACTGGTTCTGGAAAACTAGAAGAAAATTTACAGATGTGATAGGGCTCAAAGAGAATGCTAGTCTAAAACTTTAAGTTGACAACGAAGGTCAACTCCTTGCTCGCAGCGAGGGTAAGACATTACCTGTTGATAGATCATACCGCCATTTTTCTGGTATTAGCATTCAAATGAAAACAAGAAAAAGACAGGCATACTCCTATAACAATATCATAAGCCATATCATATCAAGATGCCGTAACTGTGACCTATGCAAAAATAACGTCATAATAGACAGTGAAACTGCAAATAAAATAAAAATAGCACTAGAAAACGTTATCAGCATGGAGATTGAAGATGATTTGATGAAAAACAAACCCCATGCACACGTCACTAGCACCATCATGGAAAAAGTGAAGGTGAACTATTTTGGGAAAGTGTGTATACATTATAAAGTTATCGTGGCATTGAATATTGAGAAAGAGAAATATTTGAACTATGAAACAAGTGCTAATGGGGATCTTTTTGGAAATGTATGGATGCATTGTCATGACAGTGAGGGGCTAAGTTCCTTTGTAGTACCCGAGAATTTCTACCATCAAAATGGTGGTTATGCGAGAGTAACATCCCCGAGATGATAGTGCTCAAAGAGAATACTTTTAGTTGATGATGAAGGCCAAGTTCTTGCTACCATTGTTAGTAACATATTACTCGTTGATAAATCCTATCACCATCTTTCAGGCATTACCATTCAAAAGAAGACAAGAAGAAGACAGGCATACCGCTGTAACAGCATAATATGCTATATCATATCCAAGCATCTAAAATACAATCTATGTAAAAACAGTGCCATAATAGAAATGAAACCACAAGTATTCTGGAAAGGGCTTTGAAAGACAGCATGACCAAGAAATATAAAGATGGATTGATAAAAAAAAACGAAGCATCAGCAAACGTTACTGCTACCATGAAAGAGAAAATAAAAGTTCAAAATAGGGATAAAACTATTTTTAATAGACAGTGTATAGAAAATTTACAAAAAAATACCAGATATTTTGGTCACATATACAGTGACCGTCATCAGTAGTAAAACTAAACTAAAACAATTTAAAACAAAAGTTTATATGCGAAATCAAATAAAACTACATATTGTTTAAATCTCTAATTCTTTTCAAAGCAAAGGCGGAAGCTAGCCTCTTTGACCTTTTTGGATTTGGTTCATTAGCGTTCAATGATATAACATTTGGACAAAGGTCAACTACATTGGGTGAATTGAACTTTACTCTGTCAGATTTTAATAAATTATCATAGATAGGGTTCAGCCCAAATTCACCTGTATCCTGATTCAAAGCAATATTCTTGAATAAGATTGTCTTTATTTCAAGAGTTTAACGAAAATTTTGCTTTAAACTCTGATCCCTAGAAATCAAAGAGACATTCTCGAACAAAATAAAATGGTCTGGAAAATTAAAAATATGTTCTGAAAGGGCTGAAGTAAAATCTTCAGACTTAGAATCTTGCTCTAAAGCCGAAGAAATAGAATCTTTATGTTGTAATAATCTCATTTCCAAACTCTGGTTAGTACGTCCCACATATGAGCTTCCGCAAGTACATGGGATCTGATACACCCCACTTTGTTGCCCCACACAAAGTATTTGTTTGAGGCAACAAAATATCTGGTATTTTTTGTGAATTTTCTATACATTGTCTATTAAAAAGGATTTTATCCCTTTTTTGAACTTTTATTTTACCGTCATGGAAAGGCAGTGTGGTCTCCGAAATTACCTACGTTACTGCTACCATCATGGGTTTACCAAAGGATGTGGTCCATGAAGCCGGTATTATTGACAATGAAATGTATAATGAGGTTGCTAAAAGTTACGTATACCCCCGAAATGAAAATACGTGACATCTGAAGAGAAAACATGACTAAGTATTTTGTGAGTAGATTTAAGGTGTTCATTTTTTATGATGATACTCGACGCGCAATTATTTCAATAACAATATTTTATTGCATTACTTTGTCTTGTTTCCACTATTTTTAGGTAAGCTATCAACTCTTAGGGAAAATTCAGAACTGAAGGGTAGCTATTTATCCTCTTCTTCTGGAAAAAATTCAGAATTAAATCGGGATTTTTTCTATTCTTTGGAAAAATTCAGAATCGAACTGTGCCTTATTTGCTCTGATTTGAGAAAACTCAAAACTTGAGTGGAACTAGTTCTTCTTTGGAAAAATTCAGAGTCGAAATTTCAATTTTTCTCTTCAGTGAGAAATTCAGAAGAGAACTTTAAATTTTCTCTCTTCTTTGAGAAATTCAAAACTGAAGTGTAATTTTTTTCTCTTCTTTGGAAAAATTTCAGAATCAGAGTTTAACATTTTTCTCTTCTTTGGAAAAATTCAGGTTCAAAGTTTAAAATTTCACTTCCATGGAAAAATTCAGAAAAGAACTAAAACTTTTCTTCTATTTTTTGAAAAAATTCAGAACTTAAGTGTAATTTTTAACTTCTTTGTGGAAACTCAGAACTGAAGTGTAACTTTTTTCTCTTCTATGGAAAAATTCAGAACAGAACTTGAAATTCTGTTCTCTTCCTTTAGAAAATTCAGAAGTGAAGTGGGACTTCTTTCTCTTCATTGAGAAAATTCAGAATTGATCTGAAAATTTTTTCTATTTTTTGGAAAAATTCGGAATCAGAGTGTAACTCTTTTCTCTTCCTTGAGAAAATTAGGAATAAAAGTGAAACTTTTTCTCTTCACTGAAAAAAATTCAGGATCAAGGTATAAATTTTTCTCTTCTCTGGGAAAAATCTCGAATCGAAGTATCACTTTTTTCTCTTCTATGGAAAATCCAGAACAGAACATGAACTTTTTTCCTTTTCTTTGAGAAAATTCAGAATTGAAGTTTAACTCTTTCGCATCTTTGAGAAAATTCAGGATTTAATTGTAACTTTTTTCTTCTTTTGGGAAACTCAGAACTGAAGTGCAAATTGTGTCTCTTCCTTGGAAAAATTCAGAATCGAAGTTTAACATTTTTTTTCTCTTCTTTGGAAAAAATTCAGAATCGAACATTAACATTGCTCTCTTCTATCGAAAAATTCAGAAGAGAACTTGAACTTTTTTGTTCTTTGAAAAATTCAGAACTAAAATGGAACTTTTTATCATCTTTGGTGAATCTCAGAACGGGAGTATATCTTTGAATAAAACAGAATCGAAGTTTAACTTTATTTCTCTCTTCTATAGAAAAATTCAAAAGAGAACTTGAACTTTTTTTCATTTCTTTGAGAAAATTGAGTATTGAACTGGAACTTTGTCTTTTCGTTGGAAAAATCGGAATCGAAGTGTAACTTTTTTCTCTTCCTTGACAAAATTCAGAAGATAACTTGAACTTTTTCTCTCCTTTGAGAAAGTTCCGAACTTAAGTTGAACTTATTTTCTTCTTTGGGAAAACACAGAACTGAAGTGCAACTTTTTCTCTTTTTCGGGAAAAAAAATTCAGAATCAAAGTTTAACATCAAGCCAAGTATCATTGACCTTGAAAATCAGTTTTTGCTGGATTATGAAGCTCCCTCGGAACCAAAACAATTCGCGGGAGATTAAGCCATCTTGAAATGTAAATATTGGACCATCTAACCTACAATCGGGTACCTACAGCCATCATTCAACTCCTCCATGGATTCTTTTTTTCATTCAAAGCCAGAGACATATGACTATGAATTACAATCCAACTGTTGCCGATCCATTCCACTATAATTATAGATGCCAGCACAAGTGGACAGGTTAAGTCACACTAAGTTAACCACGTTTTAAGTTAAGTTCATTTAGCTTTGGTTAGCATGACGACTCATGCTATTTCCAAATTAGAATAAGTTCCACTCAAGTTTTGATAGTCCTCACATAAAAGAAAAAGTTACAGTTTGATTCTGAATTTTTTCCAAAAGCAGAGAAAAAAGTTACCCTCAGTTCTGAGTTTCCCTCGGAGTTGATAGCCTAACCTAGAAATAGTGGATCATCGGCCAGCCAGGAGGGTTTGGAATCCCCCTCTGCCCAGCCGTATGGGCACCCATATACAATAAACTAGCTGATTTCGATGAGGAGCCATAGATTACCACTGAGGCAGCTGCATACAAAATCTTGGGATTGGTGGAATTTGGGGGCATCATGAAAGGGTTGGCTTGCGAAAACTCTAATCAATGGGTTGAATGTATAATTTTTAACAAGAAATGTCTGAAAATGTCTTGGGGATGATGATGTGATGTCAGAGGGTGCCACAAAGCAGTAATAGTGTGGTACTGTGACGTGAATTGCTTGGAGTATCACTCTATAGCAATGAAATGCCAAGTTACTGTTATTAATACTGCTGCTACTACAGTTACTACTAATAATTATACACAATTACTGCTACTACTGTTCCTACTACTACTACTACTACTACTATGATACTAGTACAGTTAAGGTTACGCTTATGAAGGTAAAAATTTGACAGAATATTGAAGGGGAATTTGAAGTAAATCAAAACAAACTGTGCGCATGCAGACAGTCAAAAGGAAATAACTTAAGAATTGATTTGGGTATTAAGTTTCGTAGAATAATTAAAGGGGAAGATCAATTGACTTGGTGTGGGTATAACACTTTCAGAGAATACTTAAAGGGGAAGATCAATTGACAAAAAGGTAATATATGAATGTCACTATTAACCCTAATACCACTGCTACTTTTACTTATGCTGCAACTGCTACTAAACAACTCCAACTACTACTTCAATGGCAACAACTTGTAAGGCTTTGAGCATTAAGGTAAAAAGGACGTCAAAAGGGTGTCAAAAGAGCACATCAACAATGTTTTTGGAACGGCTTAACGCGTCAAGGCGAAACTTCCGGGGCATCAAGAAAGCGATGTTCAACTGACCAAAAGGCAATTTGCACATGCTACTACCGCTTTTAGTACTACTGCTTTTACTGCTACAACTACTATTAAAACAAGACTAACACTGCAACTACGTCTACTACCACCAAAACTACTGTAATAATAGTGCTATTAAGCCTAAATCTGTGAAGGTAAAATTTGAGAGAATATTGATGAGAAAACCGAACTAACAAAAGACACTATGTGCAAATAGATTGTCAAACTAGCATATCTTAAGAATTATGTTGTGGTTTAAGTTGAAACTCTCAGAGAATACTTAAAGGAGAAGATCAATTGACCAAAAGTTAATTTGTGAACACTGCTACTATTACTACTTCTACTGTAACATTTACCAGTTCTACTGCTAGCATTATTATTTTCCAACTACTACCGCTGTTGTAACTACTTGTAAGGTTAAGAGCACTAAGATGAAGATTTCCAGAAGTATATGAATATACAGGCTATCAACAGAGAAAATCGACAATATCATTACAATGGCTAATTGTATTAAGTTGAGTTGTTATACCACTGCTGTGACTACTATTACAACTATACCTAAGGGTATGAATATGAAATTTTCAGAGAATATTTCTGAAAATTTCTATTGTACGGATGACAACCTTCCATCCATATGCATGTTGTCAAAGAGGTATATCAGCAATAATTTAGGAACAGATTCGTGTGGGAAATTAAAACTTACAATGCTTGTTGTAGAGGATGTTGAACTGACCTAATGACAATATTTGCAACATAATATTGCTACTTCTAGTTTTACAACTACTAATACTGCTACTATTATTATTACTGCTACTATTACTACTACTACTACTATTAATACTACTACTACTACTTCTTCTGCTACTACTACTGCTATGAAGTTAAGACTGCTACTATTAACTCTACTCCTACTGCTACTACTATAACTACTGGTGCTACTACTACTAATAAACCTAACGGTATTAAGAAACTTTTGGGAAATATTTTAACTGTATTGAAATAGATCGAAACACACTATGCCCTCATAGGTTATCCAGAGGACATATCAGCAATGCTTCAGGACCGGTTGATGGTATTAAGTTAAAAATTTCATAATGTGTTGGAGGAGATGTTGAAAGATAGTGCAATGTGCAAACTGCTTCTTAGGCTGCAACTGCTATTATTGCTACTACACAAGCTAAGGGTATTAAGGTGTGGCTTTGAAGGAATATTTAAGTAGATGCTGAACTAAATCAAAACAAACTATGATCATGTAGACTGTCAGTAGGCTGACAAAGCATTGTCAAAATAACGGCTTACATTGTTAAGTAAGACCTTTCAGAATAAGTTGTGACAGATTTTGAACTAGCCAGAAGACATATTGCTTATACTTTTTATGCTACTTCTACGTCTACTGTAACTAATGACACTATGAGAATTAAGTTGAAAACGTTTAGGGGGAGTTTCAATTAAATGAAAAAACTATAGGCATCCAAGTATTTAACGGGCATATCAGCAATGTTATAGGAAGCACTACTCTATCATAGCTAGTAATGTCATTGATATTTTAAAAGAGACAAATATGAAATGTGATTTGAAATTCAAAGTTTGAATATCCTTTTTAAGAGTCAAAAGTGATTGGAGGGTAATCAGCCCTCTTCTTCAGCTCATAATTTTCCAAACACTTGCAATCAAAATGTAAGAGAGGCATCTTGTTCAACATAACTGAAAGGTCTTGTAAATGTATCTCTAGGCCTATTGCGTAGATTAACCCCTCACATTTATAAAACTTGTCCATTATGTTTAACAATGGGTGATTACTGATTGCCAATAATACACCTCAGCAGCATTCCAAGAACGGCTGAGGGTATTATGTTCTAAATTTCGCAGCTACTTCTATTACTACTTCTGCTCAGGGACGAATCTCCAGCATTTTCATTTGGAGCATAGATAGATAGATTTTTTTGCGAATGGTATCAAGTTTTATTTTTCAGGTCAACTAGAGGATGTATAAAACTAAATGAAACACTACTATTTGTGTCCAAGTTTTTAAAAGGGTGGATGTTTCTAAAAACTGTTGAAAATTCTCTCCAGCATACAAATAGTAGCATATACTGAATAAGTTATGCTGAAATTTGTCAACCAAAAAAACTTAAATGTTTTCACTTTTATAACTTTATTAAACCAAATATTATTAACATTTTAAGGAATAAATATCAGCATTGAGTCCTACTAATGTTAACTTCTCTTCATTTCCAGTTTCACTCGGCTATCTATTGTAATTTCGGTTCATTTTGGGTTTCATTTATTTATAGATGCTGATTTGTGTAGTTTCACGCTTTGTAGATTATTTGATTTTGTTTTTGCTCATTTCTGGTTTAACGGCGTTCTTTACTTTTCTTTGGAAAACTTTTTCTGTGGTAATTTTTCTTATTATTAACATTTTAAAGGATAAATATCAGCATTAAGTCCAACTCATGTTGATTTCTGCTTGTTTTGAGTTTCACTCTGCTATTTATTGTAATTTCTGTTTGTTTTGGGTTTCATTTATTTATCGATGCTGATTTTTGGTAGTTCTACGCTCGGTAGATTATTTGATTTTATTTTTGCTCATTTTGGGTTTAATGGAGTTCTTTACTTTTCTTTGAAATACTTATTTTGAGGCAATTTTTTTTATTAACATTTTAAGGAATAAATATCAGCATTGAGTCGTACTCATGTGAATTTCTGCTCGTTTTAACTTTCACTCGGCTATTCATTGCAATTTCTGTTCGTTTTGGGTTTCATTTATTTATCGATGCTGATTTTTGGTAGTTTTACGCTTGGTAGGTTATTTGATTTTATTTTGCTCATTTTCAGTTTAATGGAGTTATTTAGTTTTCTTTAAAAAACTTATTTTGTGGAATTTTTTTTTATTAAGAAGTACTAAAGAAAGTTTTTGTAACACGTTTCATTTTGAGTAAAGTGAATTACACAGAGGGCTTTAGGCATTTACAGTTAGGGAAGGGAACAGTAGCCAAACTCTTGTTTGTAGTGAAAACTATATGTGTCTTAGAAAGAACTAATAAAATTAAACTGAATAATTGACATACAATAGTATCAATTGCTGAAAGCTCATCAGTTCAAGATTTTATTTCACTTCAATTTTTTTTTATTTTCAATGTTGTAATAAGCACAAAAGCAAATAATTTTAGTATAATTCGTTTTCAGTGAAACACCAATGACGCAGTAGGGCCCAATGACGCGTTTTCTAAGCCACAAAGAATAATTGATGGCTTTAAGTGATGGGGAAGACGAAATTCAGCCCATTTTTTTATTATATTTTGAATATCCTATCTACTTTATTGGCAAATCCCTTGTTACAACATGCTGGTTAGCCAGACTTACGATTATTTTTTACGATCGAAAATAATTTTATTAAATTAGTCCAGGATAACTTATTTAACCATTTTATTACACTAGCCCTACTATTGCAATCAAAAATCCATCTAAATCCAATCAATTTTTTCTATTATTCTCCCTCAAGTATGGATCCAATAGTGTTCACGTTTACCTAGTTTACTATTTTTCTCTTCTTTAGTTAAATTACCTATGTCCAGAATTTTTTTAAAATTGTAATAGTTAGAACTGATAAGGAACGTGTGCCATTATTACCTTGTTGAACTAGATAATTATTAGCCTTTTCCTTATTAACTGTAATTTTAGTTCCCCAAAAATATCAACCAAGAACTCAAGAACTTTACTGCAGAACCCTAACTTAAAACCTTAATACTATGTGCATAGAAATGCAATTTCATCAAACAATTAACAATATTACGTTAAAAACCTTAATGAGGGCTAAGGTCATTCGGGAAACAATTTTGAACAATTTCTTCACCTGTACTGGATCTAAGCTGGATTATTTATATATATATATATATATTTTTTTTGGTGGGTTGCAAAATAAACGGCTTTACTGGTCCCTGGAGTCAATTATATTTAAAAAGCCCTCCAAGCTGGCATGGAAACCATACATATAAAACAACCCCCAAAGAAAACAAGAGATTATTTAAATAAAAATTTTACTTCAATACTACATGATAGCTTTATGTGTATTTGCCTAAAATTTCATTATAGTGAATATAATTAAAAATTGAAACTTAATTTTTAAAGTGCCACGTTATTTTTATTCGTGGAAAAACCTCTGAAGGTTTAAACTTTTTCCTGTAGCTCTATCTCGTGTTGGATCATTCTCAAATATTCTACCCATTTCTCTTTAACTTTTTTATCACTAATTGTGGTTCCTTTCCTATCTTTAACAGGAAAAGTCCAGAGTGGCTATTCCCTCTCATTTTATTAACATGTCAGTACTTTATTTTACTATTATGCCACCAGGCTGCATTTTCCATATCTTCCACAATTTTTATCCATGGCCTCCACTTCGCTTGGAGTCTAATACTCCGAGCAGTACTCCTTTCACACGTGGCTCGGGCAATAGTGAAGCAGTATATACTTCACTTCTGATTCTAATGCTCAGCAGGGGCCTCCCTCAGGCCACTCAGCAAGTCCCAAGGTGGCAGATAAGAGAACATCCGACCGATATTATGGGTACTTCCATTTATGGAGGCATGGACCAAGGTGAGAAATACTTCCTGGGAGTCAATAATAGAAATTGGGACAACCTTGCAAAGGGGCCGTAAATGCAGGTGGAGGGGGAAGGAGGCTCCTTTGATATACACTCAGCAGGGCCCACCGGCGATTGAAACGGGCTCTGAAATACAAACCTATACCCAGCAACAGTTTGAATTGCATAGTAAAGCAGAAAACCATCGTGGGAGGATCCTCTGTAGGATGACCTCTGCGACAGGGTGTAGGATCCATGCTTATGGACAATGGCCTCTCCATGATGTAAGTGGAATTCACCCGGGATTAGGCAGATTTTATCTGCTTACAATGTGCCTCAGGATACGCGATTTTCCCTAACCAAACGTTCCTTTTCAAGGGTGGCCTCAACCTCTTGAGCTGGTTGGATTCCAACCCCAAAGATGTTAGTATGTTGGTTTCACCTAGCTCAAATCGAATTCTTAGCTTAGGGTCGGTTGGGCTTGCAACCATCCACCCAAAGTCTATGCAATAAAAAGCATCGGATGACTGCCTAAGATGAGCAACTTCTTTTTACCCCAAGACCTTTACCACCGTTTGAATCTCCTTGACCAAGGTAGATGCCATCGTGGTCGATGATGCCTTTTGGATACTACCGACAGCCCTGCTAGAATTATATACGACTTTGACTCCACATCCAATGGTTGGTTACGCCCGGAGGATAGACCTCTGACCAGATGGAAGGATAGCCTTCAGAATTTTCACAACATGGCTGACCTTGCTAATGTCGAGACCTCCCTCACAGCAACAGATCGGTCCACCTGGTCGAACAAAGTTGCTATGGTCTTTACGCAAAATATCATTTGACAGGGACCTTAAGTCAAGCATGTCAAATTTCCACATAACACCTCCTTAGCTCATATTTTAGTGCTTTTTCCTCTTTCTTTACATTCCTCGTATTTTCGTATTATCTATTTACCAAATAATTCTTGTACAAGCCTCTCCTTTTCTTTATTAAACGTAAAGCATTTTTACTAATATTCCTAGCTGCATTCCTAACTTTCTTTCCTATGACACCATCAGCAACTTCAAAAACTATTTTCATAAAATTATTCCGTCCATATTCTATATTGTCAAATTTCAAAACCTCCGGTTTAAAATTCAACTGTTCCTGGAAATTGTCGCTCAGATTCTCAGCCTGGAGTCTACTTACGTCAAAATTTATTGGAAGGTAGCTACTCTTTCGAAATTTCATCTTCAAGTTAACCCAAGACAATTTTAAATGGTAATCTGGCCTTTTAACACCTCATAATAGTACTACTATTATCTATGTAACCTATTATTTTGATCCTACCAGCCTTCAGTTTGCGAAAACGTAATCATTTAGATTAGCTGTCATTCAATCATGCGAATATCATTTTAACTTATGGTCCATCTTATTACCAAATACTTTATTGGTTATAATCAGTTTGTCATACCAACATAATTGCAGCAGTATGTAACCCATGACGGTTTTCTTTTCCTACACAGAATTTATCTTGGCTAGGATACCATCTATCACTCTTCTTAGCCACCCGGATGTTAAAATAAAACACCATTTTTCTACCTAACGCTCTTTCTATTTGTTCCTGTAGCTGTAAGTAAAACTTATCGAAGTCACTGTTGTCTCCGTCAATTGGGTCTGCTGGTGGTTGTTGTTCTATGACTGAGTCCCTGCACTTCTTAGTCATAAAATAGGCCACTAGCATCCTATTATTAATACTTCCCCAACCTAAACAAGACTAAGCAGCGTCCTTATTCAGCGTGAGCCCTACTTTCTATCTATCTACCACATATTTCCTTAAATTTCATATCAGCTAATTTCTGGATTCCTACCCATGGGATATGAACTTCTGAAACTCTTATAAAGTCAAGTTTGAAGTGTAGCATTGGAAACAGTTGGAGAATAAAATGTGAAGGATCAAAATTCTCAGATAGCTATTTTGCTCAAAATATTGAAAGATGTCAGTCAATAAATGTACTTTTGTGAATTGTTTAGCCCTCATTGCCCCAGGGATGCGAATATTTCACTACAGAAAAATAAATGGTTATTCTTATTCTTAACATAAAAATAAGGTTGGACTTTCAAGGATCAGGGAACTAGCATATTAATTTCATAATTTTGGGCTAAGTTTACCCTAGTGTATGAAACGAAAAACAGGGGAGTGGGGTGAGTCTCCAGCAAACAGGCCAAAAGACATTTTGTCGATTGCCTTAGACTAATATGGCCCATTCCTTGGGCCGAAAGACAGCAGCCTGTAGTATGCAAAAAAAAACACTAACCTCCACAAAGGAAGTTTCAAAAAGTGCAAAAAAATATTTTTGAACGGCAAGAAGGTTAAGTATTATTATTTTAAGATTCAAATCTTACAGGGAGTTTGAACCCTTAAGCTAAGTTCTCACTGCCCAGATTGCTGTTCTCACTGACCAGAAATCTGGTCAGATTTTCGTCTCCAGAATTCTGGCCAGATTTTTTCCCAGATTTTACTGTTTTCTGACCAGATTTTTCGATCAGATCGAGTTTGATATTTTCTGGCCAGAAAAAAAATCTGGGCAGATTTTAGCCTTAAAAGTAGTTCAAAGCATGGTTGATGTAGCTGAAGAACAAGCAGATATTTAAAGATCACTAGCTAGGTAATTAGTAAGGTAATTAGCTATTTAGTAAGGTAATTAGCTAATTTCAGATATTTTAAAAGAACACCAGTTTCTAGGAACCTCTTAAAACCAATTACTTTTTTTACATAAAAATTTGTTTCAGAGGCAACTGGCGAGTGAGTTCCAACCCAGTTACCATGGTAAGCTACCATAGTAAGCTCCTTACCCTGCAGAGCAGCATGGTAAACAAAAAGTTACTATGGTAACTAAAATCAAGGGAAAAATGTCAGGTTGGAACAATAGTCATGGTAACTCTATGGTAAGGAGAAGAAGGTTGGAACGGATTTGCTAACTTTTTTTTCATGTTTGCTTACCATGGTGAGTAGGTCGGAACTCAGCATAAGTCAACTGATATTACAATATATACTGTAAATATGTTATAATGTAATAATATAATAGTGTAATCTGTACCCTTTTTTCTTTTTAGGCATAAGAACCAGAGCTGAAGCCAGCTGGTACCTTGCAAACCCTAGGATACCATTATCGTCATGGAGGACAAAATAAAATGGTCTGACAGTGACATTGAACTCCTTGTCAACACCTGTATCAACTATCCATGGCTATGGGATTCTTCTAGAGAAGACTTCAAAGATTGTAGGAAGAAGAAAAACTCTTTTGCAGCCATGGCAGAATCCGGGATTTTGTTTTCAGATTATGGACTGCCTGTTCAGAATCTTGCATACATTTTGAAGAAAAAGTTTGACATTCTAAGAGATACTTATATGAAGTGTAGACGCAGTGAAAAAGGTAAAAGTGGAGATGGTGCAAAAGTAAACAGAAAAACATGGAAGTATTTCCACCTTTTCAGCTTCATGACAGAGTCGGGTCAGCTAAGAAAAACTGTGGACAACATGACTGAGCCTCTGCAGATTGCTTCTGTTAGTGAAACTTTGACCAGGATAGATACTTCAATTGATGATGAAGACGAATTTACTCAGCATATAGAATTGAGCTCAGAAGAGTTTGAGCAGACAGCAGAATCTCTTTTTCAGCCGTCAAAAAGAGCTAGGATAAACTCCGCGGAGAATCAGCAGTCTGAAACCTCATCATCATGTATGTCACCTTTAGCTCCCATCCAGCCTGAACGAAAGCGCAAAACATCCCAAGAGCCATGTGGTAGTAGTGGAGGTAACAAGACTCAGAATACTCCTGGAGGTAGCCAGCACATACAGACATTGACCAAGAAATTGTCAAAGCTCTTTCGTCTTTACAAGAGAAAAAAACACCCAACTTACATTTTAGCCAGTACATCTGTAGCGTGTTGAACGGTTTGCCAAAAAAAGCACAAGCAGCGGCACGTCATGAAATTTCTGAAGTGCTTAAAAAATATGAAAGTGATGACAGGAAATGAGTAATGTGTTTGTGTAATTTCTTAGTTTACAACTAGACTCTATGGTTGATTAGACCTATGGTTGGCAATCCTGCTATGGTTCAGATATACAAAGACATGCTTCAAAGGCAAGTGAGTTAGAGCGGCTTATGGCTATGCAGCAGAGCATTCAAAAGCGGTAGGAAAGTATATTGAAAAAAACTAGTGCCTATGTAGAAGAATAGTATCCATATAAATTCATTTCAGTGCAGTTCTTTGCTCTGAGTTTTATCAGTATGCAAAATCTCAATACCCCAACATTTTTCTACTGCACTCACTCATGCTTAGCTCTTTTTTCTACTTTCGAATGCTTGTTATAGTGGACGAGCTCGGATGCTGCATAACTACCGTATCCGTTTTTTTCTTTTTTCCTCTGTCAAGACTTCCGTAGTGCAAATATTGATGCCTTGACGTATTCAAAAGTTGGATATAGATTAAGGGCGAAATCGAAAGTTTTTTTTAAAGCCGGTTGTTTAGAAAATCTTCATTTTTACTTTAGGACAGTGGCTAAAGACATGGAAATTGTGCAATTTCTTTTTTTTTCTCTTTTTCTTTCAGGCGAGAAAAGTTCAGTGTCAAGTATGTCCACTTTTTCACGCCATATTCTTTCCAAAACAGATTGTGCCTAACGTAGCGGCTTAGAAAGAAAAGCGGTTTTGGGGAGAGTAACGAAATATGTTTATGGATTCTAAAATGAACAAACAAATTTAAGGCCTAAACAGTCGTTGAATTAGTTGAGATAAGTTTTTGCTGGAAACTATGCATCTGGATTGCAAGCTAGGCAATAAATTTAATGGTATTCAGCGCTTCGCGTTAACTTTGGTTTCTCAACGGAAAGATTACGGTTCAGAAGTGTTATAACTGTGTCGCACATTGACCCAAACATTTATGTATAGCTTGTGCTTTGTACTTTGTACTATACTTGTGCTTTACTGAAAGTTAGTTTTTATCTCAGTATTAAACAGTATTTTATCTCACTATTAGAAAAAATAGTCGCTATTTAAAAGTTGCCAGTCATTACTATCAATTATCCTCCCCTGAACCCATGCAGCATATTTATCTGATAAATTTACCAGCAATATATTGAAAGCAGGAAAATCCACCAGAAAAAGCGAAATAAGTCGTTTTTACTATAGACTTTAATCTTACTATAGAAAGTAACTAAACTACAGCCAGAAATAGACGCACACATTTACACATTCATTTCTGATAGTTAATCACACAACTTTGAGTGTGATAAGTTTGCATACAGCCTGCTGCTACAACACAACACTGACCTACTCAGGAATGCGGCCTTGACTCACTCTACTCAGCTGCCAGGAACACTTCCTTCTGGCGTCATGAAGTAGTCTCGAAATTTGTCACGGGCATGTTTGGCAGCTTCAGCTGGGTTTCGTGCTGCTGTTGAGACAATTGGTACAGCCCATTTACTTGCTCTTGTCTCCACTGCCCCAATGTTATAACACCGTCAGTTTCTGTGTCAACGAAGTTAGCACTAACATACCTCGAGTGTCTCCGTGGAGTTGTAAGATCTTCGGTACGCAAGTAATTATGTAGGCAAACACAAGTGCGTATGACCTTGTCAATATTCTCAGGCTTTGCATTAATTGCTTCTCTGAATATCCTCCACTTGGCACCAAGAATTCCAAATGCATTTTCTATTATCCTTCGTGCACGAGAAAGCCTGTAATTGAAAATTTCCTCTGGTACTGGAAGGTGATCACCAGGATAGGGTCTAAGTAAGTTTGTTTTCAAGGGGAGAAGCTGCGTACTCCAACAATCACATATGGTAAGTAGGTGGCATTTCCTGTATCAGTCGTATCACTGCCTGGAAGATCTAAAGTACCGGCAATCACTTTCTTACCAAGAGTTGAATTGCCAAACACAGAACCATCACTTTGCCGGCCATAACTGCCTATGTCAACATAGACAAATCGATAGTTAGCATCGCACATAGCCATCAACACTATGCTGTGGAACTGCCTGTAGTTGAAATATTGTGACCCCGAATTCGGTGGAGCCTGGATTCTAATGTGCTTCCCATCAATAGCTCCAAACACAGTGTGGGAAGTTCCATTTTACTGCAAACTCATGGGAAATTTCCTTCCACTCAGATTGCTCACTGGGAAATCGTAGAAATAATGGGGACAGTACTTGGCAGATTGCATCCATAGTGTTCCATATAATTTGGTTGGCAGTCGACCTTCCCAGGTAATGTGTGAAGCTTTGGTTTATCTGTGTGCCACCAGCTGCAAGATATCTTAATGTCACTTCAAGCCTTTCTTTAGGTGAAATAGCTGTTCTGAAGTTTGTATTTTGTCTTGCAATATATGGTGTAACCAGACCAAGCAGGTTATCAAATTGCTTAGGTGACATTCTGAAATAGTCATGAAAACCAATCTGCATCTTTCAAACGCAGGTTATTGATTAGTAGGTTTGAAGCACCATTTTCACTTCTCATTTTTAAAAAGTCTCTGACCCAAAATTTTCTTTTTCTCATAGTCTCTGAGGCTTGTAGGCCTTTTCTCTTCTTTCTCCTTCGAAGTAAGCACAAGAGCAAAACAGTTGTAGCCTCATGATCCATTTTTTGAATCTTACGCCGATTTTTCCGATGGCCAGAAAAAAAATCTGTCCAGAAAAATTATCTGGACAGTGAGAACTGAATTCCGGTTGTGAACATGCGGAATTCCCAGATTTTTTTTCTGGACAGAAAAAAATCTGCCCAGAAAAAAAATCTGGGCAGTGAGAACCAGTCTTTACTCATGTATCTGCATATGAGAAAAAGTTTTAGAATCAAGTGTGTTCGCCGTGAAGTAAAATATTTTGGTGTTTTTAAACGTCTCCGCTTATCTTGCAAAAAGGCAGAAATTTCAAAACGTAAAAATGAGGCTCTCTTATGGAATAAATCTTAAAAATATGCTACTCAGAAGTCCTGTTTTAAATAATGAAAAAGGTTAGTAGAATAATGTTAAACACGGTAAATTTTCAAAATAGTGGCTCTCCAGGACAAAAAGAGAGCCATATTTAGGATATTAGGCCTAGTTTTGTGTTCCTTTTATGTTTAAAGATGCATTTATGACAATTTATCCCCAGAATCCTCTCTCTATCTATCCTAGGCCGTGTAAAAGCCTAAAATAAAATTAAAATCATAGCTTAGGTTCCTTATTTTATGTTCTTGTTCATCAGACTCCTATTCAACAGAATAGGCTAGCACATAGGCTAGTCATTAGGCTTCCTCAACAATGCACCCCCCTTGATGGACACATACTTAACCTTAATTATATATTTTTTTGTTACTGTTTCTATTGAATGATCTGTTGTAAACTTGTTATACAGCAAATTTTTACCAATTCATGTTAGGCTATTGACTTACAAATAAAGTGAATATACCACTTGATCCCTTTTGATAAATATCTACCAAATCATATTATTGAGTTAGGAATAAAGTGAATACACCATTTGATGCCTTTTTTTATGCTGATTATGAATATAATAAGCATTTCTATTGGAAATGAATTCAGCCCCCCCCCCCCTATATAGGCTATACCTAACCTAACCCTGAATTGGCATATATAGGGGGGGGGGACTGAAATTCATTTCTGATAGAAATGCTTATTATATTTGTAATCAGCATAAAAAAAGGCATCAAATAGCTTATTGACTTTAGTCCTAACTCAATAATATGATTTGGTAGATATTTACACCATTTTTTTATGCTCTTTACATATATAATAATCATTTTTGTTGGAAATGAATTTTAGCCCCCATCCCTATATATACCAATTCAGGGTAGGCTATATATTTGGACATTAGTGGGGTGAGGGAAATTTTAATCTTACCTCTCATTTGCATCAGAAATAAAATTTACCCCCACCCCCCTAATGTGCAAATATATACCCTGAATTGGTATAAATAGGGGTGGGGGTAAAATTTATTTCCAACAAAAATGATTATTATATTTGGAAAGAGCATAAAAAAGGCATCAAGTAGTATGTTAACTTTATTCATAAGTCAATAATATGATTTGGTAAAAATTTACCTGTTATACTGTGTAGGCTAGACTCAAGATATCAAGTTTAGCCTATGTGTTTATACTAAATATTTGGTCTAGATAAAAATTACTCTTTTAGCTGAGTTTAAATATGAGTAATAATTAAAGGAAAAATGATAATATTATTAACATAAATTTGCTGCATATTATAAATCAAATTTTTTTTATAGCTTGATTGCTTATATATTCTAAGGATAGGCTATATATGACCATCAAGGGGACTAGGGATAAATTGTCACAAATATGACTTTAACCATAAAAGAAGAATATAAAATTACTAATCTAAAAGTGCCTCTCTGTTTGTTCTGACTTGTCTCCTTCTAGAGAACCATTATTTTTCACTTTTACCTTAAACACTTAATTGCTCTAGCTTATTTCATATACAATCTGCTTGAAAAGCATGGTAAACAATTGGCCTCCAGTCAAACTTAACAAAAAATCAGATAGTCTAGGCCTATGGTAGTTGAGTTAGGCTAGTTTAATGAAACTCACAAAGATTCAAAAGATTTGATGTTTAAGCTGATTATTAAAAAGGTACTTACATGATATGGTAAATTTCTTGGTGGCACTATAATTTAGTAGGATGAAAGTGAAAACATCATTTAATGCCTTTTTTTATGTTCTTTCATAATTCATAATTGCTTCTGGGGCTATTGCATCTTGAGCCCTTAAAGGGGCCCTGAAGGTATTTTAAATGAATTATGAAAAAGAATAAAAAGAGAATCAAATGATGTTTCCACTTTCATCCTTGCTAAATTATATGGCCCACTGCAAATTTACCATAAACTTTACCCCCCCCCCCCCTATTGTGCAAATATATACCCTGAATTGTTGACAACAAAGTTTCAAATTGCAAAATTCAGCATTATTTTTGTCAACAGCATTTGAAAAACTTGAAATGGTAAGAAAACAGTTTATATTTGAGTTGCCTAATAAATGAGGTTTGAACTGTTATAAATTAGTATTTCTAGAATATATTACTCTTGAACAACTTATTTATAAACTAGTGATATTTTTCTATCCACTTTTCAATAACTTAACTAGTGTTAATAACTTCTTTGTGTGGTTACAAAAATGAGATACCTTTGGGGCCCCTTTAAGATGCAATTAGCACCAGAAGCAATTATTGAGTTATGAAAGAGCATAAAAAAGGCATTAAATGATGCTTTCATTTTCATCCTAGCTAAATTATAGTGCCACCTAGAAATTTACCCATGTTACCACAACTGCACTCAAGAAGTGAAGTTAGGTTAATCATAATGAAAATATAATACTTTAGTAACAAAACTATGAAAACTACAACAAAGAATTATGGAGAACAGGTTGCTCAGAATGCATTATATTAAATACCTAACCTGATCAACTCTATATATTTCATAGTAGTTTATCTCACTCTGACTAAGCTGATTATCTGAGATTGCACATAAGAAAATCAGTGACTTAGTTTGGAATAAATAACAGTCGACTTTTGGTGAATTGACCTGAACTTAACCTAGATTATTGATATTCATTAATTCACTGCTTGAGCTTGAATTTAATTCAGTGACTTAGTTTGGAATAAGGATTAAGTTTGAAATAAATTACAGTAAATTAAATTGCGCGAAGGAGGATGCTATGTGAAATGAAATGAATTTTGGCGCAATCTGTGGTGATAGATTGTGAGCGTTTATGAACTGTTTTTTTTTGGATATAAGATCACCAAGGAGAACACCTTCCGTAAGCAGAGATTTTATCTGGTAATAGTTTTACTCAGGCAAAGGCGGGGTAGTGGTTTGGGGTAGCCCCCTTGCATTTCCTTAGCGCATAGTACCAAGTCAATATTTATATGTTATTATTATTAATTGATAAATGGCTGTCGTGACTTCTGAAAAGTTGTACAAGACAGGGTGCAAAGTTTGCAAAGAGAGCCTCAGCCTCGCAACCAGAGGAACAGTTATTTGCAACACATCTGCTGGGGGTTGTGGTTGCCTCTGCCATAACCGCTGTGAAATTCTTCAGAGTATTGAGAAAGACAGTATTATAATATATCAGTGCTCTGACTGCTGCGAGAAATTTTCTGATAAACCTGCTTCCCTGCAGATCCCGCCTCCTTCAGAGACTCTTGTTTATTCACCAGTTTTAAGTTTTTTCCGGCACTGTCTACAGTCAGGAATTTCGTCTGCCTCCTGTATATCTTCGTGTACAAACTTCTATTCTTATGATCATCTTGATCAAGCTAGAAGCCTCCTAACATCTCTAGTGAACCCCACGCATAAACTCCTTGCACGTCGCGGCCCCTCTGCTAAGCAAAGCCTGTCACAGGATATTTTAGACATCCTTATTTCTGAAGATGCAACCCCTTGCTTGCCAAATCTGAAATTCGTTATGACTGCAAGTGATGCGATACCTGCGATAGATACGGATCAAAATGCTCACTTTAGCTGTGCCATTCAAACCTGGGACCGGCATCTTTTTAGCATAATTGATAAACTTGATTACATCACAAGTAAGGTAGCAGAGACTCCTGCTTTGGTGACAGAGTGTTGTGACAGAGTACAGAGCGAGGTTTTGAGCTGTATAAATAAAGAAAAACTCAATGATAAATCCTGGCCTCCGCTGAATAACGAGTCAGAAACAGTGGGTCTTGTAGTAGATTCACCACCACAAGATTGTGATGATCCCTTAAAGCGTGAAGCTTTTCTGAAATCGTTGGATGGAGCTGATGGTATAGTGCGGATTTCACTTTCTAAGGAATCAGGATCCCAGCAACAGAAATGGGTCATTCATACGAAAAGACAAAACGCCGAAAACTTGAAAGCCTGTTTGAATGAAAAGGTCGGTAAAACTGAGGTTCGCAAATCGAGAATTGTCGGTTTATTATCACGAGTGGACTTCCCGATCAACCCAGAGAGTGTGTGTGCTTCTAACCATGGTATCGAAGAGATACAGCGTATCGGTGTTTCGAAATCATATCGTGTATACTTCCGTTCGGTGACGGCCAAGTCTCATTATTTGCGTCATGGGATTCACATTGGCTACGAACATTTCCGGCTTACTGATTATAAGTTTTTACCCCGAATGTGCTACAAATGCGGATCGCTAGAGCATATATCGTCAGGCTGCTCTAGTGTGGAACGTTGTCTCAAGTGCCTTGGTAGTGGACACTCTCATTCTAGGAACAACCCTTGCCAGAATGAACCTTGTTGCTTCCATTGTGGATCTCATGAACATACTGGATTTAGCTTTCGCTGCAAACAGTTAACCGAAAAAGTTGTAAAGAATAAAAAATGATTAGTGCAAAGACTATATCTCTGAATCTGAATGGTTTTGGTGATAAACAACATGTATTGCAGTCTATGCTGCGCGATCTGGATATTTTGTGTCTGCAAGAGCATCATCTTCTGGACCACTCTACTAGTCTTCTTTCAAGCCTGTCGCAGCAGTTTAAGTGTTTTTTATCTCCAGCTACACCTACAGGTGGACGCCCATCAGGAGGCGTTTGCATTTTTATTCGAGAGAATATTCCAGTTTCAGTGTTTGCCGTTAATCGTTATATTGTTGCTGTTCGAATCCCAGGGATTATTGTTTTTTCGTGCTATTTACCAACAAATTATCATACTATTGATTCGGATTTTGATTTCAATTTTGCATGTTTAGAATTATCGCGATGTGTGGCAAAAGTTCCATCAGATTTCCAGTGGCTTATTTGCGGGGATTTTAACTGCAACATTGCTATCTCTGATGTCCGCTCCTCTGCTCTTTTATCTTTGTTTTCGGTTTTTACTATAGTTTCAAAAGATGCGGATTTTACGTATGTCCATAATTCTGGTTCTTGCTCTAATCTAGACCATGTGCTGGTCTCAAATGCAGCGTTATTACCACAGCCTGTTCATGTTGGGTTGGATATGCCTATTAGTGACCATTTTTACCTTTCTTTTCATTTAAATATTCAAATTCCATCTTTTAAAATTATCCATCGTTCTAGTCAAATTGTAAATAAAATGATCTGGGATCGGGAAAAAATGTGCAAATATCATGAAGAATCAGATGCACTTTTAGCTAAAATAATTGTAAATTATTCTAAGGATGTTGATCAAATTGATATTGATCTATTTTACCTTGAAACTGTTTCTGTTGATGATGTAACGGTAGCAATTAAAGCTCTAAAAAGTAAGCATTCTTTTGATCATGATGGTATACATTCAAACCATATAAAATGGGCATCCCCCAAAGCAATCCTTCTCCTCGCTACTCTTTTTACTACTATTCTTTCTTCTGGAGTTCTTCCAACTAGCTTTTCTCGTGCTACCACTTCACCCCTTTCAAAAAAAGGAGGGAATACGAATCGATGTTCTGATTACAGGCCAATTACTGTTTCGTGCCAGATTAGCAAAGTTTTTGAGTTAGTTTTATTAAAGTATTTGGAGTCTTGTAACCAAGGCCTGAATCAAATTGGGTTCCATAAGGGTCTAAGCATGGATGTTGCTCATACCCTCCTTTCAAGAATAATATCCTTTTGTAAGCAATGGGATAGAGTTTATACACTTGCGTTAGATTTTGCGGCGGCGTATGATTCAATTATCCATTCTTGGGCTATGACTGCGCTTCTGAAGAATAATGTCCCACTACCAGTAGTTTTGGTTTTAAAAAAGTGGTATGGCTCCTCTCGTATTCGTATTAAGTGGAAGAATCAGTTTAGTGATTATAATGTTAAGTTATGTAGGGGGCTGAGACAAGGAAGCATTATTTCTCCTTTGATTTTCAATATTACTGTTTTGGGGCTGTTTGATCAAATTCAGTTGACTTTTATTTATGGTAAAGGTTATGTTCTGTCGTGGATTGCTTACGCAGATGATTTACTCCTTTTGAGTCGATCACTTCAGTCACTTCAACAAAATGTAGATTTTTTAGCAAAGGTTTTTAGTGAGCATGGACTTCGTTTTCGCCCTGAAAAGTGTCAGTTTTTAATTCTTGGTCCTAAGGCTAATGATCTCGTTAATTCAGAAATTTCTGTCCGTATTTATGATAGTATTTTAAAACCTTTGGAATCTTTTTTATATCTTGGTGTGCCTTATGGACCAACTTTAGCTCTATGCCGTGCTTCTATTTCTAAAGCAGTTAAAAGTAGAATAGCGTCTAGTTTCGGGGCAGTAATTTGTCTTCGCGATCTTCTTTCTCGGAAATCACTGGCTCGGGTATATAATACAGTCGCTTTGCCTCAAATTTTAGTTTTTTCATCGCTTCTCCCGTTTTTTAGAATTAGTAATATTGCGCATGTAAAAACCACATTTTTTAATTTTGCTAAGTTCCTTTGCCGCTTTTCTAAATCTGAATCAAATACTTTTTTAATGAATGCATATAAAATAAAAAACCCTGTTGATGTTTTGGAGAAAAAGCAAAAGAATTTTTTATCCAAATTAAATGTTTTTTCTCATAATTTATATAGAGCTGCGCACGAAGCTTAATTTATTTTATCTGATTTAATTTTTGAATGAAGTGTTAATTTGTGAAGTGTTAATTTATTATCTATTGAATGAAGTGTTAATTTGTGTGGTAATTTTGATTGAAGGCCTTTGCGTATTTGTTGTTATATAGTTTAAGATAATTTTATGGCCTGTTGATTAGCGGTTATTATTTTTATTTATTTCTTTTTTTACTCTTCGTATTCGGAGGAAATAAAAAGTTTGAATTGAATTGAATGAATGCTAACCATTACACAATTACATTTTCATTAGAACTTAGTTTTGAATTGCTCATGCATCCACTCTACACTCCAACTAAAATCAGCCAGCATTGGTAAAATTCAGATAAATCTATTTTTGACTAAGAGTAACAGTGGTGTCAATTTATGAAAATTTGGGGAGGGGACAAAGTCTATTTTTCAAAACTAAGGTGGATTTGTTATTTTTCCACTTTTTCAATGAAAGCATTTCTCAAAATCTAGGGGGGCAAATGTCAACCTGCTCTTCTCCCCCAATTGAAACTCCTGAAATGCAGTTATAATGATCAATACAATCATAATAGACTACATCAAAATGGCATAATCATCAGGCATGCATAAAATTTGAAATAATCCTATGGAAAGACTACCATTTTTAACTCTTATGTTTTCTAAGATTTGTCTTTTGGTTGTTTCAAAATTTGGAAGTTTTTAGTGTAGTACCACATTTTGTCAGTTTTACCATGTTGAGACATGAAAATAAATCAATAATACTAATCATTTGAATTTGATGATACTTTTACCTTAAATTGCAGCTTGGAGCAATCTAAGATTTTTTTTCTTTTGTCTTTAAGACTTTAAACATTAAGAATCTGTTTATTGCAAACGACAACTACATCACTTAAGAGAAGGTAGACTTTCTTAAGCTGTTTGGTGCCATATGGTCTTAGCTTACTTTAAAAAAATTTTTCACCCACTTTTGTTTTTTTTTATTTCTTGCCTGCTACTACCAGAAACTGTGTATGAAGATATTTTACATTAAAAATTGAGTGTACAATTTTTCCTAATGTTGAAGGCATATATGGTTGTGTAAGTTCCCACTTAACCAATTCCAGCAATTCATTTTCAATATCACTGATCTTGGTACTTCAAGGGTTATCAAAGATACTGAAAGGAGTAGTGTTGGCTTTTGCATAACCCTTAACATACAATGCAAATACATATTCTTGTTGACTACATGTAGAAAAAAGGGTATGGAAAATACATCTCAATAAGCATTGGTCTCACACAGACCCTCATCAAATTTGCACAAGGAGCAGTCCTGCAAATGACATTGTAGGAAACTCCTTTGTGCTAGGCTACAGAGTTTTATATTGGGTCTGCTGTTGTTTGCTGCTCATGTATACAATAATAATAATAATTTACAACAAAACAAAAGTGGAGTACTAGGAAGAAAAAAATAAAAAACATCAATATACACAAATATAATACACAACCATTAATGGCAAAACAATTGGATCAGCAGATGGAAACAACCCAGAGAAAAAACAGTGTTATCAGCTAAAAGAATATTTACTCTTTCAAATGGCATTGAAATATCTGTAGCACCATATTTACTAAAAATATGATTTGAGTAAGATCAAGGTAAATAAAGTAGGTATTTCAGGCACTGTACCAAAAGTACATCACTTGAATTGATTTTAGCTGCTTTTTCTGGAGCAGAGGATACATACCAAACATGAATAAAATGGAGGGATCACAGAAGGTACTATAAAGACAGGCAACTGCTCAACATGAGTAATGACCACAATTAGCAACAATTTTTCTGTATCCTATTTGAAACTTTTGTTTAATGTTGACAAGAGCTTTTGGACAGAGCCCTGACAGTGTACTACAAATATGGATTGCAAGCTACTTAATAACATTAGCCTATCAGATCAAAAGATGGAGAAGAGCAGAAGATGCAGTGCAAAAACTGTAAATGGTGATTTACATTAAATGCTAGGTGCTCAGATATATCAACATTCAGAGCTAATCCAATATTAGAAAGAAGACAAGAAACAAGATCAACCAAGCAGACAAGATTGGGTCTTGTTCTGCTAATCAACAAGAGATCACCTGCATAAGCAGCATATAAAATATTGGTGCAGCTTAGAAAGCAGGTAGATTTGATATTAGTCATAACACATGATCAATGAACATCTGGAATAAATACAGGTGAACACCTGCTTGGTGAAACTCCAGCTTGGTGAACACCTGACCTAACAGAGATATTTCCAAATACAATCTTTGACATGTACTGACTTGCAAATCATCACCTTTTCCTTCAACTAATCCTAGACAAAGTAATCTTTGCTGCAAAAAGGTTCAGGTGTAAGGGGTGTTCTTTTAGACCAGTTTGGGTAGGGTAAATTCCCCTATTCCTTTGTCCATGTATTATTGGTATGGTTGTATCTAAAAAATATCTACATTTATTTTGGAAACTGTGTTTATGTATAAATGAGTTCTTTCAAGTTTCTGATAGAGTCTGCCAATATTAACCATCCTGTTTTGATATTTTTTTCATTGCTAAGCTTTCTTCAAGTTGTTTACTTTCTTTCAGTCCTCAGACATAGATCAGCAATAGAAGTGTTAAGATTGTACAGTATCCCACCAACACTAGATTTACCAAAGGGTCGTGGAGGAAAGCCAGAGAAAAAAAGTCCAGTCACTTGGAAAACACTGGCTGCCACTGCTGCCATAGGAGGTGGTCTACTGGGCTTTATGCTCTATGTGAAAAGAGAAAAAGAATTGGGTGAGTCGAAACTTAACCCAGTTATGTCTTGTTTTTTTTTTTTTTTTTTTTTTTTACTCAGGAAAATTGAAGCATATAGTGGGTCTTTATACAGCCTTGCATTAATTTTAGTTCTGTTTTTTTGGTAGTAATTTGTTTTGTTAAACCTCTCACTCCTTAGTGATAGAGACATATAAAATTATAGGTGAAACCAATTGTTTGTTTTTGTCTTACATTCTCTTGTGGATATTTTCCCGTTTGCTCTATTTTAAAATTCAATTGTCTTCTTCCTTCTATATTGATTGTCTAATTATTGATTAACATATTTTGTTATATTATCAACCTTATTAAGATAAGGAGACCAAATGTGATTTTGGTCTTCTTATCCTTGTATCATCCTTGTGTTAGAGTCTGGAAGGCTCTGTTGTCTGATATCAGGAATTTTATCCCATTGGTAGTTTGATACCAGTGTGAGATCCAGGAAAATGGATGAGAGATGATTGCACTCCCCTGGCTTGTGTGCTATTTAATTTTGTGCTTTTTTACTATTATTTTTATGAACATGATGACTGCCAAAAGCTGCCTCTACCTCCTGGTGTGGGTTTAGCCATCCCCACGTTTGTGTGTGGGGGGTATCCAGTAATTTCTGTTTTTATTGACTTTTACTTTTTGATCTTGTGTTTTTTTTTCACTGGGTTATTTCCACTGGCCTTGAAGTTTCCATCTCTCTTAAATTTTATTTCTTTCTGCTTAAGAGTTAGTGGTTAAATAATGCATATTTTATACAGTGTATGGGTAATAATTATGAGTAAGAATCTTAATACAATTTATTATGTAGTTATATGTAATTATTACATTTCAATATTATTTGTATGGTATATATTTATTATGTATTTATAATTATTATGATAGAATCAAGTTGTAATAGAAATTTAGGCTAATATATTATATTAAAAAATATTATAAATAAATAGTTTAGTTTCTTACTCAGACAAGGGAGTTTTATGGGGACAAATACCTTGTGTTTCTATATTTATTTATAATAATAATGATATTAGTATTAATAAATCTCTCTCCCCTTTTAAAAGAAACCTTTTTCATCCTTTCCTTAGCATCATTGTTCGTATTAATGTAATGAAGAGTTTTTTTTTTGTCATCTATTTGAATTTTCAATGTGTGTTTGTGTCCTTCTTTTTTTTCTTTTTTTTCTTGTTTTCTTTAGTGATTACTCCGTCTACTGTACCTATTTTTGTACCTTTTTTTGACGGGCAATAAATGAATAATAATAATATATCAGTTTGCAAATACAATTCTTGATCCTGTATGCTAATATTTAATTTCCCATTTTTGTGCAATTTTTATGGATTGTCTTATGTTATGAAATCAGCACATTTGCATGGTATGAATTTTCGTCTCTAGTTAGAGTGATAGTATTACAAAAATATGAGTTTTGATTCAGTGATGTATTATGTTCCTTTTTGACTATAAATTGAGCCTTTAAAATACTAAAAATCAGTATATTAGTTTAGAGGGAACTCGATTGAACTCATGTTTTTGATGAGAGAAAGACATTGAATCCTTGGATGTCTGGGTGAAAGATTAAATTCAGAATTTTTAAAACCAAAACAAGAAAGCATAGGACAACAAAGGAAAACGAGGGTAATCATATCCAGTAAAAAAAAAGAGAGATTAGTGCAAATATTTCAGTCAAGACTTCCACTCATCCGTTTCCAGGGAAGAAAAAAGCATAGAAAAATATAGATAAAATTCATAGGATAGTATGAAAAGGCAAAACATAAAAAACGAAAACTAAAATATACCTTATTTGAGGTTTGTCTTTTTCTATTGTCCTGTGGACTTTTATCTATACTTTTATTGTTCTTTCTGCTCTATAGTGGTCGAGCAGAGGTCTAAATCTAAATATCTAAGAAAAATGCGGTTTTCAGGTATGAATAGACGTAAGACACGTCCTGTGGACAAATTGCTAAAGATAGTCCTTTTCGGCCAACCGTCTAGGGCCAAACAAATGCAGGTCATTCCCGGACGGGGTGGGAGGATTCTCGTAAGGTAAGATGTACGGGAAATGGGTACTTCTTTGTAGGGTGTAAAAAGATAGGATTTAAATAGATTGGGATGGAGGTGGAACGTGCGTAGTTGTATTGGCCTCAGGCGGCTTGGTGCTGGAGGGAGTTGTTAGCAGTAGCCTAGTAGTAATAGATGTAAGATAGGTCCAAGGGGCAAACAATGTTTTTATTTTAATGTACTTGGTATTGTTTTGTACAATTCTTTCTTCTATTTTACTTTCGTTTTCTATGGTTTGTCATTTTCTATTGTCCTGTTGACTGTTATCCATATTTCTTCTATTCTATCTCCTGTAATGGGGTCTGATAAGGGGTTTTGACAGAAACATTTGTATTTTCCTCCTTTTCTGAACTGATTGTAATTTACCTTGTTTTTATTTGCGTTTTTTGTTTCATCATGCTTAGCCAGAGTGGTCTTGGAATTATTTATTTTTGTCTAAAACCTTACTGGACTCTGATTCCATTGATCTGTTTACTACTTTTGGGAAACTTTGCATTGTGGAAAATCAAATGGTATATTTACCAGATTAATTAACCAAATATTCCACAAATTTACCAAAATATTTAACTTTATCACATTAAAAAATTCTGCATATTGAGTTTTCAGAGATGCTTCCAGTCTGATTGCGTTAAGTGCTTACTAGGACTATGATGTTATCATTAGGACAGTGATGGTTAAACTAAGATATATTTTTGTGGTGCCAAGGAGAGTGAAAGTAAAATGTGATTGCTTGAATCGCTTAAGTGGATATTTACTCAACCATATATGCCTTCAGAGATTAGGAAAAATCGGCAATCCAATTTTCAGTGAAGAAGACCTCCATATGCAGTTGTGTGGTTTTTGGTAGAAGTGGATGCCACATTCAAAACAAAAGAATAGTGGATGAATAATCAGCAAAAAATAATCTGAAAAATATTTCACCAAACAGCTTAAGAAGGTTTAGCTTCAATTTGAAGGTATAGTTATCTTTGGGAATCAACACGACTCTCGATGTTTGAGTTTTTAGGGACGAAAGGCGTTGTCACATTTAAATAATAATTATTCTTTTTACAACACTAACTTAAATATATCACTGTCCTGTAAACTTTATGATTTTGAAAAAAGCCAAAACAAAAATCTTAGAAAATCATGGTTTTTGGACATGAATATACCACAGACGGGTCCAGGAGGACAAAACTGTTTTTACGTTGGTTCCTTGGCTCTTCAACTATTCCTTGCTATGCCATACCTTTAACTAAATAAAAATGTATTGAACATTTTTGGATGCTAGTATAAATTCAATTTCTTATCCTTTTTTGTTGTTTAATAACGTGTATTCCTAAATCCAGTATGGCTTCTACACTACAAGTAATGGTTTCTCAATGTAACTTTGTTCAACTCATTTTACCAAAAACAAATTAGCCAGAGCCAAGCATAGTCGTTAGGTTTTCGAAGTTGTTTCGTTTGAAAGTGATATAAAAGTTTGCTTTGTTGTGTTTTATAACACACATTACTAACTATTCCTTTTGATGCGTGGATGTTTCAAGTGAGTGGTGCTAGCTATCGAAGCTTAAATTCATGGTGGTTTCACACTGCGCTGCAGAACCTTTCATACTTGTGGAACTTAAGACTTTACTACGTTAGTAGTTTTGTTTTTTGAAAATTAGTGCCCCTGAGAGGAGAGGAGGTAAGGTTATACGGGATATAATGTAAAAGACTAGCGGCAAATAAGGTATTTAAATACACCTGGTGCTGCAAATTTAGGAGTAAACAAAACAATTCAATACATTAACAAATTTATATAATCTTTTCAATAACATAACCAAACGTTCTTATTCCTCTCATATATTTTGTAATACGATGTAGAAAATCCTGATTTCGAACTATACTTTTTAATTTTTTTTCAATTCTAAATTTTTGGCTAAGCGTCTTATTTTAGTTGAGTTCTTTTATGAAAGAGAGGCAGGAAGACTGTAAATTTTCTTGTCTACCTTTGTGTTGTGCAGAAAGACTGCGGCTTTTATAGCCTTCATGTCTTGTGATCAGCGGTCTACACCTCGAGATAGTTAAGAGATAAATTTTGAAATCTTTTCCGATATGAAGGATATGATAAATAAAACCCATGCGTTTATTTTATAAATTATCTTGGACGCGGTATATAATCCAACATTACTTTGAGACTAGTCCCACCATGGTAGAAGTGCTGCTCTGGAACCATGAATGCGGAGGATATTTGCAGTCATTGTAGGTTTGACCCATTGTTCACAGTTCCTTCAAAACTTCCAGGAGTCTTGGCAACAAGGACATATTTGTTAGTAAACTAAGCTTTTAAAACTGCTTCAGTGATAAAAGAGAGTCTATACCATGGCACAAGTGCTGCTATGCAACCACAAATGCGGGGCATAGTTGAAACTACTGTAGGTTTAACCCTTTGGTCACGGTTCATTCAACACTTCCAGGAGTCTTGGCAACAAGGTCGTATTTGTTAGTAAACTTAGGTTTTACAGCTGCTTTAGTGATTAAAGAGAATTTATAAGATCTCTATTACTATCAGTCTCCTGGGTTTGGGTCCACGGACTGTTGCAAATATTAGCAAACAAAACCAGATGTGCTTATGCAAAGATTTTCGCAACAAAAAAAACTATAATGCTCAGGCTAATTTTAACTTCACTTTCAGTGACCGTTTAATATTTCTTCCCTATTGTTTAATGGGATTTTTTATTGGTTATTTGTGTTTTTCTTGCGATTTTTTGTTATTGTTACTTCGCCATTATATTCTTTTTGTATTTGTCCATATATTTATGCTATTTCCAAGGTTCACGATTTCATATGTTACTTTCTTCAATTTTTCCAGCTTTGCAAAGAGAAAGAAAACGACAGCTTGGAAAGGCAGCCATAGGTGGTGACTTTGACTTGATTGATCATACAGGGAAGTCACGCACAAATTCTGACTTTTTGGGTCAGTGGCTAATGATATATTTTGGATTTACACACTGCCCTGATATATGTCCAGATGAAATTGAGAAAATGATCAAAGTCACAGATATCTTGGGTAAGCGTCTTCATCAGTATTTCATTTCTTTTTTTTACGAATGCTCTACCTAAGTTAAGAACCATATGCTTTAGTTTTTTTTCCCATGACCACTTCGTGCGAAAGGTAGTTGTAGAAACTTAGGGAGTTCTTTGATTCAATGTTCTAGTACACTTTGTAAGAGTCGAAGGTGAATAGAGGGCAACCAGCCCTTCTCATGGGCTCCTATAATATGGAACCAAAATTCTGAGATAGCAATTCTGTTTAAAATTGTCAAAAGTTCCAATAAACATTTCTCCGGGGATGAGATGTTCCCCAGGTGTTCTCGGGGAACATCTGGGGCAAGGGCCTTGCATTATGCAAAATGTAATTGTTTGAGGGTAGGGTTTATAGGTTTTATAAATAGCGTCCTGGGTGTTCAGTCGCTCGAAGCTTTAAGGGATTGTTCTGAGGGTTAATAGGATCAGACATTTTGTTGTGGAAAAGGTAGGGGACGAAGGAACCTGGGAACGGGCTAAAAAACTGTTTTCCTTCTATTCAGTTCGAAACATACAACCGTTTCTTTTAGGGCAAGAGGAACCTAATTTACTGAAAAATTGTTTTTGGCACGGCTCACCTTAAAAAATGGACCCAAAAGTTTTTTTCTTGATCGGCTTGGACTTACATCCTCTAGTTATTGGGCTAAGTGAACCCCAATGCAGAAGTCAAAGTGTAAAAAAGACGGGGCATATCAAAGGGTCAGAAAAGAACCAAAGACTTTTTTGTCAGCCACTTTGTATGGAACGGGTTATCGTAGAAGCTTGGGAAGGGACTCATTCAATGGATAGTTTAAACGTCTAGTGTCCTTTTTGAGGGCTGAAAGTGATTGGAGGGTAACTAGATTCCCTGTCGCACCTTTTCTACTACCAGGGCCCCTCGTAAACCATGATATCAGATCAAAATTTTGAAGTAGCCGTTTTGTTCAGAATCCTCAAAAAGTTCGTAAAGTATGCCTCCACGGTCGACTTAATCCCCACAGCCCCAGGGGCAATGGTCCTAAATTATGTAAACTATCCTTTACTCACAGATGAGTTGAAGGAAAGGCGACAGTGTTTGGTGTTGGCTCTCTGATCAGGTAGGAGCTCTTAGGCAGCGTTCACTAGGTAACGATTCCCAGAGTTCCGCGAGAGTTTACTCTGGAAAAGACGCGCGTACATGTGTAAATCAAATTACTCTATGTCCATCCGATTTGTTAAGTTGTCTGCTATATCTTGGGAATGGCTTGGGTGATCGATTTAAAAATTCGAGGTAGTCTATTGTTCGGAAAAGGATGGCGAGGGGAATAATTGGGCAAGTGTACTTGAAATCGTGTGTTAGGAAAAGAGGGAGGGACTATGCTATTTTTGTCTCTGATCCACCAAAACGTTTTTGTACTGTAAGCTTATATGGGACGTATAATTATAGGCAATAATCTATGAAGGGTTAAGCAGTGTGGTAAATCAAAAGACACTATGTGTTGCCAGGTTATCAAAATGGCATATCAGCAATATCTTGGGAAGAGGGTGGGACATCAACTTGGAACTTTCAGTGAGGATTGGGGGAGGAGTTCAATAAATCTCAAATTCCGACTTGGGGGACGGGGAAGAGGTGAATTGAAAGACACTATGTGCATACAGGCCATCGGCCGTCAATAAATAAGTTAAACTCAAAACGAACAGAAACTACAAAAAATAACCGAGTCAAACTTAAAACGAGCAAAAATTACCATGAGTAGGTTGACATCCCCATGCCTTCTAAAGACCAGAACTTAATTCGCACTTCACTGAAAAAAAAATGACCGTGGAATACATATATTAAACTGACAATCCACGTTCATGTGAAAACATTTAAACTGTATTTTATTTTCAGTAAAGTGCAAATTATGTTTGCATTTAATGTGAAAGTCATGCCCCCAGGGTATGACTTTCAACCCTTGCCCTGAGCTTTGGGGGGGGGACCTCCTCAAAGACATAATTTCTGGACCTTTCAACCACGCTGAACAAAATGACCATCTCAAAACTGTGATTGGATATGTTCGGGGAAATGATGGGCGTTGGGGGAGGAGCGGTTGCCCTCCAATCACTTTCGAAAATTAAAAAGGGTACTAGCCCTTTCAATTTCCAATTGACTTTCGAAGTTTCTGCGACAACTACTTCTATACAAAGTGCCCTGGTCTAAAAAAAAAACAAAACAACAACAACAACAACAAAAATACACATTGTGCCCGTATCGCTCTTTACTTAGGCAGTGCTATTGCGCTGCCTATGATGTATTACATTGACCTGGGGATGATGCAATGCAAACATTTTTTAGTGTTAATTCTTATTTTTTGAAAAGAAAATAATTTGGAGGAAAGAAAAAAAAAATATGAAACAAATAAGGCTTTACATAATAAACCTTCGATTGTTTCTGATGGATCACATTTATTACTGGACATTTTATTTCACTCATTCAAAAAACCAAAATTTTCCACTTCAAAACCTTAAATTGTATAATTTTGTTGGAAAATTCGTTAGTATATTGAAGATGCTATAAATATTTTCGCATAAACGGAAGAGAACTTAATAAAGGGAATAGATCTCCTCCTTAACTGTTATTCTAGTACAGAAGATTATAACTAACATGGGTGGCCTTTTTATGGGAGAGCTTTAATTTCCAGGAGGCTGGACATTGTGGCAAGTCAGCGTTCGTTTATTAATAATGTATACATAACAAGAAAAAACACGAAAATAGGTATTCTCCCTGGCCCCCAGGGGGCTCCATGAAACCCCACAGACCCGGAACAATTCACAAATAAAAGAAAAAGAGGTGAAACTACCCTACAACTAGCTTGAAAATACATTCACACTTTTACAGCCAACTCAAAAATATAAGTGGGACTAATTTCAGAAAATCAATCTTTACACATGTAAAAAAAAAAAAAAAAAATTCATTATAAATATATAACCAAGCAATATGAAAGAAGAATAATAAAATAAATGAAGTTATCTATCTCTCAAAATCCAGCGAACATAGGTTTGAAGGTGCCACTACAGGGAGTGACAGCCCCGTTTCTTATTTTAGTAAATCCTCTTGTGAATATACAAGGTTATTCAAGACTCAACATAATCGAAGTTTCAATCAAGGCCTTATGCTCTAAAACCTCAAAAACTAACAAAAGTGAACTTTTGGAATTGAATTTTTCAGACGAGACCCCGGGTGAACAGAAATTACAACCTTTATTCATCACTGTCGATCCAGACAGGGACAGTGTTGACGCTGTAGCCAAATATGTAAAAGAGTTTAGCCCGAAGTTGATCGGACTGACTGGTCCAACTGACAAGGTTAAAGAGGCATGTCGGGCCTATCGTGTCTATTATTCAGCAGGACCAAGGGATGATGAAGACGATTATATTGTAAGTATCCGTAAATCAAATGGGTTGGACGCCCTCAGAATAATAATGATAAAAACTTTGGAAAATATTTTTTAAAATTAACTTTTTTTTTAATTGAGATAGTCAAATTTTATGTTAATTATTGAAATTAATTTGTAAAACTTTATCTATGAAATAAGTTTTCAAGGAAAAGTAAAGAGCTACATTACACCAAAAATGAGCTGAAATAAAGTCAAATAATTTTCCAAGCGTAAAACCACCACAAATCACCATAAAAAATAAAGTAACACAAAACGAACAGAAATTACAGCAAAATAACTCAAAACGAGTCAAACTCAGTAGTCAACAATAGTCTACAATAGTGAAACTCAAAATGAGCAGAAATTAGCATGAGTAGGGCAGACGCCCCTCATGCCTTCTGAAGACCAGAACATAATTTGTATTTTACTGAAAACAAGATACATTTTAAATGTTTTTACTTTTTAAGTATAATAAATAAAAAATTATTGAAACTTTAAGAAATAGATATCAGTATATGTATATTAAGCTGTCAATCCATTAATTTTTTTTCCCAATGTAAATTTTTGGCCAAATTTTAGCATTCAGTCAACATTTTTGATCCGCTGTAGTTTTCTGTAATATTTAATAATATGTTTCTTAAAAATTAGGGAGTGAATCAATAATACAGATTGAAAATTTGTATAATATACGGTATTGCATGCTGAGAACATGCTAACCTTCATCCTTTGGATATCCCTGAATACAAACGTACTGTACTCCATCATTTTATTAAAAGAATCTGTTCTTGTTATGTTTTTTCCCTAACTCCTTTATGTGTTTACGTAAATGCATGTCTTGGTCATTTACAAAAAGAATAGGGTTTGGTTGTATTTAAGAAGAGATAAGACAAGATTAAGTAGCTTATATCTTTTTCTTATGAAAGTATTCCCGCTTTTGTAAGGATGTTTTCTTATAATAATATGTTTAAGGTTCCTTATTCAAGAAAATTTAACTGATACCCGATTATTTCTTTGTAAGTATTCTTAGTACCGAGTTGTGTTCTTACCTCTAGATTTGCTAAAAACCAGCGCTAATTTTAAGAAGAAAACTAAGTATTCTAGATATATTTGATTAAGAAACGGTGTATATGATATAGGAGGAAAGGGAGGGGATTAAGGAGTTATGGGGCACTTTTGCTCCTTCGATTACATGGAAGTGCAACCACAAGCAATCGAGTAGCAGTTTTGGGCTAAGACGTGAGGCAGGAAATCCGCTGAGTTAACAGGAGCGTGATACAGCATGGTAGACAACATTTCAGATAGGAAACATTTTTTATTGATTATATTGGATTAATCCTCTGAGGCTTGTGGCCTCTTTGACACCTGACCTATATTGAAATCGCTGATAGTCGCTTGAAGTTTAGTAGACTGGTGCCTTCTCCCAACGAGACTTTCCCCAAGAGACGTTAGATCACTAGACTTTACAGTCCAGGGCCAAAGTACCAAAGGGTTATGTTGAAACTTACAAAGCATATATATTGTAAAGAATTGGGGAATCGGGGATACAGGTCGTAATGAAAAAGACCTCCGCATAAAGTTTTGATATAGGAAGCCCAATTTTAAAAAAAATAAAAGAAACGTGGACGGAAAATCAACAAAAATAAGCTAAAAGTATATGACATCAAACAGCTTAAAAGAGCATAGCTTTCCTTTGAAAGTGCGGTTGTCTTTGGGAATGAACAGATTGTTAGCGTTTGAATTTTTACGGGCGAAAAATTCGTTCAAATTTAACTAAATAGTTTTGCTTATTTACTCTTACGGTTCACTGTGGCGAAACACCTACGAAAAGTGACACTGTCCTAGAAATGTCCTATTTTTGAAACAAGCGAAAGGAAAATCTTAGAAAATCACTTTTTTCAGGCATGTAGTGACGTAAAATAGGTTCAAGGTGTAAAACATGTTTTTATTTCGGTGCTTCGGTACCGCACATTCCTTATGCATTGAATGAAAACTTCACATGCCAAAAACAAATGATCAACTTGTAAAAACTAATTTGTTGTTTTAATTTTGTTGTTTTTTAGGTTGACCATACCATAATTATGTACTTAGTCAATCCTGATGGCGAATTTGTTGACTACTATGGACAGAACAAAACTGCAGAAGATATCGTCAACAGTGTCAAAGTCAATAGACTTAAATATGAACAGCTGAAAAAGAAAGGCTGGTTCTAATGCAAGTTTTATATTTAGGTTTTCAATTGTTTTATTTTTATAAAATTTGTCACCTGTCTTCGTCTCGTGTATGAAGTATAAAAGACTATTTTTTTCCAATGTTTACCTCTAGGCCTGAAGGGCCGAATTCATATTCTGGAATCAAAGTAAAAAAAAAAAAAACAAAAAAAAAAACAAAAAAAAAAAACAAACGATTCAGTAAATTGAATAGAAGATAATATAATTTGACATTAAAACCGCAAAAGCCATTTACAAAAGTATCTAAAATATTTAAAAAAGAAAATATATATAAAGAAAAGTGGAAAAAAAATACGATGCAGAACTCACGAAGGTCCCTGGATTTGATGGTGGCATTTATCCCGAAATCAGTGTATTTTCTTATAGAAAAACATCACTTTTCTCATGGTATATTTAATTATTCGATATTTTCGTTATTTGTGATTCGTAATTTGTCTATCACAAGGTCAGAAGGGCCGAAGTCAATTTCTGTAGTCAAAATAAACAAAAAAAAAAGACAAGGCCAGCAACAATAAAAAACGTGTCAACAAATTGAAAAGAAGGTAAAATAATTGAAAATCAAAAGCAGAAAATGGTTTAAGAATACGTTTTTACAAAAGTGGCTAAAGAATACGTTGTCATATAACAACACCGAATGAATAATGCTTGTGCATAGCAACTACAACTATTACATGCACTCATACGTACTTTGTGGGTCTCTTCCAGAGTCAATGCACTAGTATCTCATTCAACTTCTACTACTTTTTACTGGCACACGTATACCCGGCTAGCCCAAAGAGCACGGAAAAACTTTATGAGTTAAAACTGACACCAGAGTCGAAAAGGAAAATCATTTATGCCATCTAGCGTTTAATGACTTTGTTCATCAAATTAAGCTTTTTAAAGAAAATTAAAGAGCCGTATTAAACTTAATACTAGCAGAAATCAATTTCTGTAATAATTTGAAACGAATAGAAATTCAAATGAACAATCATAGCAACCATAAAAAGAACTGGTACAATTAATGATGAATAAATAAATCTCAAAAACGAACAGGACTGTTCGGGCCTGTTGAAAAGGCATTTGATTCAGCTGATAGAAAAGCTTTATTGAAGATCTTCTGCTTGCATGGCATGCCAGATAAGTACATTGACGAATCTCCAAAGTTGCCTGAAAACGACACTAGAACTTTCAAATCAATTGGGTCACCTACGAAGTTTCTTGAACAACTTTGGATCTTTTGAATCACTTGGAATCAATGCAGTCACTACGTTTGTATGAAAATGAAAACAAAATTCATTTGTCGTCTGTTGTTATCTTTATTAACTTTTTCTTTTAATACGACCTGGTTCTTCTCAATATGAATTTTTTTTTTTCTCTTGGGTTATTTAGAACAATATCAGAACGCAAAAAAAAGAAATCAACAGCAAATGTTGCAAGGTCGTATCTAGACCCCGGCGCCGCGCCGATGAGGGAAGACCGGCGGCGGCAGGGCCAAAAACAGCGCGCCACGCCGCGCTGCAGGAAGGACGCCGGCGGCGCGCCGCCGGTAAGATGTCGGCGGCGCGCCGCCGGCGCGATCAATTTTGACCGCAAACATTAATGTTTTCATCAGTCTTTCTCAAATCACAGCTAGAATTTACAACAGATTCGAGCCTATTCATGAGTTCAAAAATTCACAAGTCACTGGCGGGAACTGGTCTTCTTCGTTATTCATCAAGAGAAGTAGAAATCTGGTAGAAACGAAATGGCTGTGGCGTTTCAGAACCCTTGCATAATACGAGTAGTTGAAGTATCTATTAGCTATGTATTCTTAACATAAATAATTATCAAAATTAGTAGTTTTTTTCATCGAGCATTACTGCATATAAACTTCAAATACCGTATCACAAAATTCGTCAGTTATCTGGGTAAAAATTTTGAATATAACTTTGAACTTAGAAGCTTAATTTTTTCATAATGAACTTTGCCTATATCTATTTTGGCACCTTTAAAACAGTTGAAATGGGCGACTTTGATATTGATTGTTTTTTTTTTTTTTGGCTCTTTTGGATTCCTAAGAAGCCTTCTTGTATTAAAAACTGGTTTTTAATAACAATTTAAAAAAAATGCATTTTAAAGTTTTTTTTGGCTTCTTTATAGAATATATGTCATGTAGGCTAAGGTTGAACTACTGCTTTTTCATTACTTTTGGTTGCTCTTTTGGATATTATTCATTTTTTCTTTTGGGGATTCATTCCAAATTATAAACAGATAAATACCTAATATCAGTCAAATTATAAACTGCATCTAAAAGGAGTAAATTTATCAAATTGAAAAATACATGATGAACACTTCACATGAGAACACTTCAATTACAATGACACAAAAAACACTTAATAGTTTATTCGCTATGAAGAAAAATGAAGTGCCAGCTATTTTCTTAGGTAAAAAATGAAAAGCTCATCAAAAATAAAAAAATGAAAGTGTAATTAAATGAAATAATATGCAGACTGAAGTACCTCCAGGAAGATGTTGAAATTTTCATCCTAGTTCGTCACTTTTAATCCAAGCAAAATGTTAGGACACTTAGTATCAGTTATTGAGTTTAAGCTTTGATTTCAAAATGCTCACAAGAATTACCAAATTTAAGAAAGTCGCAACAATAAGTCACCTGTGGTCAAAATACTCAAAGACTCCTCTTTGATCCCCACCCAGACTCAAAGCTTCTGCTATGGTCATTTCCATGGAAATCTCCAAAGAGTTTCTTTTTAAAATAGCTTTCAAGCGTAGTTAGGCGTATTTAAACTTTTTTTGCTTTTCTTCAAAGCTTTGAAAAAAGTGTTATAATATTCCAAATGTTACATTTGTGCATATTTTTGGTAATCATTTGTGGGGTGATCGAATTTTCTAAACCACTGTAGATACGTAAGAACGTTGCAACATCTAGTACCCTGAGGTCATAAGGCTGTCAAAGACTCCTCCTTGAACCTCCCAAATTGAAAGCTTTTATTATGACCTGGCCTTTTAATGTAACTTGGGCACTGGACCAAGGGCGCCATTGTTACTCGAGCGCAACGTTAGGTGGGGATGTCGATATCGCTTTCGTCACACCAATTCGTTTTAGTGTGAATCTACCTGGTACATATGAATGAATGTTTTCAAAGTAAACCCGTTTCATCAATAGGAAAAAAAAACTGATTGGACGCATATGTCCGTTTCCCTTCGGACGATAAAACCATGCAAGTGCTGTATCAAGTATAACTCACGAAAATCTTGTTAATTTTGTCAACTTTTCAACTTTTTGGCATCCCTGCTTTCAATAAAAAAAAAAAAAAAAAAATCAATGTACTATCACTTAAATATAATAACTTCCTTATGCCCCCCTTCTGGATACCATCTTGATAGGATACCGTCTCTGTTTTAAATAAAAAAAAAAAATTAACTTATTGGCACCCCTGCTTAAAAAAAATTGAGATATTATCATTTAAATATGATGGCTCAATACCCCCTCCCCCCTCTGGATACTACCTTGATAGGATGCCGTCTCTGCTTTAAATTAAAAAAAATCAACTTTTTGGGATCCCTGCTTTCAATAAATAAAATTTCGAGCTATTATCATTTAAATATAATACCTCCCTACCCCCCCCCCCCTCTGGATACCACCTTGATAAGATACCGTCTCAGCTTTCATTAGAAAAATAATTTACTTAATAATTAACTAGGTCACTATACGGTTCAAACAAACACGCAAAATAACATTAAACAGCTTAGTGTTCCTTGAAAAAAAATTGGGGTATAAGTAAAGGGGTACAAAGACAACAACAAAAATGTCGAAATTATTTAGATATACCTCAAATTATTGGAAAACTGAGTGATAGATTCGCCATGGCATTCCATAAGATCCAAAGAATCTAATTAAAAGGGAGCACACACAAAAGCCAAATAAGGCCAGTAGCCTATGAGAAATCGCAAAATACCCAAGACAATGAACAAGTCCTAATGGGGGGCCCTGGGTCTATCAAAATATTTCAATGGTTTCCCAGGGAATTTGATATCATTTTCTTCTGTCTCCACTTTAAATGAAAAAAATAATTATCTTTTTGGCATCCCTGCTTTCAATAAAAAAAGAGGTATTATCATTTAAAAATGCTAGCCCCCTATCCCCCCCTCCTATAGGCAATAATTTACAATTTATTTATGAATCATATTTTTGGGGTAACTTCCGGTTCAATCTTTAATTCCCCAACCTTGTACATAGCTTAGTCTATAGCTAAATTTTGTTTCAGGCGAAGGTTGTTTTTTTTTTTTTTTTTTTTTGGGGGGGGGGGAGGGGGTAAAAATGTTCCAGAAAGAAGACTGTATTTTCTATCAGGCGTTCAATAATTGAGTATTAAACATTAAGAAAATCTTATCTAAAAACAGCAAAAAAAATCTGCAAACTTACAATTCAGCTGTAGAAACAATCTGTCGGATATCAATTTCAAAATCCAACAAAAGGCTGAAGCTGTATAGTAGTGAATGCGTTCTATAATTCTATTCAACTTGAAAATAAAATTCTTGACTACGAATGATGTAAGAAAAAGCGATTGGGAAACTGCATTCAAAATGATTTAAACTCATTTCATAAAGACGATACTTTTTTTGTCAACATATGAAGAACTGTATATATTGCAATATTTGCAATAGCATATTGCATCTGTCTGGTTTTTATGAAAAGTAACAAAAGAGACGAAAATTAATGAACAAGAGAGTAGTGAAGAATTATGGTATGCAAAAGTAATATTTGGCAGGGAAAGTCACTGGTGATAAATCGTTAGGGGTGGCATCGTGATTGTGTGATTTTCGGGGATTCGGGAACCAAATTTTTTTTCGGGGTGACGCATAGATTTTCGGGGAAATACCCGAAAAGTCGGGGATAGTGCAAGCTCTGCTTGATTTCTAATCAGGAAAATCGAAATACTAAACCACACGAGAAGGAAAAGCTCCGACTTTGCGGTTGACGCAATAAAGAATTGCCGCAAAAATAATTTAAAGTCGACCGAACGCCGCCGCCTCTGCCGGTGGTGGCGTGCCTGCGGTGCGCCGGCGGCGTTACGACACTTCGGTGGCGTTCGACCGGGCCTCTCGTCGGCGGCGTTCGGTCGATACGCCGGCGCGGCGCCGGGGTCTAGTCGTATCCAGGATTTTTTTTTTAGGGATTTATATTTTTTCGGCGGGAGGGGGGCTTAAAATAACCTTTAAAAACGCATCAAAAATTTGTTATATGCATTTTTGTTACGTTTCTACGAGTCGAACACAAATTTCGAAGTGAAGTTCGAACCCCCGACCCCCCTGGATACAGCCTCGAAATTTTGCTATTTTACTTTTTGTTTTTAATGCAGCTTACTCTGAAAAATTTAGTTGTTGACAGAGGACCTGTGGACGCAACGATTGTAACAAGTTAGTGCCTAACCCAATTCAAACTTGTAAAGGCGTCATCCCCATAGCAGCTAACCCAATCTAAGCGTCCCAACACTCAAAATGCGGTTTTTGAAACGAATCCGTGTTATAATTTTATTAAGATCTCTTGACTTAGTGTTTCACCCCTTTTCGAAAATCCGGCAAATTTTCTCAGGCTCGTGGATATTGGAATGCTAGGCAGCGCGATAGCGATGCCTAAATAAAGATCGAAATGGGCTCTGTGTATTACCATTTTATCTGAAACTTCGGAGGGAACTCGTTCAATTTAGCTGGATATAGCAAGAGCAAACCCTAGGAAATCGGGTAGCAGAGTCATTCAAACATGGCATCATACCCAATATAACATCACTGTATGTATTTTTTGGTAAAAAAGTTATTTTATTTTTTACATTGTTCTGTTAATTAAAAAAACACGTAGAAATAACAATTTCCTTTAAAATGAGTCCTTAAGCAGCTCTCTATGATAACCCAGTGCCCTGCTAACAGTGAAGGAAAAAACTGAAAAAAAGAGGACATCAGTGGTACCCATATAAAAAAGTGATTTTCCTTATTGTTGAAGCCAGGAGACTTTAAGTTTCCTGCGTGTTATTTTCGGCTATGACAATTTCAGTTATGTACTTTTTGTTTCAATCCAAGGCCATTTTTGGGGGTTTCAGGCTATTTTTCGAAATTCCCATAAATTTGCTTTCGAAATAAATTTTTACTATTAAGACTCATCGAGATAATTGGTACCATTCCTGAATCAGGTACAAATGGCAATTTTTTTAAATGTACTTTTTAATTTCTGGCTACTATAGGCCGTGGTTCGTTCTTACTAGGTCGGTTCTAGGCGTATTCTCCCTGGAAAATTACCCCACTCTTAGCGGAAAATTCCAACGATTAAAGAAGATAAATGTTGAACTGGCTACAAAGTCAAAAGTATATATATATATATATATATATATATATATATATATATATATATATATATATTATATATATATATATATATATATATATATTATATATATATATATATATATAATATATATATATATATATATATATATATATATATATATATATATATATATATAATATATATATATATATATATATATATATATATATATATAATATATATATATAATATATATATATATATATATATATATATATATATATATATATATATATATATATATATATATAAATATATATATATATATAATATATATATATATATATATATATATATATATATATATATATATATATATATTATATATATATATATATATATATATATATATATATATATTTATATATATATATATATATTTATATATATATATATATATATATATATTATATATATATATATATATATATATATATATAATATATATATATATATATATATATTATATATATATATATATATCATATATATATATATATATTATATATATATATATATATATATATATATATAATATAGTATATATATATAAGCAAAGACAAAAAGGAAGGGAAGGAGGAGTTGAATTCCACGCCAGAATTTTCTAATTTAACTGAAATTGCTGATTTGCCCCCCCCCCCCCCTATGACTTGAAACTAAAGAATAACACATTAATTATGTTAATGCGTATTTAGATATTTCAGAGGGTATATGCAATGGACTGAAATAACACTGAACTGACAAAGAGCAGAATATATTTTCAAAAATATCAGTAAAAAAAGAAGAAAGACATATTTGCATCACACATTTGGTTTCCGCTTGATAAAAGCAGGAATAGAAGAAGGCCTACTGTTCCACATCAAGAACAGTGCTTTGAATCGGACTTCCAATCGGAGGCCAGTCGGTTGATATCTCCATTTCATCTTCTATGATTTTGAATCTATTTTTTGGTGGAGATTTTCCGATGAAAGTTGACCGAAATTTCTTCACTATATACTGGTTTGTAGTTATATACTAGAAGAAAAGAAGAGGGAATATTGATAGAAGACAAAATAAGTTCCAACAGAAAAATTGATAGAGGATATCAAAAACTAAAATAAGTAATTGAAATTTTCAGTTTTAATTAGCCCTGAACGACTATTTTTGCAACTTCTTTCAATTTGTAATCTAATATCAAACGGTTCGTTACAAGTAAGGAGCGACCCAGCTCAATACTAACCGAAACTCTAAAAAACGGAATTTTGATACCAATAGATACATCAAAAGAATCAAATTTTAATGTTGATTTCAAATATATAAGTTTTATCAAGTTTAGTCTTACCCATCAAAAGTTACGTGCCTGAAGAAATTTGCCTGATTTTCGAAAAAAGGTAGAAACACCCCCTAAAAGTTATGGAACCTTAATGAAAATAACATTATCAGATTCAGCGTATCAGAGAACCCTACTGTAGAGGTTTCAAGCTCCTATCTGCAAACATGTGGAATTTTGTATTTTTTGCCGGAAGAAAGAACACGGATGCGTGTTTATTTGTTTGTTTTTTTTTGTGTTCCCAGGGGTGATCGTATCGACCCAGTGGTCCTAGAATATCGTGGTAGGGCTGAAAGTTATGAACTTTACCCAATGTTTACATATTGTATTGGTTATCGGGAAGTATATAGACGTTTTCAGGGGGGATTTTTTCTAGTAAGGGGGGGGGGGGGTCGGGGGTTATGTGGGAGGATCTTTCCATGGGGGAAGAGACATTGCTTTGAAGGGGGCGCCAGATTTCCCAGTATTATTTAAAAAAAACGATCAGCAATTAAATAAAAAAACAAGTTTTTCAACTGAAAGTAAGGAGCAACATTAAAATTTAAAACGAACAGAAATTATTACGTATATGATTGGGTTCGCCCCCTAGTCAATACCTCGCTCTTTAAGCCAAAGATCTTTTAGTACTTTCATAAGAGCTATTTATTCTAATTAACGGCCTTTCTGATTAAAGGGTCATTTTTAAAGAATTGGAACAAAGTTCAAACTTTAGCGTAAAGAACGAGGTATTGGCTAGGGGGCGAACCCTCTAATATACGTATTAAAAATATATGAATATAGAAGTTCGTTACGTAAGTTAATTCGTAAGTTACGTATATTCATTACTAATAAAACGTTCGTAAATAAAATTAAACAACTTTCGTGAAAGCCATTTAACCAAATAAAAGTACAATTAATATGCAAATTTTGTTTTAATTATTCATGTACGGTGAGCTAAAATCAAAACCTGCATTAATTCAAAAAGGTTCAAAAAATTAAATAAAAAAAACAAGTTTTTTTAACTGAAAGTAAGGAGCAACATTAAAACTTAAAACGAACAGAAATTATTCCGTATATGAAAGGGGCTGTCCCCTCCTCAATGCCTCGCTCTTTACGCTAAAGTTAGACTCTTTCTCACAACGCTATTTTTTAAAACAATAAAAAACTTTAGCGTAAAGAGCGAGGCATCGAGGAAGGGACAGCCCCTTTCATATATGGAATAATTTCTGTTCGTTTTAATGTTGCTCCTTACTTTCAGTTAAAAAACTTGTTTTTTTTTTTATTTAATTGTACTTAGAAGCGGACTCAAAGACATACGCAGGTTTTTCAGTGCCCACGGGCAATGTCTGTTTCCCCCCTCTTAACCTCGTAATTCGGACCATCTTCCATAAAATATATTGTACATATGTTATCTAAATGGTGCCCTGGCACATGTTACAACCGGGGACAAGTGTACAATCTTGTCTCCCCCTAGTTACGCCCCACTGCGGACCAATAGTCAAGCTTGGTCAATCGAGTGACATACGTTTTCCAGGGAAGATTCTTAGATCGGACTGATGAATTTCGTTTGCCTAAAATCGATCAGTTAAGATTTTATTTTTATATTTTTTGCAAATTCACCTTTATGACAGGAACTTCCAAACTGTCTCCATTTTGTTATGAGCTGTATTACGAAGCGCTAGACGGGGGAAAGGCAATTAGCCCCTCTCAGATCTTGAAAGTACCTTTTTTGGATATTTCTATTTAAAACAATCAAATCAACCAAAAATACCCCCCCCCCCTTGGACTTTTAAAATTTCTTTGTTTTGAATCTTCATAAAAAACAGCTTCGTGAATGGGAATCCTTATTACAAACTCAATCAAAAATTAGAACTGTCCTTCCTTCTTCTGTAGAACTTGAACCTTTTTTTTTGTTCCCTTCCTCATTATGTCGAATTCAGAGATACCAAGTGGTAATTCAAAAAATGGTGTGCCAAGTAACGTAAGTTTTAGAAGAGAGCGCAAGAACTGAACAACGTATTTCTGTTTTTTTTACGCTTATTAGTAAGCTGTTGTTTGTCAAATGAAGAAAGTATCAGCCATCCAAAATACAACTAAAATAATTTTCATACTAAAAAAACTCCAATCTCTAACTTCAACTGCAAGCGAGAAAATAGTAAATAAAGCATTTATAAGAATAAAGGCACTCAATATTTTGAAACTTAAAAAGACTGATTGTATCCTTAGACTGATAATCCTTAGAACTAGAAAAGATCCAAGGGGTAGGAATGGATACAAACCTGACTTAAAAAAAAATCACAAAACATCTTTTGAATTGCCATTAGCCAAACAGAAAACTTCAGCTACCAAAGAAGTCAATAATCCCCCTCCCCCTCACACCCACCTGCAGCAGAAACCATGACGATCGGACTAAAAAAATTACCTCGAACAATTTCTTGATGTAGTAGATGTCTTGCCTGATTTCCACCTCTTTACCATATTATTTAACCTATTGATCAAATATATTGACAGTATTTTAGAGACAGGAACATTTGACAATTTTTATTTTCAGACATCTCAATTTTTTCCTTGTAAACATTTTATTTGTCCTATGTAGAAATTTTTCAGAATTTTTTTCTTGTATAAATTTTACTTTTATTTATAAATTAGGTTGTTTTTCCTTATTATCCAGTTTTAGGTTTTAAAACACGCATTATTACTTTCCTCGCATAGACACTTTATTTTTCCTAGATAGATATTTTTTATAAAAATTTTGAAATTTATTTAAAGAAATTTTTATTGAGCCTTAGCTTTTTTGCGCATAAGCATTCAAAATTCCAAAGTTAACTCCTCTGCCTGTCGACGGGCACCCTTTAGAAGTTAGTTTATTTTAAGACAGTTAATTATGTTATCATGAGGCGTATCCGAACCATAAGAGACGATCGCGGTGGCGAATGATAGTGCAGATATCTCCAAATATCACACCAAAAAGTTTAACTTGTAAGAGTGAAAACTGAGGCTAGTATCGAAGACAAAATCACCAGCACCATCTAGCACTTGGCGAATTTGATTGACCCAAAACTACTGGAAAATCGACCTTTAAGGCACTTTAAAATGGGGGGTGGGGGAGGGTAAAGAAAACGGAATTTTGTCACCGGTAGGCCTAGTATCTTAAAATGAAGTAACTTGGTTAGCCTGCTAGGATTTTCCCAAGCCAATGTAGCCCTACTTTATGCAGACTTGATTTGACCTCAAATAATTTTTGAAAGTAAAAAATGGTGACTAATTTTCACTTACAGAAAAATTTCAGCTTTAATCCAATTGTATTACAGATTAATCTTATAAAATATCAATTTCGTTAAAATTTTCTAAATTTTCATAAAATCGCCACACACCACACTGTCAATGGCGCTAGTATTTTCCAATCCTTTACTCCCTATGTTGAATAGCCGAAGATCTAACTCTTATAAGATCCCAATCTATTTGTACCACACTAACACGAGGCAACCACCCCAAAAGGATATCTGTTCATCATTCTCCATATTTTCCATCAGCTGGTAACTAGTGCAGGGATCGGCCGCAACTATTGTCCCGAAAAAAGTGACTTTAGTTATTTCACAACTAAAAAAAGTGACTACTAAGAGGCGCTGAGAGCACAGGCAGATGAACTATCCAAGTCCCAGTTACTGTCTTATGATCATCATCGCCCTCTAAAAACCCGCGAGGTTACGGAAAAGAAGGCTGAAAGTCTTATTTTATCTTCGATTAATTTATTTGCTCATACAAAAAGATAACTTTAATTAAAGCACAACTTCGACTAAGGTACAAGGAACAAACAACCTGTGTAAATATGAACTTTTGAATGTTTACGAACAGGAATAAACCGTACGATTGGCGTCCATGAGCAAGCGTAACAAATCACTGGTAGATACTTAACTTAATTAGCTTAACATAATTTATTATTACTAACATAATTAACATAATTAATCAGCTTAACATGACACTTAACATAATTAGCGTCACCACTTCTTAGGTTTTTCTGAAAGGCGATCGATCAGTTCTGATTACCTCTTCAAAACAAGTACTTCCACAGATTCAGCATAATATGCCCTTTCCCTTTCTTTGGAACGAGCTTTTAGTGGTGCTTCCAGCATGCTTTTAGCCAGACCAATGTTCAAAAAGTATTTCTCTTCTACAGAAGTTCTACTGCTTCTTTCACCAATTTCGTTCTTCTGTTTAACCCTCTGCTATTTTCAGCTTCCTCTGGACCAGGTCCTAGACTGCTAGACTCCTAGGTGTCTCCAGTTCTAGGATCTTTTGCCATTAGCTATCGATTCATGTACTGTTCCTGGGTGGTGACACAGGGTCTAACTGTAATAATAACCATTCTCCCTCGACTTTCTCTATGTTCGTCTCAAACAGAAGCTCTCTTGCAATGTAAAGAACATCACTGCTATCCATCGGCTTGGAATCTGGCTTGCGAAGCCTGAAGCAGCTAAGGCTTCGGAAAAACTCGTTGTTCCCAGGGCATTTTGCCAAAATATACTGTACAGCAGCTTTGACGTGCTTCCTAACTCCTAGGGAAAAAAAAAGTTTCCTATCTCTTTGATTCGTTTTCGAAGAAGAAAGAGGTACTAGGATTTGCTCATTACACAAAGGTTGCTCTACTGCAGCACTGTCTATGCTTTCAAACCCCACAGCAAGGTGATGGTTGACATTATCGGCACGTACAATCTGTCCCAGAAGAACTGTGCATAAGCGACGCAGCTCAAAATTCAGCACATGAATCAACCACTCTTGTCGTCAAAACACTCCAGTGTAGGTATTTGCAGAACTCACAACAAACTCGATTTCAGTCTTCATTGTTGGCTTTCTTAGCCGACTGACACTTTTCAGACACTTCAGATTTGTAATAAAGTGCTTCAAGCTCTTTTTCTTTGGCAAGCCACCTAGTGTGCACCTGCTTTACCAACTTATGTCGTGGACCCTTGACTTTTAGCTGACACTAGATAAAATATTCACAACGAGTATACCATCCGCTGAAGAAATAGTAAACAGCAATTAAAATATCAAAACTCCCCCCTCCCCCTGAACTTCTTTTTGGAACGCATAATGCACTGCGTGGATATTGCAGGTACCGATATTCAAAAGACATTTTGAATACCACTCTTTCTTTTCCAAGTAAACAATTGACCAAACTTTCTTATTAAGAGCGGTACCATCTTTCGCAAGCATTAACAGTCTTTCAAGTGGAAGTCCTTCATCTTCTATACACTGGAGGAGCTTTTTGCTCAGATCCTCACTAGTAGCACATCCCAGATAATATGTTTTAAGATGCCGAGTGATACCTAGTTTTCACTCCTTCGACCAGTACCAGACCTTTATTTGGAGCTCTTTCACCCCATCATTGTTTGTGTCCAGTACAAAGTCAGATATTTGGATGCCTTCAACCAAAATTTCCCTAAAATAACGACAAATTACCTGTGTCAACAAGTACGTCATTTTTTTTTGGCATTTAACGAGAAGCCTTCCGGGACAGCACCCGAGTACATAGTTGGAAAGACATCAGTAAGATTTTGCGGGAAGCAAGAGATAGTGTACTCGCTATGTGTCTTAGGATCAGAACCCAATTCAACCTCTCTGGGGACAGGGTCCCTAAATTCTTATCATCCCATTCACAAAAATGTGATGTTGGATTTCATTTAAATTTAGTGAGAAGTAGGAACTAGTTTCATAATTGTGCCAACATCCAGTTCTACCACTGTTGGAAACAAAGGAAAAAACCTAAATTCCTGTAGTTAGGCTGTTTACCAGAAGCGACTCTCGAATTAAAACAAAAATAAAAAAAATCAGTCTTTTTTTACAAAAAAGATTAAAAAATTAGTCTAACTGAGGCTCTTAATATAAAATTGTTTGTTGTCACTACATATTTAAAAGAGGTTAGTTCAAAGATCCCCTGTTGTAACTTATTATTCTTGTAAGCTGTTGTAATTTATTGTAAAAGTTACAATAATAATGAATACAATAAAATAATAATACAATAAAATAATAATAATACAATAATAACAATAATCACACGAAGATACAGCAAAAGAACTGGCTATGATTTTCAAGACCCATATTATTTCTGCCTTTGAAGCCGCATCTCTCTTGCAGAATATCTCAAGCTCCTTCTCTAGAGCAGCATTTCCAGGTTGTGATTTGTATTGGTTGAAGTTGATCTAGTGAGGCTGAGTTGTCGTGGGTTTAGCGCAGTAGACGTGCTCGTCTTATGCTCCTTTTTTGGTGGCATGTTGAAGAAGAACTTGAAAGCCGTTTTGGCAGCAGAGTGTGTTTTTGCATGTTTTGCAGTAAAATGAACTGTCACCATCACTTCTCGTGGAAAACGACTCTTCACTATGCGTCCAGCCCTGTCTTCCCTACAAAACTGGTTTTCCAAAAATTTAGTCTTACCTAACCTGAAAAAAGAACAGGTGTTAGAATGGATTTAGAAAGTCTTCTCGCCAACTCATATATTTATGCAAACAAGTGTAAACTCATAAAGCCAATGAATGACGCTTATTCCTTCTTATATTTTGACGTCCCCTAAACGTATGGGTCTTAAATTGTACCCTTTACAGGCAACGGCCAAACACAAAAAGAGAATCAAATACTGGAAACATAACTTAAGAACCTGGGCCAAAATATCCATCTTCTAAGCAATTAATTTGGGTGGATGCTCAGTGAACGGAAGACTAAGAGCAGCTAAGGGAGGACTATTTTTCAAGAGTGAACTTACCTTTTCTAGGAACTTGAATGCCCAACCTTCCGTTAGCTCACTAAAATGTTGAAAAAAAGCTCAAAACATGAACAAAAAAGTGATTATTTCAGTGAAAAAGTGACAAAAAAAAATGAAAAAAGTGACAGCGGCCGATCCCTGCTATTAGTGGTACTTGTATGATATGCCCCCTGCAGATTAAGAAGTTGAGTTAGGTTAATCGCAACAAAATATACCAAAGTATGATAAAAATATAATACTTTGGAAACAAATTCGGGCTGTACATTTCCACACTAGGGGGTGGGGGTAAAGTACAGCGGGTCTACATCCCAAATGCGTTAGCTACAATTGTTCTGATATTATAAAGTAAAAATTGTTTTCTGACTTCACACTGACCAAATACTTTACCCCCCCCCCTCCCAACCCCTAATGTGCAAATATATAGCCCAAATTATATATTTCCCATTTATTTTGTCACTTCTGTTTGTTACGCTAAGTTGAAAGAAACCAGCGAAAGAAACCGGTTTATAGTGCGCCAATGTATGAACAACTTGAGCTGCAGGGGGTATGTCATACAAGTACCTAATTAGTTTATTTGGATCGATTAGAAAACCGTATTTGTTTATGGGGCGGAGTTTTGGAAACGAAACTACGGAGTTCGGGGTCCCTAGTAAAGTTAAAATTTGATCGACTCAGGTTAATATGCAACAAAATCTTGATCAAAGATTTAGATCACTATAATTGATCCAGGCTATCTCCGGTCACGTTTTTATGTTATTGTCTGATAATTGCCACATAAGAAGGACTTTTCCTGCTGCTAAATCTTGTCTTAAATTATATGCATCTTAGAGGCACATAAAAAGAGGCAAAGGGTCTTTGCAACTATGGCGTTCAGGAATACCGACACTATTTTTTGTGATTGGTCATTTTCAAGATAGCACACAAATTTTTAATATTTTTCTTTTTTCGAAGTTGACTCCCTCCCCCCCACCAACAACGAAGTTTGCATACATGTCTTTAGTTCTACATTTCTTCAAAAATTATTTCAGCCTTTGACAATGATAAACTATCACTAATTATTATTTATTCAAAGCCTGAAAAAAAAAAACGGTTAAGTTTTCAAATTCAATAACTTGAATGTTAGAATTTATTAGAACAGTTTTCGTTTAGCTTACCTCTATAAAGAAAGCAATTGTGAGGTGAGCTAGGACTAGAGAAAAAACCAAAAGGCGGAATATTTCAAATGGTCCATAATCATCAGACTCATCAGGGTCAATGTTTCGGGAATCAGAGACATCTATAACTGATCCATTCAATCGAACAAGTTCAAAAAAGTCTGCAATTGGTCCAATTGGGTACAATGTCAACAGTATCGAGAAAGACACCAGCGATAGTAGTGAAATCATAAATAACTCTAAAAGAAAAAAAATCAATCACGTCGAGCCAGTGGTCGTATAAAATCGGGAGAGGGCTCATTCAAACGAAAATTATGAGTTATAGCACACCTTTAATCAATTAAAATTGATTGACGGAAACTAAACCTTTAATAACTAGGACACGCACTTAAAACCTCGCATTTTCTGAGTCCACACTGCCAGGCGGTGGTGTATTCGACCATAAGCATAAGTAAAGTCCGCTAAAAAACTACTTTACAGCTAACACGTTACTGCAGAACCAAGCCGCCTGAGGTGTACACAGCTACGCACAAACCTTCTCCAACCAAATTTATTCAAAGGTTCCCTCTTTACAACCTCCCAAGAAGTTGCAGTTTCCATTGAATCCTTTCTTATGATCTCTTCCCAACCTAGTGGCGGATCCAGGGGGGAGGGGGACGCGCCCCCCTAACGTAGTGTAATTTACTTAATTAAGGCAAGTTTGCGTTATATAAACTTGCTCCTAACGCAAGTTTATCCGATCAACCTATTTTGCCCCCCCCCCTAAAAAATACTGGATCCGCCCTTGTCTCAGCCTGACCTGCTTTTCGTTTGGCACTAGATGATTCCTATCCATCTCAATCTGTCTCTCATTACAGTCCTAGAACGCAGGCATTGAGCCACATTTTTCGTATAGTTTACTGTTTGAAATATAGTCGGTCAAATCTCTTGCTGAGTATGGGATTCTCTTCCTATGCCAAGCTAATATAATCTCAGCCTCTCTCTAGGCTCCAGACTCTACCTAAGCTAATAAAAAAAAGTCAAAAGTATAAAAGAAAAGAAATCTTACTATATTCACTCTGAACTCTGTACAAGAACTAAACTAAAACCAAAAGCTCTTACAATTAATGAAGACACTTTTCGACACGCCTCCGTGCACGCACCTCTGACCTATGTCTTAATCAAATTAAATTACCCAGTATCCTTTGAAGCTTTTCCGGCTGTAAATTTAAGCTGTATGAGTCATCGCTTGTCTGTATTTTTCAAGCTTAGATTAATTAGCGAAATCTTTCAGGACGTCACGTGGTAATAGCTTGACTCAAGGTTTAAACATTAAAATTGAAGATAAAATAAGTTAAATTTACGAAAATACCATTTTTCTGATAAATAGGGCCAAAAGTCCCAACACCTCCCTCCTAAGAAAAATGACCGCCACCACGCTATAGGTCAGAGCAGAGCATAAAAACACAAAACATAAAATAAATAACACCAACTTCAAAATCACCAAACTTATTTATCTTTTTTTGTTTCTTCTTTTGTACCTCTCCACTGCAACTACCCGTTGGCTTATGGATCCTTGACTATACCATCCGCTTGGCTTAATTCCATTGCCATTCAGCATTTTTGTCCAACCAATCAAAGCTATTGTCTATACAGCTTTCTTCATCAGGCCTGGGATTTCGAAGAAGGGAGAATCCACGCGATTTGTGGAACCTAATCGTGCTTAGCACAAGGCCATACCCAGAGGGGGGTTAGGGGAGTTTGAACCCCTACCACTCCTCCCCCCCGGAATTGTTTTTTTGACTCGTAAAAACGTAACAGAAATGGATATAAACAAATTTCGTATGCGTTTTTTGAGTTTTTTTGTGTGTAAAACACCCCTCCGAAAAAAAATATTTGAGTAAAAACTCCTCCGAAAAAAAAATCCTGGGTACGGCCTCGGCTTAGCCATGATTAAATAAAGATTTTCTCCCTCTCACGAAATTTACACTTAGGAGAAAGATAGAATCAGATTCTGGCACATTCGATGATGTCAACCATCAAGAAAAATTCGCTAAACTAGCTTCTTACTCTCCATCGGTGGAAACAACACTACATCTCAATTAAAACACAAATTGCCCTTTAACATAATTCCAAATAATCCAAGGCCGAAAATGTAAAGACCTTTGAAAACAATAGGGGTTCAGGGAAATGAGGTAAAAATCTGAGCGAACCATGGATCACTTTTTTCTCGGTCCCATCCCCTAAAATAATAGAATGAATAACCCTCGTCGATGCGGGCTGAAGATGAAATTGAAGGCTGGAAAGGCAAGGCCTCAGTAAAGGGATCACAAATTGTCCGAAAGTTGTGCATTGAGGAAAATGGCCATCTTTCACGCCTGCCCACAGGGGATATTCCCCAAGGGATTCCTCCCCCTCCTAAAAGATCAAAACATTCTTTGAGTTGATCAGACCAATATGCGATTCCTTCCCAAGCTTCTTCATTTCAACCCGAAATTCAGTGTCTCCAAGTCTATCCTTAACCCGTTGTAGTCCAGTCGACTCTATTTCATGATTATCTGTAGTTTCTCTTAATAGGTCATGGGCCTTCTCCTTCCTCCTAAGATTTTTCGTCTTACTGCAGTTTTGTAATTTTCTCACTGGGTCTTGGACCTCTTTTTCCCCCCCCCCCCCGAGCATTTTTTCTTTTAGCAATTTTGTAATTCTCCTAATTTTTTATTTTCAGCCATTACAGGGTAAATCTGCAAATTTGGTCTCTTTTTTGCATTTATTTTTTCTTTTTCACTTTTCTCAACTTTGTTAATCGCGCAAAATAAATCGTCATTAAATCTGAGTTGGAGCTCAATGTCGATCATCTTTGACTGCATTAATTCCCTGTATTTCCGTTTAATTTTTTCTTTTTTCCCTTTTAGTTTTCTTTACCTTTTGTCATAGTATTAAATAAATCGTCATAAAATAGGAATTGAATTCCGACATTTGGTTTTTCATGTTATACTAAAATTTCTCGAACTTTACAAGGAAAAGCGCGTACAATAAATTTCTTCTCATTTTCCTCTGGCACAATGAGTGTTTAAACTTGATTTGTACTTGTCAGCGTCTCATATTCGGTATAAGTGTTCTGAATTTTTCTGTTTTCTAAAAAGATTCCCGAAAAATCAATTTTGTGCGTCTTATTTTCAATATTATGTGGCCTCTTTACTTCCATGTCCCATTTTCCCGGATTATCAACATTTTGATCTGGAGCATCCAACATTTGTTTTTTTTTCGAAAGGGTGGCTTAGCCTCCCATTTTGTTTTATGGGTTGGTCCAACTCCCCGTCTTGTCAACGAAGTTGCACATTTTTCTGTCTTAGCATTTAATGTCTTTAATTTTCATTCTTCCTCAATTGATCCTTACACAAATTATTATGTCGATTCGATAGCCTAGAAGTTAGTTGTGATAAAATCTCGCTCTCTGGAATTCCCCAGCGGGCTTCTATTAGACCTATCATGGACCTTCTAAACTCTTGGCGATCTCTCTCTTCATCTCCCTCTCTAACTATTCTTTCTTTCTCTCTTTCTTTTCTATCTTTCTCCTTCTTTCGCTCTCTAGCTATTCTATCATTCTCTTTCTTTTTTCTCTCGTTATTCTTTCGCCCTTCATAAAATTTAACATAATTTGTGTTTTATCTACATGACTTCTCTTTCGTGACCCCTGTTGGATCTTGAGTTCCTACTGCTTTTATTTTCTCTGTCGTTATGTCTTCTTAATTCATTTTACAAATCTGCTCGTTCCATATTTCTTCGTTCTGTATCTGTATTTTCTCTTACCCGCAACTCCCCTTCATTTTGGATAGCATCTGAGGTGTGAGTTGGTTTTGTTTTCCTCGTATTTCCATATAATAATTTTTTCTCGTGTATTACCACCTCTGTTTCCGTTTCTTGTTCTCTCATATCAACGGGTTTGCTCCTTCCCGATTATATCATCTCTTAATTAATTAGTCAATCGTGGCAAGTTCAACAATTGCCACACGCAAAAAATATGGCACTCAATTACAATTATGAATTATCAGCTCCGCGTAATGATATTCAACAATTTGTCAAATAACCGGAATATCTAGACTTAATTAGAGAATAATAATTCCTTTCTCTACAACAGTCTTTGGCGAGTGGAATATACTTCCGGAAAGCGAAATAACCGGGGTTTCGACGTGAAAGTAAAGTGAACAAACGCGTTAGCTAGATAAATTCAAACAGGGTAACTACCCTGCAAAAGAAATCACGTATTCACGCCGGATACCAGTACTCCAAATGTAATCTCCTCTTAGGTCGATTACTCAATAGGACAGGTGCCTCTCACCTTCCTTTTCAAATGGGCCCACAAAAATGACAAATTTTCCTAATTTGTTGTCTTCAATAATCTTATAACCTTCGACAGTGAAAATTATATCCAAGTCCGCCAATTCAGTCAAATAATACCCCAAGTTTCATTTTCTCTGATCCATTCTTATACCCTGTAATACTTCTTAATGCAGAGAGTTTCCCCGATGTAAACTCAAAACTCAATTAATTCCACGTTATTTCTTTTTATTCGCAAAATCTTACAATTATCTGACTATGCTAGCAAAAACGGGTCGATTTTTGTAATTTTCTTTATTTTTATGTTTAGTTAGGCTAAGCCCAAATCCCCTTTCATCAAAGGTACCCTCGTTTATACAATGCTTCGTTCCTAGGTAGGAGCCTGACTCATCAAATTTCAAATTCACAATCTATCAAATCTGTCTTTCCGTGCAATTTTTTTTATAGCCTACTACTTGTAGCCTACATACACCTGTATCTTCAGAAACGATCGTTCTTTTGCTACCAGTAATGCTTATAGCCTCATCCCTCCGCTGCCACCAGTGTTGAAGGGGTAGGGGGTTCTCCACCCCACCTCCACCGGTATTGGAGAAATCGCTAATTCTATTAGAGTAGCCTGGCGGTACCCCAGAATCTGGGTAACTCCCAAGCGGGGATTTCTACGTGCCCCGTCTCTGGCGGTGTGCACAACCGTCAGGGTTCTTTAACAAGTGTAGTTTCCGCGTGGCGTAAAAGTGCCACACTATTTAGCCCCAGGCACCATAAAGATTGAACTTCCCAATTCCTTTTCATCCCCTCGAGGAAAGATCTCTTGCTGAGTATTAAATAAAAAAAAACAACAAGTTGTTTAACTGAAGGTAAGGAGGGACATTAAAACTTAAAACGAACAGAAATTATTCCGTATATGAAATGTTTTTTATTGTTTTAAAAAATAAAGTTGTGAGACAGAGCCAAACTTTAGCGTAAAGAGCGAGGCGTTGAGGAGGAGACAGCCCATTTCATATACGGGACAATTTCTGTTCGTTTTAAGTTTTAATGTCACTCTTTACTTTCAGTTAAAATAAATTGTTTTTTTTTATTTAATTTGTGAACGTTTTTGAATTAATGCAGCTTTGATTTCGGCTCACCGTATATGAATAATTGAAACAAAATTTCTATATCAATTTTACTTTTTTTGGCTAAATGGCTTTCTCGAAATTTTGTTCTGATGTAACTTACGAATTAACTTACGTGACGAGCTTCTATATTTGTATTTTTTTATTACGTATATTAGGGAATTCGCCACCTAGTCAATACCTCGCCCTTTACGCTAAAGTTCGAGTTTTATTCGAATAACAAACCCCTGAATCACAAACGTCGGTTAATTATAATAGATAGCTCTTTCGAAAGTACTAAAAAAACTTTTGCGTAAAGAGCGAGGTACTGACTAGGGGGGCGAAGCCCCTCATATACGTAATAATTCTTGTTTGTTCTAAGTTTGAATGTTGCTCCTTACTTTCAGTTGAAAAAAAATTGTTTTTTTGTTTAATTTCTGATCATTTTTTAAATAATGCTGGGAAATCCGGCACCCCCTTCACAGAAATGTCCCTTCTCCCAATGAAATATCCTCCATGGAAAGATCCTCCCCCGTAACCCCCCCCCCCCACCAGAAAAAAGTCCCTTCTGAAAACGTCTGTATATTTCCCATTAACCAACACTATATGTAAACAATGGGCAAAGTTCATAACTTGCAGCCCTTCTCCCGGGAACTTTGGGGGATTAAGTCATCCTCAAAGACATATTTATTAGATTAAATAACCAAAATAAATTTGAAAACTCATTGAACTCATCGAAAACTCATAGAGACTGGTTTTCACAATTGTCTGTACAGCTAACACGTCCGGAATTCCGTTAGTTTGAACACGCTGACACGGATGTCTTTTTTTTTGTATTTTAGTGGGAAATGTTCTCTAATAGAAAACTATTTGCATTGACTAGAGTTATTTGGGAAATTTACTGCAAGAATAGTGGTTAATAATCTACAATGTCTTCCAGCTTTTACAAAGCCATTTTACCAGCAGATTCTCAAGAAAGATTCAAAATTCTGATATTGACCATGACACAGCATTTTCTTACGCTACAGAGTTTATACTTCACGACAGTGTAGATGACATTGGACTGGACTTTACTGATCTGGATATAGACGATAAACTAAAAGAAGTAGGGTCTACTGAAAATAGAAGAGGAACTCCGGTCACAGACATATTTCTTCCTATTTTTATAAAATAGCTTTATAAATACCCTTCAATAGGAAAAGACAGGTCCGGCTTGTGCATTTAGAAAATACTTGGTCATATTATGACACTTGATAATTTAGAAAGGGGTCCTTATAACTGAGTGGATAGGTGCTATCATTATTAAAATAAATTACTTACTACTTGCATAAAACGGATTTCTAAATGCTTATTTTACAGGAAAAAGCGCAGCCCGGGCTTATATATTTGGAAAGTAGTTGAGTAAATTATCACACTTACCAGAACCTTTTAAAATGTCCGTATAACTGAGTGGATAGGAACTGCTATCATCGAAATAAATTACTTACTATTTGTATAAAATGGCTTTCTAAACGGTTTTCCATAGGAAAAAGCGCAGGCCAAACTTATGTATTGAAAAATACTTAAGCAAAATATAACAGTTGTCTCCCAACAGGCAACCACTGGATCTGGTCCTTCCGCATCTACAGGTACATACCTGTACAAACAAAATGAAACGTTAATAAGAAAATATAGTAGTAATTTAGAGAGAGAGAGAGAGAGAGGAGAGAGAGAGAGAGAGAGAGAGAGAGAGAGAGAGAGAGAGAGGGAGAGAGAGAGAGAGAGAGAGAGAGAGAGGAGAGAGAGAGAGAGAGAGAGAGAGAGAGAGAGAGAGAGAGAGAGAGAGGAGAGAGAGAGAGAGAGAGAGAGAGAGAGAGAGAGAGAGAGGGAGAGAGGAGAGAGAGGAGAGAGAGGAGAGAGAGGAGAGAGAGAGAGAGAGAGAGGGAGAGAGAGAGAGAGAGGGAGAGAGGAGAGAGAGGAGAGAGAGAGAGAGAGAGAGAGAGAGAGAGAGAGAGAGAGAGAGAGAGAGAGAGAGAGAGAGAGAGAGAGAGAGAGAGAGAGAGAGAGAGAGAGAGAGAGAGAGAGAGAGAGAGAGAGAGAGAGAGAGAGAGAGAGAGAGAGAGAGAGAGAGAGAGAGAGAGAGAGAGAGGTAATTAAATACTATAACTCCCTGAGATATGTTGGACGGATATCTACCACGCTGAGTAATCAATAGTTTTGGTTTATGGGCCCTCTATGAAACTTACAACATCTTGCACTGAGAATAAATATCACAATAACGAGAGGGGGGGGGCATTCCGTATTCTGGCATTTTTTTTTATTTTTTACTGAGCTCACAACTTCTCATATCTGTGATAATTAGGTTTGACGTTGGCTCTGTAACTAGAATAGTGAGTTATAACAAAATCTAAACAATACTCTTCTTAATTGCCTCCATGTGGTTTTCTTTAAGACAAACACTATATCAGTAATATAAAACCTCTATAACAATTATATAGAAAAAGAGTAAGATATTATCTTTGCATGCGCTTAAAAAATAAGAAATTAATATACGCAATTTATATCTCTTCAAAGGGAAGTGTTATTACTTACCATGGTTGCAAAGACAGAATATAAAGGCCCAATTTCTGACCCAAGAAGGCAACTCCTATTTGAGAAACAATTGATAAAACATTTCCAAGACCCATTATAGAACCCTGGGGTCGTTCTCGAACAATTTTCGTTTCTGGTTCAGTATATCCCATCACAATAGCAAAGATAGTGGTAACAAACAAGTCCATATAGAGAAACATGAAATCACTGAAGGTCGTTCGTCTCTAAAAGAAAATGGCTTGTAAATAAAAAATACAGCGAGTGCAATACATTCGCGTATTATTTTTTGTTTCTTTTTAACGACCAATTAAGTGGCAAAACATAGGTTTTTATTGACAAGTAGGCAATTTGAAACAAATTTCTTTTAACCAGCATCCAATCTATTAGAAGCTGGGATATTCAGGAGCTGAACCAATCAGCACAACTTCCTAAACGAAGAATGTTTTAGCATTAAATCACGAGATTCATTCTTTAACTCCTTTGTCTTTAATGAGTCCCGCCCACAAAAAAAGAAGGACCAATGCCCCACAAGGACTGAAGTTTTGTCAATCTATTTGGCTAGCCTAGCCACACGACATGGCCACTGGGGTAGCCCGATATTGGTCAAACTGACTGACCCACTGCAATAGCTGCCACCTAAAAATGTACGTTTTCCGTGTTGTCGACCCCCCCCCCCCCTAGGGGAACATGAATAATAGATATTAAAGTATACAACAACATATTTGTCTTGATAAAACACATGTAACCAAGAAATATTTTCCTAAGCCAAATGATTAGTACATTACAACTAAAACCAGTAATATATTTGATATAGAATAAAAATAAATAAATAAAAGCTTAAAAACAAAGTGAAAAATGCCAAATGATGATAAATCACTTGCTGACGATCGGGCATCTTTTAGAGCTACCTCTCATCTTTCCAAATAAAAAAAACACAATGTCACTGCATTTTTAATAATTGACTTTGTCATCTTCAAAAGTGTCAATACACAGACAGTTACCCTTTCCGTTTTTTTTTTGTTATCGGAAAAGTGGCAGCGTTTTCATCTTTATTGCAATTTCAAATACTTTGGTCTCTCAAGCTCTTTTAAACGGAAGTGAACAGCAACATGGAAAATTATATAATGAATAGGAATTATCCTACACGACGGACGCTACTACTTTGCTCCCCCTCCCCTCCCCATTTTTTTCCTCTAAATTTTAGTATTTGTGAAACAGCGTTGAGACTAAAGGATCATTGAGCTATATTTGTGCATTGTATTTGAGGTGTATTTGTAAAATAAAATTTTCGGAACTATGTGACAGGTTTCTGCTACTTCCTGGGTCTTCACCCGAAAGTTTAACTTTTTGTCATAATGCTTTGATGTATAAAGACTACTGTTTCCCGTAAAAACATATTATCGCTGCTATAAAGATGAAGCTTTCATTCCCGCAGAGTTCATACTGAACATTTAGTCCAAATAGATTCCTCCAAATGAAGGAGGATTATAAGGTAGACACTCCCCCCATGATGATATGAAGGACCTCTCATTGAAGTTTGAGCCTCAATACTGTTTTTTGCGCTTAAGGGGCAACTCCTGTCACAAAATAATCCACTGACTCTTTCCCTAATAATGGGTGCTGAACTATATGACACTTTTATAACTTAGTATTACTGCATAAACGGTACTAGCCATTCATTTTGCATAGAGTTCATACATGTGTAGAGACAAATGTGCCACTATGAGGAACTATTGTCTCATGGGAGAGTTAACAGATTGGAAGATAAATCTCCCATATGATGGGAAGAGTAAATCGATAAATTTTCAATTGGTTTAGGCGGATTGGCTGTGTCAGAGTTGTGGTCAATAGTGTTTTGGCCCTATTCGGGGTAAAATAGTAGTGTTATTTTGTATAACCTTGGAAAATGAGAAAGATAGATAAGAAAGATAAAGATAAGATAGATAAAAATAGATAAGATACATAAAGAAAGATAAGAGACGGTAAGATTACGAAAGGAGAAGGGGATACACAGTAGAAAATAAAATAAAATTTAATGACAAGTTCAGTAACAAGGGATAGAAGATTCTCCGTGTTTTACGGAAAATGTTTACTTATTTTTTCACTCTTTCTTATATCATTTGCTACAACCTTACCACGATTAAGCAAACTCCCCAAATGTTCTGCACGCTCCTCCTCATCATTTCCCCTACTACTAACTGAGCCCTGGTCCCAATTTATAATTAGGAAAATCCTAGACTAACTCTTTTCTTTCAATTTCTTAACATGCCAAAATAATATGTTTCTATTATATCATCTGGCTGAACCAGATTTCTACTTCTCTTGATGAATAACGAAGAAGACCAGCGTCCAGCCAGCGATTTGCGAAGTTTTTAACTCATGAATAGGCCCGAATCTGTTGTAAATTCAAGCTGCGATTTGAGAAAGACTGATGAAAACATTAATGTTTGCGGTCAACATTGATCGCGCCGGTGGCGCGCCGCCGACATCTTACCGGCGGCGGCACGAAAAAAGCATCGGCGGCGCACCGGCGCTGCTATTTTTAGCCCACCACCACCGGCCCTCCCTTATCGACGCGGCACCAGGGTCTATCCACATCACATCCTCTCCACACTTAAATGCCTGATCTATTTTGCTCAAGTGAGACAGAGTACGCACTGACCCTACAAAATACGGAAAAAGAGCTATTTCTTTTTATATACAAAGCCATATACTATACTCATGTCTGAATCCCACAAATTCAGCAGCCGAAAAAGCTCTGTGGGCTAGGATGACCCTTCAAAATAAGTCTGTGATCATTGGGACTACATAAAACCCTCCAACCCACAATATTTCTAGCTATCTTAAAAACCGACCTTAACTACATTCGGGGCAAATACGCTAAGTCTACCATCACCTTCCATAGCGTATGGCTTCGTATAAAAAAAAAGATAAGGAGTTGTCAGACCTGTATGATCTTTTGTATTTTGTATGGACTTGAGCAACTGGTTGAATTCGATACCTACCATGGCCCAAATAGATCATCTTGTTTTGATCTCCCTTACTGATCACCCATATTCCTTTAAGACTTATGCTCATGCCTTGACAAGTGACTACATTACCGTCATTGCGCGTGGAAATCTTTGTTTTCCTCCCCTTATACAGCATGACTGATAAATCTAGCAAAATAAAAGAGGATTTTCGGACGACTTAAGAAACGCACTTGCTTCTTAGCATTGGAGAGCCTTCCTCCTTGAAGGACCCACCACATACGCAGAAAATTATCAGCAGGTCATAGTCGACTGTATCGCAAGTTATAGCCTGTCAAGTGGATCCAGGTGTCCAGCAAAGACAAACCTTAGTTCAACATCCACTGCAAAAAGGCTATAAGGGAAAAATAAAGGGCCCACAAGCAATGGCTACTCTCAAAGAGCAAAAAAGGACAAACTTGATTTCATAAAAACCAGTAAAAAGGCAGTTCGAAGGATTCAGCAATCACGGATTCAGCGCAAAGAGAAATTCACTTTCAAGCTTTAAAAAGCTTCTGTTAAGAGCTGGAGCAGAACTGTCAAAGAGGTTTTGCCTTTGTCTAAAGGAACTTCAATTCCTCCCCTAAACATAGCAAAATTACATTTGATTTACTAACTGTATTCAAAATTAAAAATGAGGAATGGAGATTCAATCTCTGGTCAAGCAAAAAAGGCTTTTGAGGAAAGTTAATTAATTCATTTTCAAAACTTATTAATTGCTCATCCAAAACCTTCGTTCTGGGCTACTAAAAAAGCCACTAGAAGACTCTATGGGTATGGTTCCCAGAACTAAGCGTAGATGGCAAGGATGTTGGGGAGGACAATAAAATAAGTACTTCAATAGCGCCGTCCGTTTCGTTCAATAGCGCCGTAGGACAGATCTAGTCATTAATGCATTAGTAAACCAAGGATTCTAACCCTAGTTAACTGTAAACCACTTTATGAAAGTTCACCAGCCCTACGACCATGGTAAAGAGTCCCAGTGCTTCTTCCAGTTCATGCAAACCCACTGACACTTAAACCATAGTGCTCTTCGGCGAAGACGAACATTTTACTCTGCAACGTCCGCTCACTGAACGACAAAATGGACGAAGTCCTAATGAAACAAACTTGCTATCTCATAGCAGCAGTGACTAAATGTTAGGACGTTACTGAAGAAACTGGTCGTATTAAAGGTTATATGAGCTTTTTCTATACAGGGCAAGATCGTGGTCTAGAACTCCGTGACGGAGGTGTCGGTTTGTATATCCGACAAGACATTACCTGCAAGTTATTAAGTGAGCCTACTGATTCTTCTCACAAACTGATTAGCGCCGAGTGCAAACCAAAATTCTTGTCAAGAAAGTTCTTCTGCCTCATCCTTAGCGGTAGTACATTACCCCGAGAGTGCAAAGAACAGGAAAGATTTGATTGAACAGGAAAGGTGGAAAGATTTGATAAACTTTTATAGACAAAGTTCGTTTACAGTGTGTAGCTACAGGTTTTATTATTGCCAAAGACTTCAATCAAGCAAATAAGCAGTGGATGGCGATTATGCTTGACCTGAAACAAATAGTGACGATTCCGACCCACCAAAGTGGGAGCATGCTCGACCTAATTTTCATGAACCTTTCTAACCATTACCTACCACCACGTTTGCTAGGCCCATCACAAAACTCTCACCACTTTGTTATTCTCTGGTAGCTCAAAGCCAACTTTCCAAAAGAAAAGAAAACCTATGCCCTCTGAAATATCTAAATTACGCAGAGGCATAATAATCGTTTAATTCTTTAGTTTCAAGTCATGGGGTGACAAACAGCAATTCCAGTTGAATTAAGAAATTCTAGCGTGAATTCCCTTCTTCTTGCTGTTTATCACGCTAAAATAATACATTCCTTGTTCAATTGTAAGTTCTGAAAGATATAAATTCCATAATAGCATAAATATCGTGTTATTCTTTGGTTTTAAGTCACATTTTCGCTAGCAATAAAATGCAATTTTTGCAGATTTTTGTTCAATATCTTCTTTAGCTGTTCAGGGTCATATGCCATCTTGGGTAATTTTGCACGTGTCATATACACTAAAAACCAATTTCCTGTTTCTTCTTAACAGACTAACACACGAAAAACTAACATGTTCCCTCATTCCATTGAAATTTTACTTTCAGTCTTCTAGCTGCAAATTTTGTTGTGCTCACATAGTTTTCTTTTCTGACATGAATTCAATTCATCTTTCCTGTTTACCCTTCACAGACACTAAAATAACTTCATTCTATTCCAGAGTGGTTTAGACATTCATATGTGACTAATTGCCCTTTTCCTGTCTATCTTTGCAGAGGCTAAAATAACATGGTTCTTCACTTTAGGGTCAAAAATCAGCAATTTCAATTGAATTAAGTAATTTTGGCTTAGAGTAAATTTCATCCTTTCTGTTTGTCCTTCATAGACTCACGCAAGCTAAACGAACACGTTCCTTCATTTCATTGTAATTTCGCTTTGCCATCTATCAACAGATTTCGCTGTACAACATTTTCTCTGCAATTCAATGTGATTTTCACTGTTCCTTGTTCAATGCCCTTTCCTTTAGCTGTTCAAAGCCATTTGTCATCTTTTGTATACTAAAAACGATACCATCCCACTCCAGGGGGAAAAATGATGTAATTTATGCTCTTGAAATGTATATAAATATGACGTCACTGACACGAATTTTTTTCCCCCGAAATTGAGACGTTAAACTAATTATCTCAAATTCGTGACCTCACTCGATCGTTTTTTTAGCCAGTAAATCTCAAGGTGCCAATTAAAAAAAAAAAAAAAAAAAAAAAAAAAAAAAAAAAAAAAAAAAGTGGAGCTATTTTCAAGAAAAAATTTATACATACATAAATAAATGCATAAGTACATATACAGTTGCTCCTTTAAAGGCAGTAGATATACACATAAAAAAAAAGAAAAAAAAAAGATTCTTGAATTGAACCCACAACTCACCGGATAAAGGAGCATTACAGAGATGAACTGAACCATACTATACAAAGCCATATATTTAAAACTTCCAAAGGAGGTAACAAGAGCACAGCGACCCTCTTTAATTACAACGGGTATGCAGGAAATGTTCTGAACTTTTGAGGTGAATGGAGCAGCCACAGATGACTCTGCTTCACTTAAGGAAATTCCAACATGCGCCATCTTCAAAGCCTAAAAGTATAAATATTCCAAACCGCTAATATACTGATTCTGGGAGTATGAGAAATTAATAGAAGAGAAAGTTCAAGATCGTCTCTGAGTAAGAAACAGCCTACATTATATGGGTAGAGTTGAGCATAAAATCCCAAACGAAATATTATTATCTATTTCTTTTTTATTCCTTCTTTACATTTGGCCAAAGAAAAAAGAGCCACTTTCAGCAAAAGGGCGTAATTATTTTTTTTCCAAATTAGCCTATATCCCGCATAATAAAATATCCATATTTAGCTTAAATAAATTATAACAATAAAAATCTTTTTGTAACGCTTTGATTTCCAGACTCACTGAAAATTTCATACTTACAACATAGTTCCTCCTGGGCCATCTGTGGCACACAAGTTATTGACAAAGCCTCTTTGAACATTTCGCAAGGTTGCTATGGCGGGGACATCTTTCCACTGGGAATTGACGAATGACGAATGACGCATACGCATTCGGATATCGCTTGACTCTTCACCAGAAGGACATCTACAAGATAACACCATCTTTTCTTCTTCACCCTCTCAGAAATAAGCGACTGAAATGGTTTCTGACGGATCTCAGCGTTATTGACTTTTTGTCACCAGCCGACGTTTAATATGTATTTCCAACACATATTTTCGAAAGTTGTCAATCTTTTCTCTGCGTTTATATCTAGTTTCTGGCACTCGTTACGAGGGGGAGTAATTTACTATGGGCAGGGGGGCAGTTGTCAGTTTAACCCCCCCCCCCAGATGAAATTTAGTGTCTTCAAAAATCTCGTCAAAACTAAGACAGGCCCACAAAATTCAAGCATCCACAAAAACACATCAGTTTTCTTTAGTATCCCATTGCCTTTATGGAAATATGTGGCTCATTTTTTATTTTCCCTGCATTGTCAATTGACTTTGGAAAATCGGCTACAACTTTGCCCCCCTCCCTCCAGGATTTCGAAAAAATTACGCCAATGCTCGCAAGCATTTAACAGAATTGGCACAATGTTGCTGTTGAGGGGTCGCAGTTTCAAAAGAAGAGAGTGCTTTTTAGACCTCTAAACAGATTTTAGTCCATTAAAGGCATTATTTGCCATAACTATTCTACTCTTAATCTCATTTTGTACTTCCCTTTTTTTATTCCCCTTTGTATTCCCTTTTGTTCTTCTGCGACATTTAGAAAGTAAAAAATAATTTCTTTTCCTTTGTACCCCAAAATTAAATTTCAAAGACTAAAATTATAAGCGTGAGCAAGCCAAGTCCTTGAATTATAGCAAAAAATGCTATCATTAGTCTATAGCTACATCTGTAAAAAATGGGTGCAACCAGTGATAGTGTGCAATATTTTATTGGTTTATGTGACTGAAGAAGCATGCACTTATTTTTTCCCAAAACTAGCCTATATATCACGTACCTAAATAGCCTTAAATAGTTTATAGCCAATAATAAAAACAGAAAAGCAATTTCTTTAGCGTTTTTGTTTCCCAATGCACTAAACAGCAAAAAATTATTTCCCCCCCCCCTGCTACCTAGAAAATTACAAGTCTGGAGTCTAAAATTCAAAGCACGAGGCGATCGTCATAAAAAAAAATTGCCGTAAAGTCAAAAACGTCGCAAAAAAGTTATGACAAAACGTCGAATAATTTTGAGGTATACCCATGACCACCCGAGCTTTTATTTTAGGCCCTCAGAGATCTCAAGCTAGCAGACAATTTTTTTGTACTTTTTGACCTTTAGGATAAAAATACTACTACTACTACTAACAACTCACCACAGCACCAAGCCACTTGAGGCCAACACAGCTACGCACACTCCTCCTTGATCCCAATCTATCCAAAGCTTCCCTCTTTACACCCTCCCAGGAAGTTCCAATTTCCCTTAAATCTGTATGACATCCTCCCACCGCAACCGCAGAGGACCTCTTTTCCGTTTAGCCTTAGACGGTTGGCCGAAAAGGACAATCTTCGGCAATCTGTCATCCTTCATCCGCAGAACTTAGGAGAAGAACAGTTTTTTTTTAAAAGCCCTTCAAATATCTTTATTTTAGTCTTTTTAGTTTTTGGCAAATATTTTAGCACGGAAAACTTAATCTTTTCGTGTTGCACTCTAACAATTGTCCTATGTTCGGGACTGTGAAAGGGGATGAAAAAGCGCGACAGAAAGTAAAAAAGTGGGACTGTTAACGCCCCTGAAAAATTTATAGTTTATACTGATAAATTTTGCTTGTAAATTAACTACGCCTACGTTTCTTTTGAACAACCAACAACAATGGCATTTATGGTACAAGAATAAATGCCATATCTATTAAGGGGATTTTAGTTTCTGGAAATTTCTGGAGAGGCTCATCAAGCCTCTTAGGTGATTTTCATCTGTAAATGCACTGAAAATTAAAAATAATATTAACTTTAACTTATTTTAATTTATTCACTATAGAAAGTAAAACCATTAGAGTAATCGATATCAGTGTGTTTGTGACGTTGTTTATATTTCTAACGTCACAATATTTGTGACGTTATTATGGATAATAATAAAGTGCAACACTTTAAAGCTGGAAAAGTTAGGAAGAGCTTTTGACTACGTAATATTTGCTTGAAGTTTATTTTCATTTAACTTATATTTATCTAGTTAGCTTATAAAGTTTTGTGTTGTCGAGTTTCAGTATTTATGAATGCTACTTCAACATGTGGTTTAAGCTCACTTAAAACCAATTTTTTTTTTACTTGAAAACTTCAAATATATAACATCATATTGCGGTTACTCATTGAAAATCTAAAGTCGCCCCCCTCCCTCAAAGGAAGGACAGGTAATGCCGATGAGTCAGGTCATGGATCAATCTTTAGTCCAGTTAAACACTTTATACCCTTGATTCATATTTTTCAAAATCTTAGCCACGCAGATGTCTAATTGAGCGATCAAATAGTTGGTCTAAGACTAATTTACAATGAACCGACAACTCAAAGCCCATTTTGGTTACCAATGACCAAAACCGCCAACTGAATTCATATATGCTTGAGCTATCGACTGAATGCAATAGGAATAGTGAGAGTGCCAACAATGATACACATCAAAATACAGTTTTCTTCTGTTGTAATTTAGGCCTTATTTTAAAATATTTATCCGAAACTATGGCAACTATGACAGTTTTGGCTAACTCAGATCAGAATGACAAAGATGATTAAAAAAAAGATAATTAAGAAACAAATAGAATACTAAAAATCATACAGTTACTTCTTTCACCTGTGTTTCGGTAGAAACTGTCTCAGAATAAATAAATACGGTACTTGTATGATATACGCCCAACCTAATATTCTTCTGATATGTTTCTCTGACGCTCAATCCTAATGTTATATACCAAAGTAACTACTACTACTACTACTAACAACTCACCGCAGCACCAAGCCGTCTGAGGCCAACAAAGCTACGTACGCTCCTCCTCCATCCCAATCTATTCAAAGCCTCCCTTTTTACACCCGCCCACGAAGTTCCCATTTCCTTTAAATCTTTCTTTATGACGTCCTCCCACCCCAGACGAGGCCGACCTGCTTTCCGTTTAGCCCTAAACGATTGGCCGAAAAGAACAATCTTCGACAATCTGTCATCCTTCATCCGCAAAACGTGCCCTAGCCACCTCAACCTTTCTTTCATTATAGACCTAGAGAGCGGTATTGAACTACATTTTTCGTATAGCCTATTGTTTGAAATACGGTCAGTCAGCCGGGTACGCAGAACAATTCTTAAGCAATTTCTATGGAAAACATCCAGCAAATCTTCATCCGCTTTTCGGAGCGCCCATGCTTCAGAGCCATATTTGACCACTGTCATCACTGTAGCTTCTAATATTCTAATCTTGGTTTGCAGACTTATCTTCCTGTTCTTCCAAACTTTTTTTAACTGTGAAAAAACACCATGAGCCTTGGCTAATCTACTTTTAACATCTTCATTGCTCCCACCATCTTTACTAATAATACTATTAAGGTAAGTGAAGCTTCCCACCTGATCAATCTTTTCATTACACAACGTCACCTTTTCATCTTCACTTATTCCTAGCTTTAGTGACTTCTTAGCTTTAGTCTTTAGTCTTCCCAGTCTTAGTCTTTAGTCTTCCTAGCTTTAGTCTTCTTAACATTAATTTTCAAACCTATTCTAGCACTCTGAACTCGCAAAACATCTAAAACTTCATTCATTTTGCTCACACTTTCATCTAGTATGCTTGAATCATCAGCATAATCTAAGTCCAGGAGACTTTTTCCTCCCCATTTGATTCCGTGGTCTCCCATTGCCTTTCCTGTGTTCCTTTAGGCAAAGTCCATCAAAATAATCTATATAAAGGGGGATAGAACACAACCCTGGTTAACTCCTGATTTAATACAAAACCAGCTGCTAACCTTATTTCCTGCCTTAACCGCAGCAGTGTTATTCTCGTACATAACATTAATTACCTTAATGTATTTGTCTGGTATACCATACAAGGATAAAAAATTACTAAAGCTCTTCTATCAACAGAATCGAACGCTTGCTCATAATCTATAAAACTAAGGACCAAAGGTGTTTGAAAACTCCTTTCTAAAACCGCACTGTTCTTCCCTTAAAACTTAGTCTACGGCATCTCTGAGTCTAAAAAGTATCACATTACTAAGTAATTTACTACCTACAGAGACCAGACTAATGTTTCGATAACTACCACATTCACTTTTATCACCTTTCTTATAAAGTGGCTTAATTAAGGTTTTCCTAAAATCGTTAGGTACTTCTCCTTTTTCAAAAATCATATTCATAATCTTCAGTAACTTATTTCTAATCTCAGAACCACCATATTTAAGAAACTCATTTACCACCTTATCAGCACCTGGAGCCTTATTATTTTTTAATCCTTTTAGTACTGTCGCTAATTCTTCCTCACAAAAAAAAAATCTTCCTTCACATCCAAGGTATCACAAACTTTTTCATTTTCCTCTATATCTTTTCCTGCAACTCTATCTCGGTTAAGCAAATTCTCAAAATGTTCGGCCCATTTCTCTTTCGTTTTTTCTTTATCGCTAATTGCGGCCCCATTCCTATCTTTAACTGGGCCAAGTCTGGATTGACTACTCCCTCTCAATTTGTTAACATGCCAGTACAATATTTTACTATTATGCCGTCTAGCTGCATCTTCCAGATCCTCGGCCATTTTTTCAATGGCCTCCACTTCACACCTCCTTAGTTCATATTTTAATGCTTTCTCCCCTTTCTTTACATTCCTTTTGTTTCCATATGATCTTCGGGTCTTCATGCCTAATGTGTTAGGTACAATTATTCTGCATATTATGTAGTATGAATTGTTTTCTAACTTCACACTATCACACTAAGCTGAAGGAAACTAACGAAAAAAAAACGGTTCCATAATGCGTCAGTGAATGAACAACTTGAGAGGTAGGGTGTATATCATACAAGTGCCATAAATAAAATCAAAAACATGAACTTACACCACAATCATTAGCACCATCACCGCACATGGCAACAATGTAGCCCAGTTCTTGCAGCTCAGTAATAAGTTGAGTTTTTGATCGGGCATCATCCGTGCAAAAACAAGCCCTCTTGTCACCAATCTTGACACAAGCTCTGGAAAGTAACGCTTCACCAATTGCCAAGTTCTATAAAAGTAAGTAAGCCAAATAAGTAACAAAACAAGGGGGAGGCAACATAATGGTGATAAGACAGAGGTGGATACGCAAGATTTTCGAAAGCAGGGAGGGTATTAAAACTTAAAAGAGGTAAGGAATGCGGCATCAGATTTCACATTCCAAAGCGGCGGTGCTAATCTTCGTTTTACGGCCTTTCTACCAGAAAGTGTAATGAGGGATTGGGGCCAGCCATCCTTTGGTGTCGTACACTCTTCCTGCTCCCATGCCTTGTATTTCTCCAGGTGCACAGTTGGAGCCAAAGATAACCCTCAACTTACTCGGCAGTCAGCTCTCGATACCAATTAGTTTACAAATACTACTAAAAATCATTGCACAACAAATCTGCCTATGGCTAACACACCACAACAGTATCGCTTTATTGGCCTTAAGAATTGCCCCTCTTAGAGGAAGAAGTCCTCAGGATAGGTAGGTTTCAGCGCAGTGCCTGGTATTTCCAGGCAGGGCATTATTAAATCGGCTACTTCAAGATGAAAGATAAAGAAACAATGACTGTTTCATTAATGCAAGAGCATTGTAGTAAATAGTCTATGTGACATTAAAATGATATATGTCAAAGCAAATGACTCAACCGTAGTGTATTTGACTGTCACCCTCTTTAGTCAAGCAGGGCGTTATTGAATCGGCTACTTCAAGATGAAAGATAAAGAAACAATGACTGTTTCATTAATGCAAGAGCAATGTAGTAAATAGTCTACGTGACCTTAAAATGATATATGTCAAAGCAAATGACTCAACCGTAGTGTATTTGACTGTCACCCTCTTTAGTCAAGCAGGGCGTTATTGAATCGGCTACTTCAAGATGAAAGATAAAGAAACAATGACTGTTTCATTAATAAAGAACATTGTACTAAATAGTCTATGTGACATTAAAATGATACCTGTCAAAGCAAATGACTCAACCGTAGTGTATTTGACTGTCACCCTCTTTAGTCAAGCTGGGCATTACTGAATCGGCTACTTCAAGATGAAAGATAAAGAAACAATGACTGTTTCATTAATGCAAGAGCAATGTAGTAAATAGTCTACGTGACCTTAAAATGATATATGTCAAAGCAAATGACTCAACCGTAGTGTATTTGACTGTCACCCTCTTTAGTCAAGCAGGGCGTTATTGAATCGGCTACTTCAAGATGAAAGATAAAGAAACAATGACTGTTTCATTAATGCAAGAGCATTGTAGTAAATAGTTTATGTGACATTAAAATGATATATGTCAAAGCAAATGACTCAACCGTAGTGTATTTGACTATCACCCTCTTTAGTCAAGCAGGGCATTATTGAATAGGCTACTTCAAGATGAAAGATACTGTTTCATTAATGCAAGCACATTGTAGTAAATAGTCTAAGTGACATTAAAATGATATATGTCAAAGCAAATGACTCAACCGCAGTGTATTTGACTGTCACCCTCTTTAGTCAAGCAGGGCATTATTGAATCGGCTACTTCAAGATGAAAGATAAAGAAACAATGACTGTTTCATTAATGCCAGAACATTGTAGTAAATAGTCTATGTGACAATAAAATGATATATGCCAAAGCAAATGACTCAACCGTAGTGTATTTGACTGTCACTCTCTTTAGTCAAGCTGGGCATTATTGAATCGGCTACTTCAAGATGAAAGGTAAAGAAACAAGGACTATTTCATTAATGCAAGAACATTGTAGTAAATAGTCTAAGTGATATTAAAATGATATATGTCAAAGCAAATGACTCAACCGTAGTGTATTTGACTGTCACTCTCTTTAGTTAGATAGGGCATTATTGAATAGGCTACTTCAAGATGAAAGACAAAGAAACAATGACTGTTTCATTAGTGCAAAAACATTGCAGTAAATAGTCTAAGTGACATTAAAATGATATATGTCAAAGCAAATGACTCAACCGTAGTGTATTTAACTGTCACCCTGCTTAGTCAAGCAGGGCATTATTGAATCGGCTACTTCAAGATGAAAGATAAAGAAACAATGACTGTTTCAGTAATGCAAGAACATTGTAGTAAATAGTCTATGTGACATTAAAATGATATATGTCAAAGCAAATGACTCAATCGTAGTGTATTTGACTGTCACTCTCTTTAGTCAAGCAGGGCATTATTGAATCGGCTACTTCAAGATGAAAGATAAAGAAGCAATGACTGTTTCATTAATAAAGAACATTGTAGTAAATAGTCTATGTGACATTAAAATGATACCTGTCAAAGCAAATGACTCAACCGTAGTGTATTTGACTGTCACCCTCTTTAGTCAAGCAGTTGACCTAGGATAGTGTACGATGACTTCGTGTATAAATTACGTCAGCTTAATCAACAGTTGGAGCTTATTAAATTTACGATAAAATGCTATGCTCTATTCGTAAATGTTAAAACTTGTTGTTCGCCAAAAGAGTTCCTCTAATGTTGCCGTGATTTACTTTATTCTCCTTGTGCAGGTGGAAAGCTGGCAGACTTACCTCTGCCAGCTTTCTCTGGAAGCTCATTGCAGTCGTTCAATGATTGACATGTGAAGAGGAGATGATGAATTGGTTTACCTTCGATGAACTATAAATTAATGACAGCTGTAGTCCACAGTACTGATAGCTGTAGAGTGTAGATGACTGAACCTTTGCTAGTTTAACTGTCATCTCTCTTAGCTCAGTAATCTACATCAGATGAAACATTTGGATGGCGATTGTATTAACGAAAGATAGCTGTAATACACAATAACGATGACAAGTGATTGATGAGTGTAGATAATCAAACCCCAGCTTGTCTAAATGTCATTCCTCTTAATCCTCGGATGCAAGATAGATGAACCGTAAGTGTTTAAATGAATGTTAATTTATGCACATAGTAATGACGATGGGAGGTGACTGAACCTTTGATTGTTTGACTGTCATCCTTCTTAGCCGAGGATCTCAGCCCATGGAAATTAAACAAAATTTTGAATGATACTATGAGGGGGAGGGGGAGGGTTTCAGTGTTCATACATCTGAAGTTTTGATGTAGACTTGCAGCATTTACTTTTAACTATAGATAAAAAAAAAAGATTTCAGTGCTTTTAAGTTATAGATTTTCATTATTCTTTGGCTCTACCTTACTTCAAATATCCGTCCAATGAAAAGTTCAATCCTTTTACATTATACGTTCTTTCATTTATCTAAAAGCCTTACCTAGTTTCAAAATTTTCAATCATACGCACCTTCTACTTGCTCTTTACGATTATACGTTCTATGTTATAAGACTGAAAAAAAAAAGAGCAAAAGATAACTAAACAAAACATTGGAGAGACGTCGCTCTTCACTAACTCTGCACTGTTGCAAAAATTATAACATTTCACAAAAATATTAAATAAATGCAAGGAAATACATACCGTCCATCCAAAACAAAACTATAATCCGTTGTGCGTAGACGATATTTATCTTCCATTTTCAGAGGTAACTTAAAATAGTCTTTCCATTTCTTCAGATTCCCAGGAGGTGGAGATGGTTGGCGCAAGCGTGGAATAAAACGAATTGCCTCCTCGTGCGGGGGTGGGCTCTGACTCCGAGGACGTGACCATTCAGAGTCTCCACTACTGCTTGATGAGTAGCTTAAAGATATGTCTGATAATGGGTATTCCTACAATAAGACAAAATAGAGTTTTAGAGTCAGAGCCATTTATTTCAAAAAAGCATTGGTAGTCTTTTATATAAATTACAAACTAATTGGCACCATCTCTTTCAGTCCTAGTGCTGTTTTTTTTTTTTTAAAGGGACTAGTAAAAACGACACAAATTAACTGTTAAACAGGTTAGTTCTGCAAAGCACAGGCACTAATACTAAAAGTACTAGTTCTTCTTCTTGATGTTAGGTACTGAGTTAGTTGCACGGAGTAGAAGGCCGTTCCAAAGATTACATTTGGATTCTAAGCAAATCTGTCTTTTTTATATATAATTAGGACTTATTTTCATTAGATGTTCAGGCTTCATAAGTGAGAAACTATTAGAATTATGGGGTCAAAAATACTTCCCAGGCCCTGAGTTGTCCCTCCAATACGCTCATAAGATTATCAGTTACCGAGCATGAAAGGATTTACTGTCACATGGCAAAAATTTAGAAAAAGTAAAATCTTCTGCTATATGGAATCCACTTTTGTTTTACCAAACCTTAAGAACGACATAGCAGAGCTTGGCCAATGTATTGATGTCGCATCTGAATGCTAATTTCTATTCATGTATTCGTGCATGCACATTAACTGAACACTCTACAGCTATTTGCAAATCAAGAAAAAGACCTGCGAAATGACTGCAGGTCACCAAGCTACTACCTAGATCTCTCTCTAAAGTTCATCTCACAATTGTGGGATGGAAAACATGGCTTTTCAAATTTCTATCTGAAGTTATTCCAAAATATTTGTGCTAAGTAAAAATATCAAACTTATATGAAACGAATTCGCAAGATTTAGGATTCTCAACTGGCCGCTGGAAACGACCATAATGTCAAACACGAACATGAACAGGTTGAAAACAAGAACGGGTTTATGGTCAAATGGAAGATTGAGAATAATTACACGAATATTTTTGTTGTAAACAAGCGTCATCAGCGCGGAAAAGAAAGAATCTGCAAACATGTGTTTTTTTTTACTTCAATGGCTTTCCTTACCAACTGTGTAAAACCTTTATCGTTAGAGATAGCTGTCGCCTTCTCAGACTGTATAAAATGGTCCCAAAAAATATACTCTGCTAGTGCAGAAATAAAAGTTTCCCGAGATTTTGCAAAACTTTAAGAGCATCGACTATAGAATTGCGGTGCTGAATAAACCGTTCCATAAATTTTGATTAATTCAGCCAATGTAGAGCTTACCACAGGAGCAGGGAATGCTATACACTCTGCTCTTTAAACTGCAGGAACCTTTGTCTTCTCCAGACTTTAAAAAATTACTTAAAAGTCTGACCGACTTCAAAGGAGTTTAAACATTCGATTTTAGTAGAGTTTGTTTAAGTGTTTCACCGAGGCCTGGCACGTAAGATAAAGATACGCAGCCACTTAAAACATTTGAATCCCAAGCCTGAGGTTCTACGTGATATTTTAGGTTCTCTTTTACCACAGTTGTCTTCCCACATGTTCTCTATTCTGCCCTTCTTTTTGAGATTTTAAAATCTGCGATTTTTCTTCAATTCGCGTTTGCTATTGGTTTTCATATTGTGTTAGTAACACTGAATAAAGTTTTGAAGTTTAAAATTAAAGAGCCATTGGAATTAGCTAGGATAGTGAGGGATAATTTTGGCTATAAATCTGGAAATTTTCAGTTTGAAAATTTTGTGTATGCATAAACTTTGATCGGATGGGTTTGGGGAAAAGGTGGGCGTGAGAGGGGGTTAGTTGCCCTCCAATCACTTTTGACTATCAAAAACGACACTAGCCCTTTGAATTTCCAATCGAATGAGGCCTTTTTGAAGTTTCTACGACAAATCTTTCTATAAAAACCTTATATGCCCCCAGGGTATAACTTACAATCCTTGCCCTGAGGGCTGTGGGGGACTGTCCTCCTCAAAAACATAATTTCTATCTGGAAAGCAACTACGCTGAACAACACGGCTATCTCAAAATTTTAATTGGATGTGTCTGGGGAACTGGTGGGCGCGGAAGGGGTGTTAGTTGCCTTCCAATCACTTTCGACCCTTAAAAAGGGCATTAGAACTCTCGATTTCCAATTGAATGAGCCCCCTTTGAAGTTTCTACGACGATCCCTTCCCATATGAAGTGCCTCTGGGAAAAAAAATAATAAAACATTGGAGCCGTATGGCCTTTACTATAGGCAACGCTATAGCGTTGCCTCTGAGCTATCTTAAAGGAACAGCTTGGTTGGTAAGCCTGCAAGGCAAACAAACTTTCAGAAAAATTTCTTCTTTGTACAAGTGAGGTATTAAGACCCAGGAGGAATATCCCAGTCTTTTGCAAAATGCTCTCTAGATTTGATTCGTTAGCGTATTTTGATGTTACTCAAATTACTGATATTGCCTCGTGCGACGGAAAGAAAATCTTCAAACAACGGTAAAAGCGTTGATAAAAATGTAATATTTGTACTTTCTTAATTATACCCAGCTTTTAATGTATTTAAAAAGTTTTGGAAAATTTTAGGGAAATTAGGAAAGATTTGAAGAAACGATATTTTTTTTGTACACTATGAGCTGTGTCCGAGACGGAGCTTGGATGGAAGTTAGGAAGCCACGTTAAGTTTCAATTATTCTTTCTCACAAATGTACGTCTTTGTGTGAAGAAAATCCCGATCCTTTTCAGAATACCCCCCCCCCCCCTGGAAAGATGAATTCGTGCGACACATCGGTAGTATTGAGTATTACGCTAAAGTTTGACTTTCTCACAACTCTTTTTTTTAAACAATAAAACTTTAGCGTAAAGAGCGAGGCGTTGAGGAGGGCACAGCCCCTTTCATATACGGAATAATTTCTGTTCGTTTAAGTTTTAATGTCGCTCCTTACTTTCAGTTTAAAATTTTTTTTTATTTAAAGGCTGCGAAAGCGGGGGGTTTGGAGGGCGGCAGCCCCCCAACTGTACCTTCTAATCCCTGTACGTTTTAAGGTTCGAACTTGTGACTCAGCCTCTTTAACTCTTTAGAAAACGTAGTTTTTTTCAAATAATCTAAGTAAGGAACGATGTTGGAACAATGTATTATTATTATATTTTCTTTTTTTTCCTTTAGACCAGGGTACTTCGTATCGAAGGAGTTGTCGTAGAAACATGGAAAAGGGCTCATTCGGTTGGAAATTGGAATGGCTAGTGCCCTTTTTAATAGTCGAAAGTGATTAGAGGGCAACTAAACCCCCTCTCACGCCCACCATTTCCCCAAACCCATCCAATCAAAATTTTGAGATAGCCATTTTGTTCAGCGTAGTTGATCTCCAGACAGAAATTATGTCTTTGAGGAGGACACTCCCCCACAGCTATCAGGGCAAGGGTTGTAAGTTATGCCCTGGGGGCATATAAGGTTTTTATAGAAATCTTTGTCGTAGGAACTTCAAAAAGGGCTCATTCGATTGGAAATTCAAAGGGCTAGTGCCCTTTTTAATAGTCGAAAGTGATTGGAGGGCAACTAAACCCCCTCTCACGCCCACCATTTCCCCAAACACATCCAATCAAAATTTTGAGATAGCCATTTTGTTCAACGTAGTTGAAAGTTCTGAAAATTAGGTCTTTGAGCATGACACCCCCCCCCCCAGAGTCCTCTGGGCAAGGATTGTAAGTTATGCCCTGGGGGCATATAAGGCTTTTTATAGAAACTGTTGTCGTAGAAACTTCAAAAGGGCTCATTTGATTGGAAATTGAAATTGCTAGTGCCCTTTTAATAGTCGAAATTGATTGGAAGGCAACTAACACCCCTTCCACGCCCACCATTTATCAAACATATCTAATCAAAATTTTGAGATAGCCATTTTGTTCAAAGTAGTTGAAAGATCCGGAAATTATATCTTTGAGGAAGACACTCCCCCCCACAACTCTCAGGGTAAGGCCTGTAAGTTATGCCCTGGGGGCATATTAGGTTTTTATTTAAAGCTTTGTCGTAGAAACTTGAAAAAAGGCTCATTCGATTGGAAATTCAAAGGGCTAGTGCCCTTTTTAAAAGTCAAAAGTGATTAGAGGGCAACTAAACCCCCTCTCACGCCCACCTTTTCCCAAACACATCCAATCAACATTTTTATATAGCTATTTTGTTCAACGTAGTTAAAAGTTTTAGAAATTAGGTCTTTGAGGACGATAACCCCCTCAGAGCCCTCAGGGCAAGGGTTGTAAGTTATGCCCTGGGGGCATATAAGGTTCTTTATAGATAGTTATGCTGTAGAAACTTCAAAAAAGTCTCATTCGATTGGAAATTAGAAGGGCTTGTGCCCTTTTTAATAGTCGAAAGTGATTAGAGGATAACTAACACCCCTGTCACACCCACGATTTCCCCAAACACATCCAATCAAAATTTTGAGATAGCCATTTTGTTCAACGTAGTTAAAAAGTCCTAAAATTATGTTTTGAGGATGACACTCCCCCCATAGCCCTCAGGGCAAGGGTTGTAAGTTATGCCCAGGGGGCATATAAGTTTTTTTTTTATAGAAAGCGTTGTCGTATTAACTTCAAAAAGGAATCATTCGACTGGAAATTGAAACGGCTAGTGCCCTTTTTAATAGTCGGAAGTGATTGAAGGGCAACCAACCCCCCTCTCACGCCCACCATTACCCCAAACACATCCAATTCAAATTTTGAGATAACCATTTTGTTCAACGTAGTTGAAAGGTCCAGAAATTATGTCTTTGAGGATGACAATCCCCTCACAGCCCTGAGGTCAACGGTTGTAAGTTATGCCTTGGGGCGTATAAGGTTTTTTATAGAAAGCATTTTCTTAGAAACTTCAAAAAGGGCTCATTCGATTGGAAATTGAAAGGGCTAGTGCCTTTTTTAATAGTCGGAAGTGATTGAAGGGCAACTAACCCCCCTCTCACGCCCACCATTTCCCCAAACAGATCCAATCAAAATTTTGAGACAGCAATTTTGTTGGACGTAGTAGAAAATTCTGGAAATTGGGTCTTTGAGGATGACCCCCCCCCGCCCAGCCCTCAGGGCAAGGGTTGTAAGTTATGCCGTGGGGCATATACAGTTTTTATTGAAAGCTTTAACGTAGAAACTTCAAAAGGGCTCATTCGATTGGAAATTGAAAGGGCTAGTGCCTTTTTTAATAGTTGAAAGTGATTGGAGAGCAACTAAGGCCCCTCTCACGTCCACCATTTCCCCAAACACATCCAATCAAAATTTTGAGATAGTCATTTTGTTTAACGTAGATGAAAGTTCTGGAAATTAGGTCTTTGAGGATGACAACCCCTCACAACCCTCAGGGCAAGGGTTGTAATTTATGCCCTGGAGGCATATAAGGTGTTTAGAGAAAGCGTTGTCGTAGAAACTCAAAAAGGCTCAATCGATTTGAAATTGAAAGGGCTAGTGCCCTTTGTAATAGTCGAAAGTGATTGTAAGGCTTGACCTTTTTATAGTAAAGATCCTTGTAGGTACAATGTATTTTTTTTTTTTTTTTTTTTTTTTTTTGACCAGGCCACTTCGTATCGAAGGAGTTTAGGAGCTTCGAAAAGGGCTCATTCGATTGAAAATAGAAAGGGCTAATGCCCTTTTTAATAGTCAAAAGTGATTGGAGGGCAACTAATCCCCCTCCCACGCCCACCCCCCCCATTTGCCCATTATATTTAAAAACTAAATGTTGCCTAGAGATTAAATCAAAATGCACTGTGTTAATGCTAATTCCCAATAAGGCATCTCAACAGTATCCCAAGAATGACTGAGGGTATTATCTTCAAACTTCCGGGGCTACTTCTGCTCTTAAAATTTAACCAAATCAAAATAGCGTAAGTGTATTCAAGCTATCAAAGAAAGTAAACAGATTTTTTTGCCAATGGTATCAAGTTTTCTACTTAAGGTCAACTAGAGGAGGTATGAAACTAAATTAAACACTAATATTTCTGTCCAGATTTTTAAAAGGGTGTATGTTGTTAAAAATTGCTGAAAAATTTTCTCCATCATACAAATAGCAGGCCAAACTATAAAGTCTTAAAAACGAAAAGATTTAAAGTATTATTTTCTTTTTTCCTAAAAAGACCATGTCAATATAAAACGAACAGAAATTAATTTAAAAAACTTTTCCACAAAATAAGTTTTTCAAAGAAAAGTCAAGAACTCCATTAAACCAAAAATGAGCAAAAATAAAATCAAATAATCTACCAAGCGTGAAACTCACAAATCAGCATCGATAAATAAATGAAACCCAAAACGAACAGAAACTACAATAAATAACCGAGTCAAACTCAAAACGAGCAGAAATAAACATGAGTAAGGCTCAAAACCCCTATGCCTTCCCAAGGCCAGAACATAATTTGCACTTTACTGAAAAAAATACAAATGGAATGAGCATTGTCAGTTTAATATACATATACTGATATTAGTAATCAAAATGACAATATTATTTGTTTATTAAAGTTATAAAAGTAAAAAACATTTATATTTTTTCAGTAAAGTGCAAATTATGTTCTGGGTATGGGAAGGCATAGGGGTTTTGAGCCCTACTCATGTTAATTTCTACTCATTTTGAGTTTGACTCGCTTATTTATTGTAATTTCTGTTCGTTTTGGGTTTTATTTATTTATCGATGTTGATTTGTGGTAGTTTCACAATTGGTAGAGTACTTTATTTAATTTTTGCTCATTTTTGGTTTAATAGAGTTCTTTACTTTTCTTTGAAAAACTTATTTTGTGAAAAATGTTTTTTTTTAATTAATTAAAAGAAACAAAGGTTCGGCGATACGTCTTTTATAATGACAAAAGACAAGCCAAGGCAAACGAAGAAATTTTTGTCACACTACCTGAACAATTAAAAGAAACAAAGGTGGTCGTCAATGCCTTCCATACTTTGTAAAATCAAAAACCAGGACTAGATAAATCGTTGGAAGACAAAGAAGTTTTTGTCCCGCCACCTTAACAATTAAAAGAAACAAAGGTTCGGCGATATGTCTTTCATTATGACAGAAGACAAGCCGAGGCAAAAGTTAAAGATCCAATAAAAAAATATGTAATTTTACAAAGGCACCACTTCCAATTTAAGGTCCATTTGGACGTCATGACATCAAGAAACGGCTCAAATTGTCTGCGTTTAGAAGACAAGCGACAGAGAGAATCTGTATATAGAAGCCTGCCGCGTGCCCCATACCTTTGTAAAAAAAAAAAAAAAAACAAAGGCGATGCGTATTTCATAATGACGATAGATAAGCAGAGGTGTAACGAACCAAACAAATTGAAGATGATAGCGATGATGATTGGGTTTTGGATTTTGACATGGATAAGATTATCAATACCTACCATAATTTTGAAAATCAAAAATATGGACTGGATAAATCGTTGGAAGAAAAATAAGTTTTTGTCCCAACACTTGAATAATTAAAAGAAACAAAAGGTTCGGCGATACGTCTTTCATAATGACAAAAGACAAGCCAAGGCAAAAGAAGAAGTTTTTGTCCCACCACTCGAACAATTAAAAAAAACAAAGGTGGCCGTCAATGCCTTCCATACCTTTGAAAATGAAAAACCTGGACTAGATAAATCGTTGGAAGAAAAATAAGTTTTTGACACACCACCTGAATAACTGAAAGAAACAAAGGTTCGGCGATACGTCTTTCATAATGACAAAAGACAAGCCGAAGCAAAACGTAAAGGTCCAATAAAAAAAATATGTAATTTTACAAAGGCACCACTTCTAATTTAAGGGTCATTTGGACGTCATGACATCAAGAAAAGGCTCAAATTATCTGCGTTTAGAAGACAAGCGACAGTGAGAATATAAATACAAAAGCCTGCCGCGTGCCGGGGCCCGGCGGGCTCCTGGTACTATATATATATATATATATATATATATATATATATATATATATATATATATATATATATATATATATATATATATATATATATATATATATATATATATATATATATATATATATATATATATATATATAATATATATATATATATATATATATATATATATATATATATATATATATATATATATACATATATATATATATATATATATAATAACTGAAAAAATTGCTTTTAATTTTTATTTTCTTTAAGTTTTAAATAATGTTAATTTAAAATACCTCTGTTTAATGAGAAGAGTTTAGACATCATCGAATTAGGTAATTGTTTAGAATAAGATTTTTTCTTTAACTGCCCCTCTCCGTCTGAAGATGAAACATCCGTCGCTAGATTTATCGGTTGAGGATACGAATGAAACTAACCTCCCGTAGGTCAACAGCATCTTTTTCAAGCTCCTCCAATCGCGGCAAACTTGCAGGAGATTCTGCATAATTGAATGTCAACTTAGCCGGTGAACCATCTTCAGGGGGCTGGACTGATACTTGAATTACTTGATAGGCAGGAGGGATCATACCACAATCCCTTGCTACGCTTAAAGAGGTCAACAGATTGTCACCTGAAAAGGGATATAGACCATTAGGATTACTCATTACCTAAGTGTTTAAACAATACAACTATATTCGTTTTTATGTATTTGTGAAAAGTTTCATTGGATGATTTACCAGGACATTTCTTAAAACAAACCTCCCGCTCCATCTGAGTGCAGGTATAAAGGATACCTTCGAGCATTATTTTTAAGCCCCAGGAACAACAGCGACCAAAGGTGTCACATTCCAAAAGAAAAATAGTTGCAGTTGGGAAATGACAATGAACAGTTATGGACAAATCAGTCTTTATTTGAAAATAACAGATTTAACTCAAAGGCACATATAAAATTTGAAAAAGATTTTAAAAATTGTGCATTGATAAAATAATTATGTGTTATGAATTGTAAAATAAAATATTTAAAAGTGATAGAGCAAAGTTTAATGTCAACTTCTTATTTACTATAAGGGGGTGGTGAAGGAATTTATGTTCAAGCTTTTCTTCGGAGGAGGGGGGGGGGCTCCTAAAAAGTTGAAAAACGATGCTTTTAATGAGTTCAACCAACTTAAGCATACTAAAACAGGACCATATCTTGTAAGCACTAAACTTATATTCAGCGCATGAAGCGTAGCTTGTTACCCTAGAGGGACTATTCCAAAAGTTTTTGACCTATCAGCCTTCTACTTTTTAATAAAAAAAAAATTCTGTCTTAATACACACGTGAGCGGTAACTGATCGCTAAATGAGCGGTAAAGAGCGATATTGGTACACAATGACTGTCAGCTAAGGCATTGACTAGCGGCGGTAACACCGCCACCATAAACAAGTTTGACAATTATGGAGAACCTTTGCCATTGTTTCGTTTCACCCACAAAATACGAGTGGCATGTGTTTTTTAGAAAAATTCCCTATCTTCTTAAACAAAGCAAGTTAGTTTTATCTATTTTTTTTCCTGTTATCTTTTTTTCTCTTGAAGGATTCGAGATCCATCTAGTCTGTGGTAACGATGAAGTCAACTTATTTACGGCACATTAAGCGAAATAATTCTATAGTACTGTGGCGGCGCAGTGGGTTTGATCTCAGCTTGGTAATAACGGGCCAAGATTTTGAAGGTGTAGCAACACAGTGCAGCGCCAACACAAGGGCCTTAGTAGCCAAGAAACGTCGGTGATCCGATTAATACAGCACACACACCTTGCCAGCTAAATAAGGGAATAAACCTTGGAATGGCCGACAGGATTTTTCACTGGTAATCAATTCGCAAACAAGGTCAATCGCAAACAAAGAACAAACCGTGTTTGTTATCCTTTTTTGTCTTCAGGTTCAGTGAGAATTTTAAGGCTCAAAAGGTCTGTAACCAGAAGGAAAATGTAACTACGGGGAAATCTTGGATTAAGACAGTGCATAAAACAACCGAGTCTGAATATTTCGGTCTCCACATCTGGAAACATTTATCAGTAAAAATACAAAGAAAAAGTTAGAATGAACACCCAAGGTATAAAAGAAACCAAGAGAGAAAGATGAAAATGTGTGTGCATAAATAAACAAAGAAGACAAGGAGGGTCACAGCTGAAATTCTCTTATAGTTATACCTTTTTTCTAAGAGTAAATTATTAGATTGTACTATTAATACTACAACTACAATTACTGTAACTAGTGACGCTATAATGCAACTAGTACTTGGACACTTAATGAGCTCGGGAGGAGGGCTGATTGTCCTCTAATCACTTTTAATTCTTAAAAAGGGCGTTAGAATTTTTAATGTCCAATCGAATTAGTTCCTTTAAAAGTGTCAATGATGTTCATATTTATGATAGAGTGAGCTGCCTATGTAACTAGTGACTGTAACTATATGACTATGTAACTATGTAACAAGCACAGTTTATAGACAGTAAGCTTATCGCAGATAATTTCTGGTCTTCGGTCTCGGTGCGAACAAAAAGCTCCTCCCACTTGTTTCTGCCTTAGCGGATTAGTTTGTTATCGTCAATCACTGAGAAATGGTTACCAAGTGCATTATTCGTAATAGGGTTTCCACTTGTTTCGTGTCCAAGAGAAATCTGATTTGTCTACCCGCGAAAAGATCTGATAACGCCTATGTTTCTATCTGCAAAAACGTTCTCCGGAGCACTCGCACCCCTGTCCGGGTTTTTATAATGGGAGAGATAGAGAATGATCATACTGCTAATTCTATAAACTGTGGTAGCTAGTGACGGTATCATAGGCAGCGCAATAGGGCTGCCTTAGTAAAGAACGATAATGGCACAATGTATTATTATTTTTTTGTTTTTTTCTTTTTCTTTTTCCATACCAGGGCACTTAGTATCAAAGGAGTTGTCGTAGAAACTTCGAAAAAAGGCTCATTCGATTGGAAATTGGAGTGGCTAGTACCCTTTTTAATAGTCGAAAGTGATTGGAGGGCAACTAGCCCCCCCCCACGCCCATCATTCCCCCAAACAAATCAAATCAAAATTTCGAGACAGCCATTTTGTTCAGCGTAGTTGATTTCCAGATAGAAAATATATTTTTGAGGAGGTCACTCCCCCACAACACTCAGGGCAAGGGTTTTAACTTATACCCTGGGGGCATATAAGATTTTTAATGAAAGCGCTATCGTAAAAACTTCAAAAAAGGCTCATTCGATTGGAAATTCAAAGGGCTAGTGCCCCTTTTAATAGTCGAAAGTGATTGGAGGGCAACTAACACTCCTCTCGCGCCCACCTTTTCCCCAAACACATCCAATTAAAATTTTGAGATATCCATTTTATCCAACGTAGTTTTAAGTTCTGGAAATTAGGTCTTTGAGGATGACAACCCACACAGCCCTCAGGGCAAGGGTTGTAAGTTACGCCCTGAGGGCATATAAGGTTTTTATAGAGCGCGTTGTCACAGAAACTTCAAAAAGGGCTCATTCGATTGGAAATTGAAATGCCTAGTGCCCTTTTTAATAGTGGAAAGTGATTGGAAGGCAACTAACACCCCTCTCACGCCCACCATTTCCCCAAACACATCCAATCAAAATTTTGAGATAGCCATTTTGTTCCACGCAGTTCAACGTTCAGGAAATTATACCTTTGAGCAGGACACTCCCCCCACAGTCTTCAGGGCAAGGGTTATAAGGTATGCCCTGGGGGCATATAAGGTTTTTATTGAAATCTTTATCGTAGAAACTTGAAAAAGGGCTCATTTGATTGGAAATTCAAAGGGCTAGTGCCGTTTTTAATAGTCGAAAGTGATTTGAGGGCAACTAACCCCCCTCTCACGCCCACCTTTTCCCCAAACACATCCAATCAAAATTTTTAGATAGCCATTTTACTCAACGTAGTTGAAAGTTTTGGAAATTAGGGCTTTAAGGATGACAATCCCTCCCCCTCCCCCAAAGCCTTCAGGACAAGGGTTGTAAGTTATGCCCTGGGGGCATATAAGGTTTTTATTTAAAGTGTTGCCGTAGGAACTTCAAAATGGTTCACTCAATTGAAAACTGAAAGGGCTAGTGCTTTTTTTATAGTTGAAAGGGATTGGAGAGCGACTAACGCCCCTCTCACGCCCACCATTTTCCCAAACACATCCAATCAAAATTTTGAGATATCCATTTTCTTCAACGTAGTTGAAAGTTCTGGAAATTAGGTCTTTTAGGATGATGAACCCCTCAGAGCCCTCAGTGCAAGGGTTGTAAGTTATGCCCTGGTGGCATATAAGGTTTATATAGAAAGTTGTAGAAATTTCAAAAAGGGCTCATTTGATTGGAAATTGAAATTGCCCTTTTTAATGGTCGAAAGTGAGTGGAGAGTAATTAACCCCCCTCTCACGCCCACCATTTCCCCAAAAACATTCAATCAAAGTTTAAAGATAGCCATTTTGTTTAACGTAGTTGAAAGTTCTGGAAATTATGTATTTAAGCATGAGTAACCCTCCAGAGCCCCCAGGGCAAATGTTGTAAGTTATGCCCTGGGGGCATATATAATGTATTTAAGAATGACAAACCCCCCAGAGCCCCCAGGGCAAAGGTTGTAAGTTATGCCCTGGGGGCATATATAAGCATATATAATAATATAATGTTTTTAGTTTTATAACTTTAATAAATCAAATAATATTAACATTTGATTACTAAATATCAGTATATGTATATTAAACTGACAATGCACATTCATTTGTATTTTTCCAGTAAAGTACAAATTATGTTCTGGCCTTGGGAAGGCATAGGGGTTTTGAGCCCAACTTATGTCAATTTCTGCTCGTTTTGAGTTTGACTCGGTTACTTATTGTAATTTCTGTTCGTTTTGGGTTTCCTTTATTTATCGATGCTGATTTGTGGTAGTTTCACGCTTGGTAGATTATTTGATTTTATTTTTGTTCTTTTTTGATTAATTGAGTTCTTTACTTTTCGTTGAAAAACTTATTTTGTGGAAAAAGTTTTTTTTTAATTAATAACTATAAGAGATAATTTTCTTATAGTTATAACTTCGTCCTAAGAGTCAATTATTAGATTGTATTATTAGTACTACAACTACAATTACTGTAACTAGTGACGCTAAAGGTACTAAGGTGAAACTCTTAGAGAACGTTTAGGGGGAGTTTCAATTAAACAAAAAGACTGTTTGCATGCAGGTTTCCAAAAGGGCATATAAACAATATCATAGACAGCTCCACTCTATCATAGATATGAATACCATTGAAACTTTTAAAGGAACTAATTCGATTGGAAATTAAAAGTTCTAGTGCCCTTTTTAAGAATTAAAAGCGATTAGAGGGCAAGCAGCCCTTCTCCCGATCATTAATTGTCCAAACGCGTTCAATCAAAACTTTGAGATGACCACTTTGTTTACCATATTTGAACGGTCGAATAAATACGCCTCTAGACATATTGGGTGTGTCATTCCCCCACGGTTACGCAATTTGCCCATAATGCTTTAAAAGTAAATGCTGTTTTAAAACTACATCAAAAGGCACTCTATGTATGCTGATTCCCAAAAAGACATCTCACCAATATCCCAGGAACGACTGTTGGAACTTTCAGTTGGAACTTCCAGGGCTGCAACTATTAGTACTTCTGCTTTTACAATTTAACTAAATCAAAAGAGTGTCAGTGTATACAGGCTGTCAAAGAGTCATAGATAGAATTTTTTTGTGAATGGTAATGTTTTATTTTTCAGGCAGACTTGAGGAGGTATAAAACAAAATTAATAAATTCTGTTAGTGTCCAGATTTTCAAAAAGGTATATGTTGATAAAAATTGTGGAAAATTTTCTCCTACATACGAATAGCAAGCCAAACTATGGATTCTCACAGAAAAAAAAACAAAAGATATAAAATATTACTATCTTTTTCCATGAAAAAGACAGTGTCAATAAAAAACAAACAGAAATTAATTCAAAAATATTTTCCACAAAATAAACTTTTTGAAGAAAAGTAAAGAGCTACATTAAACCAAAAAATGAGGAGGAATAAAGCCAAATAGGCTTCCAAGCGTAAAACTACCACAAATCACCATCAATAAATAAATAAAACCCAAAATGAACAGAAATATAATAAACAACAGAGTCAAAATCAAAACTACCAGAAATTAACTTCAGTATGACTGAAAACCCTCATGCCTTCTCAAGACCAGAACATAATTTGCGCCTAACTGAAAAAAAAATATTTTTTTAAATGTTTTCACTTTTTTAACTTTAACGAATAAAAGATTATTAAGATTTTATGGATTAAATATCAATATATGTACATTAAACTGTCAATCCACATTCTTTATTTTTTTAGTCAAGTCCAAAATATGTTCTGGTCTTGAGAAGGCATGGGGGTTTTCAGTCCACACATGTTCATTTTTGCTTGTTTTGTTCTTGTTCTTTTATAAGTTTGGTTCTCTTTTTCCCTTTTTCCACGATAATCTTTGTGTCTCGAAAGAAAAAGCTAATTAATTAAGATAGGTGAAAAGTTCTACTAGACTTTGAAACATCCACAAGCTTAGACGCTCAGACGAATAGGTTGCGTGGTCGTCTTGCAATTTGTAAACAATTCCTTGATTTTCGTAAACTACATAGTTATGACACTGGTTGGAATTGTTATGATTGGTCAGAATGCTGAGGACCACACCGTCACACAGAAGTGAATTGTCTTTTTATGCCTTTCTTCTTTCGTGTGATTCAGTGAGTTCACTTTTATAGCATGAGAAGAATGTAGCAAGTTGCTTTACAGTTTGTTGCGCCTATATAATTTTCCTGGCCTACTAGGTTGTAGGTTTTGGGATGTCTAGATGCGATTTTCGCTTTAGGAGAATACTCCTCCTAAATTGGGTATGAAGGATAACTCTGAAAAGAAGATATCAAGAATGCGGATTTATAACTAAGCTAGTTGTATCTGTGGCAGGTACCTCGACCCAGTCTAGTACCGAGCGTGGCGGCCTGAAATGGCTATTGAGTAAGAGCGTAAAACGGAGATTTCAACCGAGAGGTTTACTCTTGCTCAGAGACAGTTTTCTCTAGCTTATAGGAATATAACATCATTAGTTGTGATTCGTACAGTTTGTTTTACATAGGGAGTGAATTGTAAGCCTCTTGCGAAACTCTCATTTAATCCCCAACAGGTATTAAGTTGAAACTTCCAGGGTATAATGAGAGGTATATTCGACAGACCAGAAGACAATATGTACATACTACTACTTCTACAATTACTACTTCTTCTTGTCAGAGTTTTATCCTTGGGGGCAGGTACCTACATTGACCCCCCCCCCCTGAAATTTTCATGCAGCTCGTACAAAGCCAAAAAATATACACACATTTTTCGTCGCATTTACAAAGTTTATTCTCCGATGAACTCCCCGAATAAAAATCCTGGATACGGCACTACCACTACTACTACTACTATTCCTACTACTAAGGCCAATAGTATTAAGGTTAAAATTTCAGGGAATGTTGAGGGAGAAGTTGAACTAAATCAAGTCACATTGTGTGCATGCAGGTTCTCAGAAGGGTGAATCAGCAATAACTCAGGGACGGCTTAGAGCATTAAAACGAAACTTACAGGGCATGTTGAAGAGGATGTTAAACTAATCAAAATGCACATGTGCACGGTACTTCCACCTTCTTCTGCTACCACTAATACTTTTACTACTGCTAATGTCTCCCCTCTGCCCCCTCTAGGGGGTAGTTACCACTTTAGCCTTTTCCTATCTCCGCTGGCTAAAGTTAAACAGTCGTTTTCTATAACTGAAACCGCTTATAGACCTATCACTGACTCAGGACTTTTCAATTTTGGCTCCTGGATTACTACTGAAAATTGGTCCAATGTGTATAAAACAAATGACGTTGACTACAGGGCTTTGTCCCTCCAAAATCTATTGAGGAGTAATTATGAATTCCACTTCCCTGAGAAAAAATTTAAAACGTGTTTTACAGATAAGCCTTATGTTACTGAGTCTTTTAAAAAACTTATAAGAAAAAAAAATCAATTTTTTCAAAGCAGGTCGCATTACTGAGGCTAATAGTCTAAGGAAGTTCCTAAAGAAAAAATTACGAAAAGCAGCTTCTAATTATTATAATAATAAAGTCAAAGATCTATATTGTAACAAGGCCAAGCAATGGTACAGAAAAATTAAAGAAATATGCGGAAAAAGTCCTTCCGAAATTGATTTTCATCTCCCTGAACCCCCTAATAAGACTGCCAACGATCTGAACTTGTACCTTGCTTCCATCGTGCAAAGTCTCCCCCCTTTCACTGGCTCAAGTCCAACTATTCCTCCCAATACTTCCTTCCCCTTTATTTCTCCCTCTGATGTTATAAATAAAATTCTTAAGCTTAGAAAATCAAGTATTTGTCCCTTGGACATCCCAGTTGACTTAATTAAAGCCTTTTCGGACAAAATTGCTGAGCCTTTATCAAATATTTTCAACCACATCACAAAATTTGGTAAATTCCCAAGTTGCTGGAAACAAGGTTTTATAACACCTGTCCCTAAAAAATGCGCCAGTCTGACTTTCGCCAACATTCGCCCCATTACGCTCACTTCTGTTTTTTACAAACTTTATGAAGGTTTCCTCTGTGACTGGCTTAAGGATAAAATTTGTCCGCGTATTGACACCCGGCAGTTTGGTAACTTAAAGAAAACTTCCACCACCCATTACCTTGTGCACTTAATGCATACCATAGTAAGTAACCTTGATAAACCAAATGTCTGGCTGAACCTTGTCTTAGTTGATTTCCAAAAAGCTTTTGACCTGGTTGACCACACCACCCTAATTCGTTCACTACTGGTTAACTTTAAACTTGATCCTCTGTTAGTAAATATTGTTATATCGTTTCTTTCAAATAGATCCCAAGTTGTTAAATACAAAAATATTTTCTCTAACCCCCTCCCTATATATTGTGGAATTCCTCAAGGAACCTTATTGGGACCACTTTTATTTCTTGTCATGATTAACGATATTGGTAAGGACTTTCCCCAAAGGTGGAAATACGTGGATGACTTGTCGATCCTCGAAGTATGTCACAGGAATATTAAAAGTGACCCCCTTGAAATTCTAACCCACATTTCGGATGAAGCTAAGAACCTAAATATGAAAGTAAATTCCACTAAATCAAATATAATGACGATAAATTTCTTGAAATCTATTCCCGCCTTCCTTGACCCTATCCCCCCAGATATTTCTGTGTCTTCCTTTAAATTACTTGGGGTTACGATTTCCTCTAATTTAAAGTGGGATATCCACGTGAAAGATATTGTCCGTAGAGCTAATGCGTCCATGTCTCTCCTTAAGATCTTGAATAAATTTAACGTCCCCCCATCCCATTCTTTAAGGATTTATACTTCCTTTGTCCGCCCGCATCTTGAATATGCTTGTCCAGTTTGGCATCCTGGCATCTCCCGTGATGAATCAGATAAAATTGAATCTATTCAAAAAAGAGCCCTAAGAATAATTTTTAAAGAAACTTTGGTACCATATTCACTCCTTCTAAAAAAGGCCAAGCTGGAAACTCTTGAGCACAGGAGAGGAACGCTGTGCCTCCGTTTTGCAAAAAATGCAATAATAAACCCTCGCACGGAAAACATTTTCCCCAAAAGACACTCCCCATCCAGACACCGCCTGCCACGTACTGTTTCTGAACCCATCCCTATCTTGTCCCCCATCCGTTGTTTAGCCTCTAGATATGAAAAAACCTTTGTCCCCTTCATTACTGATCAAATAAACCACTAGTTTTTTTTTTTTTTTTTTTTTTTTTTTTTTTTTTTTTTTTTTTTTTTTTTTTTTTTTTTTTTTTTTGTACTGGTGATACCCATGCTGGTGTCCGTTTGGCTCTTCCGTCCCCTCCCCTTTTTATATAGTCTCTTTTAAACCTTTTTAACACTATTTTTATCCCAATTTTTTTTTTGGGTTTGGTTTTAATTTGTGCCTTTTTAACTTTCTTACATTTGACACTTTTTGTTTTTTAGACTAATGAATGGCTTTGCCTTTCTGATATTGTTGTTTTTGGCATTGTTTAGCCAGTTTTTTAGTTGTTGTGCTATTTCTATGTCTTTTTTTATTATATGACCCCGAAATGCGAATTCGGCCCTTCGGGGCTAATGATAGTCATTTTTTGAAATAAATATCTTATCTTATCTTATAAATATATTAAGGCGAAAAGTACAGGGGATAGTGATATAAATCAAAACACCCTATATGCATGCAGTTTGTCAAAAGGGCGTATCAACCCTATCTCAGAAAGAACTGAGGGTATTATATTGAAACTTTCAGAGCAGGTTGAGGGGGATGTTGAACTAACCAATAGCCACTATGTGTATACGGCTACTACTACTGCCTCTTCTACGATTACCACTAATAGTGAGGCTGAGGGTATTGGGATGAAACTTTAAGGGAACGTTAGGGGAATATTGAACTAAATAAAATCATACAATGCGTATATAAGTTGTCGAAAAGGCATATCAGCAAAATCTCAGAAAACGACTCAGAGTATAAAATTGAAACTTTCAGAGCAGGTTGAGAAGGATGTTGAATTAACCGAAAGATACTATAGGCACACTATAATTACTACTGCAGCTGAGCTAAGGATTTCTTAGACCTTAGATCCGCCTGTGTCTGAGGCACCCAGGGGATCAAGAAGGAGCCGCCAATCTTCCTGCAAGTTTTCTGCTGCCAGTGTATCCTCCCACTTAGGCTGGATTGGGGTGTTAAGGTTTTGAATATTTGTGAAGCGCGTTTGTTGCATGGTGCTTCTGATTCAAACTCTGTGGCGTGCACCCGATGGTTGCTAGTGGAACGCTACAATCGGTAGCCGGGGATTGCCCATATGTAGTACGTGACCAAGGTATCTCCATCGACGGACTCTTATTACATCTGTCACAAGAGACAGACCCGTTCGCGGATGGATTGATTGGTCATCCTCTGCATCCAGTGGATGTAGAAAATTCTTCTGAGACATGTGTTCTCCTCTCTTGCTTCTCGTTCAAATGTCAGATTTCGGTTGCATAAAGCAGAATTGGGTTGATGTTGCTATTAAAGATTCGCAATTTCAGCCGTGGAGAGAGGCTTTGAGACGGCCAAACTTTCCGTGGTCTATTGAAGGCTATGTTAGCTTTACCAATGCTTGTGAGCACTTCTTTTGTGGTAGAACCCGTATTTCATATTATGCTTCCTATGTATTTGAAATGGACGACTTTTTTCAACTATTGGCCTCCGCAAGCGATACTCAGGGGTGAGTCAGTTGTGGCCATGCATTTTGTTTCTCCAGTATTTATTTTTAGACCGACCTGGCAACCTCTTTCCCTCACTTGGTCTAAGAGTTCTTGAAGTCGTTATTTGAATGATCCTAGTACGCCGATGTCGTCAGCAAAGTCTATATCGCTCAGGCGTACTTCAGGATTCATCTGGATGTCGTCTGTGCTGGCGATTCACATTATGTAATCAATTACAATACAAAGAGTAGCGGCGACAAGATGCAGCTTCGTTTAACTCCTGACAGGACGCGGAAGAAACGGGTTTGGTCCCTTGGTCCCTCACTTGGTCTAAGAGTTCTTGAAGTCGTTGTTTGAATGATCCTAGTACGGCGATGTCGTCAGCAAAGTCTATATCGCTCAGGCGTACTTCAGGATTCATCTGGATGTCGTCTGTGCTGGTGATTCACATTATGTAATCAATTACAATTACAAAGAGTAGCGGCGACAAGATGCAGCTTCCTTTAACTCCTGACAGGATGCGGAAGAAACGGGTTTGGTCCCTTGGTCCCTCACTTGGTCTAAGAGTTCTTGAAGTCGTTGTTTGAATGATCCTAGTATGGCGATGTCGTCAGCAAAGTCTATATCGCTCAGGCGTACTTCAGGATTCATCTGGATGTCGTCTGTGCTGGTGATTCACATTATGTAATCAATTACAATACAAAGAGTAGCGGCGACAAGATGCAGCTTCGTTTAACTCCTGACAGGACGCGGAAGAAACGGGTTTGGTCCCTTGGCCCCTCACTTGGTCTAAGAGTTCTTGAAGTCGTTGTTTGAATGATCCTAGTACGGCGATGTCGTCAGCAAAGTCTATATCGCTCAGGCGTACTTCAGGATTCATCTGGATGTCGTCTGTGCTGGTGATTCACATTATGTAATCAATTACAATTACAAAGAGTAGCGGCGACAAGATGCAGCTTCCTTTAACTCCTGACAGGATGCGGAAGAAACGGGTTTGGTCCCTTGGTGTCTTGACATAGCACTCATCATCTTCATAGAGAGCAATGAGCAGCACAGCTATCTTTTCAGGGATTCCATAATTCAGTAAGATCTTCCACATACTTTGGCGGTCAATTCAGTCAAATGCTTTCTCAGAATCGATGAATATCATATAGATCTTTGATCACGGCTCTCTGCTTTTTCCGTCAGTATCCGCAAAGTAAATATTAGATTCGCGCAACAACGGTTCAGTCTGAATCCATGCTGGTCGTCACGAAGGTGTCTGTTGAGCTGTGAGCTGATTCTCTGCAGTAAAATGTGCGAGAGCAATTTGCTGGGTATAAAAAGCAGACAAAGTCCACGCCAGTTGCCTGGGAGGGTTGTGTCGCCTTTCTTGAAGATCCTCACAAGAGTACTATGCTTAAAGTGAGAAGGTACTTTGTCTGTTACCCAGAGTGCTCGAAACAAAGATGTCCAGAAAGTCAGGCATGTGAGAACGGTCGCTTTTATCATCTCCGTGGAAATTTGGTCTTTACCGGGCGACTCGTCTTAGCATTTAAGGAGAACAAAGTTGTGGCTGGAATCTCACGGGGGTTGTCTGATGGAGGTCTGTTCAACAGCTTTTCAGAATGGCAAGCCCAGACTTCGTTCACCGCAGACTGCTTGGTTATCAGGATACTCAAGGGGTCTTGGTTATCAGAATACTCAAATGCCGCATTTTCCCTCCTTAAACTCCTTAAAAAATTTAAATGCCCTAAATCGCACTGTTTGAGGATTTTCCTGTCATTTGTACGCCCAACCCTTGAGTACGCCTGTCCTGTTTGGCATCCTGGCATTTCCATTGAATTGTCGGACAGAATAGAGGCAGTCCAAAAAAGGTGCCCAAGAATTATCTTCAATGAGGGTAAAGTACCTGATATTTCCCTTCTTAGGAGAGCTAATCTTGTCACCCTTAAGGAAAGGAGAGCAAAAATTACCTTGCGTTTTACTAACAATGCCCTTCATAACCCTCGAACAAATCCTTTTTTCCCTGGTCAATATTCACCCCTTCGACCCCACCTCCCGCGTTCTGTGTCAACAAAAAACCCCCTTCTCACCCCAATAAGAGTTTGGACTGAAAGATATAGAAGAACTTTTATCCCTTACATAGTTGACATTTTCAACCACTGAATCTCCGCTACCTCCCCCCCCCTCACTCACTCTTTACCTCATAGTTATTAATTTTAATGCCCATTTTTCAAATTTGGAGGTTTTATATTTATGTTTGTTAGTCACCAACTAACTTATGTTTTTGTTTTAATTTTACTTTATCCCCTTGTTAATTTTACGAGTTTTGTTTTTTTTTTTTTTTTTTTTTTTGGCATTTTTGCTGACTTGACATTGTCCTTCTAATTTTATGAGTTTACTTTGTTTTTAACGTTTTTAACGTTTTTACGTATTTGACATTGACCCTTTATAATTTTCTGTTGTTGTTTGATTGTTTGTTTTTGTTGTTCTTTTTTCGCTGTATTTGTCGCTAAAGTGCGAAATCGGCCCTTTTGGGCTTGTGATAGCCATTTTCAGCAATAAATCTTATCTTTCTTTTACTGGTCCAAGTTGAATAAAGGAATTCTTGCCAATTATCTCATTGGTGATTTTATAGAAAGCTCTCGATACCCCTCTCATCGCTACTTCTTCCGCCTGCACAGTCTTTTACTCAATCAAATTTTTCTGGTAAATTGGCACTCTTTTTTGCTGCTTTATCCACGGCTCTATATTCTTCGATTTCTGAAGATCTGGCAGTTGGGGACTTGTCTTTGGATAAGCGAGATGTGCATACTACTACTACTACTTTTACTGCTAGTCTACTACTTCTATTAAGGATAAAGTATTAGGTAAAGTTCTACCAAATCATATTATTGAGTTAGGACTAAAGTGAATACACCATTCGCTGCCTTTTTTTATGCTGATTACGAATATAATAATCATCTCTATCGGAAATGAATTTCAGCCCCCCCCCCCTATATATACCTAACCTAACCCAACCTAACCTAACCCTGAATTGGCATATATAGGGGAGGGGGGCTGAAATTCATTTCCGATAGAAATGATTATTATATTCGTAATCAGCATAAAAAAAGGCAGCGAATGGTGTATTCACTTTAGTCCTAACTCAATAATATGATTTGGTAGAACTTTACCAAGTATTAAGGAAAAGTTGTCAGGAAACTTTGAGGGGGGTGTTGAACTAAAGCAAAACACACTATGTATATAAAGTTTCTCAAAAAAGCATATCAGCAATATCTCAGAAACGATTTCGACTAATACCTTGACAGTTTGAGGGCATGTTGAGGGAAATATTGACCTAACCGAATGGCACTACGTGTATACTAATATTACTACTAAACTCACTGAACTGAATCGAATCACACTATGTGCAAACATGTTATCGAAAGGCAATTTAACAGCTGTATATAGGCTATAGAAAGGGTGTATCAGCCATGCGGAGGAGGATGTTCAAATAACATTTGTCTATGCTAAAGGTTGTAACATGATGGGGGTTGGAATTCCGACAGCTCTATAGAACTCCTAAGATTATGAAGATTTTCAACCCATTCATAGGAATGTTATTCCCCGTATTCCTCCATCCAAAGCACTATGGTGCAAATATTGTAAAAAATTGTGGCAAAATTATAAACTTATAAATAGTCAGCCAAAATAAGGATTCTTATAGGAAAAAACTGAAAAAAAATTATGATTTTTTTTAAATACATCTGAGAAAAATTATTCTTTTTTAATCAATGAAAGAGATTATGTCAATTTAAAACGAACAACAATCAAAATTTAAAAAAAAAATTCCGCAAAAAAAAAGCTTTTTAAAGAAAAGTAAAGAGCTACATTAAACCAAAAAAAAACATAAAAAAAAGTTCAAATAGCATTTCAATCGTAAAATGACCACAAATCACTATAAATAAACAAATAAAACCCAGAACGAACAGATATTAAAATAAAGAATCAAGTCAAAGTTAAAACGAGCAGAAACTACTACAAAGAAGAAAAGTCTCAAAAGCTCAGAAAGAGTATATTCAGGTTCCGTATCGGCCATGATGTACATAACCTACATATATTATCCTAGTGGTGCACGAAAAGATGAATTTATTTAGATATCTATATTTCTCACTTTCTATCTATAGATTTAGAAGAAGCAGAGGAAATTGCACAGTACGTAATTAAAAAAAATTTTTTACTCAAAAGTACTTAATTTGAAACAAATGCATTTTTATTTTTTACTGAATAATTAAAATAATAATTCCAATCTGGTAAAAAGAGATATCTTTGTGCCCGTACCTCTTTGTAATGTCAAGGCTTTTAGAGTTGTCACTTAAGTTTGCCACCTGGTTCTTCTCTCGAATTTACTGGAATAAAACGATCAAAACTTGGAACTTAAGAAGAAGGAAGATCAAGAAATTATTTTTTCTGATTCTGTGAGCTGATAAGTTCTTATTATCCTAATCACCAAAATGAGTTCACGTTCAAACCACAAAGGCCCATTACCTTCAGAGCTCATACGAAGAATGCTTCTTGTAGAGCAATGTCATCGGTAAGTTACAATTTAATTTCACAGAACAATATTTTATTGACCTGTGGTTCTTTGAATATTTAGGATGCGTTCCACAGAATTTTCCACACTTAATTTTAGTAAAGTGAAGTAATTAAGCAATGAAGAAAAAGGGCGTACCAGTTACCATCAGAGTTCTAACATTTGCATTTCTTAGCTGTCTTACAACAGGAATTGTTTCTTTTTTCAACGTATTATGCATAATGAGGAGACCAATAAAATTCATATCTGATTCCACCTGAAAAAAAAGTAAGAGGATGGGTTGTAAAACAACTGACGATAAAAAAAAAAAAAAAAAAAAATCAGCCTGGCTTGGTCATTACTGCGTGATAACCAATGTAATAGCTATGATGCAATTATCTGATAAAACTTAATGTCCCAAACAAGAACATCTCCAAAAATGGGGGTCAAACTGTATATATATATATATATATATATATATATATATATATATATATATATATATATATATATATATATATATATACATATATATATATATATATATATATATATATATATATATATATATATATATATATATAGATATATATATATATATATATATATATATATATATACATATATATATATATATATACATATATATATATATATATATATATATATATATATATATATATATATATATATATATATATATATAATATATATATATATATATATATATATATATATATATATATATATATATATATATATATATATACTTATGGAAAAGTACATGGGGATTACAAAACAGCTCCTTTTACTTCTTATTGACCTTAAATATATCTTTGATTTAATATGCCGTAGCGGCTTTGGCAACCATTCTTACAGCATTGAGTCCCCAAAAACATGGTACCTCTGACTTAAGACATGTATTCAATTTTCGTTGGCCAGGTTCAGGGGACTGACGGAATGAGGGATGAGTTTCTAACGTCAGCAGGTGTTCTCCAGGGCTGCCCCCTGTCCAATTTAATCCCTATTTAACCACCTATCCTATTTAACCTTTTTCTCAACGAAGCTTTATCACTCGCTTAGACCGCAGATGGCGCATCCATTGTTAGAAAGCTTATAAACAAACTAGCTAATGCGGTCAACATCAAGAAACATCACTTCCAGGTAGACCTGAACGAGTTTCTGTCAGCAACCCTAGGAACGGTTATTGAGACACCCAAAATGAAGGTCATGCGGGTATATAGAGACTCTGCATCCAGGGCCATGCTTCTAACTATAAAAGGGAAGCAAATAAAAAATATGCTTTGAAAATGATTTTTCGAAACTGATTAGGCAAAGAATCAGTTTGGCAAGCGGCAACTTTAAGAGCCTCTCGTCAACCTGGAAATGCAAATCACTGACAAAGTCATTGAAAGTCCGAATTTTTAACTCTCCCATAATTTCGATTGCTAAGCATGCGAGTGAAACTTGGTCAATTGAAGCTGATGACGAGCTTCAAATCTCCGCATTTGAACAAAATGCCTCCGTCGCATTCCGAGGATCACCTACATTTACCAAGTATCCAATGAAGGCCTCATCAAGTCCTCCACGGCTCACACACTATCATGGACCAGATCATAAGTCAGCAGCTCCGCTGGCTTGGTCATATCCAACGAATTTTATTAAGTAAACTACCCAAAAATCTCCTTTGAAGGACGGATAAATAGCAAATGACCTCGAGATACACCTTACAAGACATAGTCCTACAATTTCAATGGTCAGGTCCTCCTCCGTTTAGCGCCAAACAGAGCCGAGTACCATCGCTATATTCACCGACTTTTGAGATGAGAAGAAGCATTAATACAGTAACAGAGGCCAGATGGGATTTAAGCTGGGGCAATACCTGTACAAGTAATAAAAAAAGAGAAACAATCGGGATGTTTTGGCGATGTAGGAGACAAAAGTTTTTTTTTTCCTATCGGTAGGTAAAGCAGTGAACGGGGGACAAGATAGGAACGGGATGAGAAACAGCTCGAGACGTAAGGAACCTGAGCATGGAGCGTGTTTGAGAAAGAAGTTTTCCATTCGAGGCTTTGTTATTATATATTTTTTTTAATATAGATAAAACGTAACTCTCCTGCACTCAAGCGTTTCTACCCTAGCTTTTTTTGTTAAGAGAAGACAGTTTGGAACTTTACCTTCTTAGAATATTATTCCCAGGGCTTTTTGAACGTGGTTTCAATTTTATTTGACTCCCCATGGAAAATACCAGGGGGCCAAGCTAGGTCATCACATTCAAGATAGGGTGGACACATGAAGTATAAATCCTTAAGGAGCGGGAAGGGAGACGCCAAATTTATTTAGGAGTTGAAGGATGGAGATAACCCCAATAGCTTTGCGAAAATAGATTTAAGGAGATTTCGGAAAATAGCCTGGAATTCCTAAAAATGGTGTCAGATCAAAATGCAAGCTGTACCATTGATATCCCCTAAGCCAAAAACATCATATAGGAGAATTACAGTTCCCCATCTATAGGAAAAAGGAAAATAAATTTTCCGAATTAGAAGCAGTGATGTGTCTCCTTTTTCTCTTGTTTTTAACAAATAAAAGATGATGACGCATGGAGGCTCAACAAACCGTGCACCAGACTTGAATTGAACATGGGCGGGCAGAATTGGTTATATACAAGGAATGTCAGTGTGCTTTTGATATTATAAGTATCGTACAAAGAAAATACATTTTTGATGATTCTTCTTGGTAGCAACAGGAACATGTGAAATTTATATTTATTTAATGTATATTCGGATCCTATAAAATTTTGCTTCAGGAATAATATGATTTGTGTTGTATCTTATATTGCATGCCCATTTTTGACTGAAAAAAGGATAATATAAAAAATCCCAAGATTAAGAGTAACTAGAAAAGTATTTCCGAAGGATACTTAAATCCTGGAAAAACTCTGAGGAGTTGCAGTCCTGATAGGAACATATTTTTCAGAGTGCAAAGGTGCCTGTCTCACTTAAAAACTGATCGAAAAACGAAAGAACAAATTAGGAAGAGAAGAAAAGGGGAAAAAACCTAATCGTAGAAGAATAAAAAAAAATTATTCACTAAACAAACACAAAAAGAATAACAACTGCTTCCTTTATTTATACTACAACAAATATGCACTTGAATCGGGGCTTGAGGGCCTGAGGGTCAACTCAACATGATTGTACAGCACCAATAAAGCCCATCTTAGAAGCAACACTGAATACCCACTGAACATGAAAGGGTCTGGATGATTGCAATTAAGATTTATTCCTGGAAATTTAGATTTTCCCTGGAAATTTGAAGTTTTTTTCTGCAGTCCTACGGTTTTAGTGTTTCAACGTATAGCAAAATTTTATAATAATTCAATTGCAGATATTTAGTTTTATCAAACTACTAGAATAAGTTTTTTAAATTATGTCTAAAATATGCAAAGATAGGAAACTTTTCCTACTTTCTAAGCAGTTGAATAATTTTCTCGAAAAACGACCAAGCAATATTATAATTCTGGCTTGATATAAGGCAGCCTGAAAGTGACAAATTCAATGACACATATATCTTTACTAAAATTTTACAGCTTCTTACAGCTTTAGGCTCATCCCAAAATCACCTCTTTCCGAAGGAATATGAACCTTGATAAATGAAAATTTCGACATATGGCATAAAAATATGTGGTTTAATGCAGTATGTTTAAAGCTTATTCGATACCATTTGTTTTTCTATTAGAATAGAGCAACCCACCTGAAAAGCATACAACGTTCCTTCCATGACAGTTCTAAAGAGTCGGTTGGTCAGTTCTTTCAGTCAGAAGATGTTTGATCCTAATCAAATTACTCATTACATCAGTTCGAATTCTTTGTCTGTTTTAGTCAAAGCAACAGAAGGGCCCACTTGAAGAAGTTACAACACTCCTCCCATCAAAGCATTTAAGAATAGATTTCACTATTTTTTCAATTAAAAGATAGTTGATCGTAATAAACTGAGAAGAGAAATTTAATCTGAAGTGTCGTTATATTTGTAGAGCCATTTGCCTTTTGATTCGTATTGTGTATAAATAAGGGGTCATGTCAGGTATTATTCTTCAAAACAGAGAGAACGGAATATTTACGAGTTATATGTCCACTATAGAGATACCCAGAAGCAGTATATATAATAAACAGTTCCCAATTACAAAACATTTTAAGTTACATCAAATTCAAAAGAATCAAATTAAATTCAAGGTAAGAATTTAGGCAAAATTAAGGTAAGAATTTAAGCTAAATTCAATTAAATCTAATAATTTAGAACGTTTTTAAGTAAATTTAGAAAGCTTATATTTTTCCGGATGAAAGAAAAATTAGCTATTTTTACTTTTTTTTTATTTCATATGGATATAAACATTTTCTTTCAAATATTTGTATTTAAAATTTAATCCGTAGAAGGAAACACAGTCAAAGTAAATGACTACAAAAACGCGAAAGAAAAAAGTTGAGTGACCATTAGACTGTTACGGAGGGTCGATAAACCCATATGACTCAGAAAAAGGACCTGGAATGAAAAACCAAGGGGCGGCAATCAAGGCCGTATCCAGGGGAGTTAGGGGATTTGAACCCCCCTCCCCCGAAATGCCTGTTTGACTCGTAAAAACGTAACAAAAATAGATATAAAAAAAATTTATGCGTTTTTTTAGAATTTTTGTGTACCCCCCCCCCCCCCTCCCCCCCAAAAAAATCCTGGTGTAAAACACCCCCGAAAAAAAATCCTGGATGCGGCCTTGGTGGAAATATTCTCCAATTGGTAGAAGCGTTAGCCTTTAGAATGATGTCGTGTATAACCAGGCATTTAGACAATATTCTTCAAGACATACTGTAAGGAATATTTACGAGTTATACACTCATTAATCATTTATGTGGAATCGCTAATTAGGATTCATTGAGTCATTACTTCACATCCTGTTACCCTACTAAGACTAGATTTCAACCGCTATTCAATTTCCTTTAAATTTGGGTTCGCTATTCCAATTTCCTTTAATAACAAGGGCCTTCAAATTTGTATTTTCGTATTATCCAGGTTCTGCCCACCTACTTTAGGTTCTATGTCTAAAAGCATCCTCGAACGTCAACTTAACGCCCATCAAAACTTCGCATGACTGGTGAGCCAATAATGCATCACTGTTTGAGTTGAGCAAAGTTCAACTTTCAAGCGTGAATTTTATGAGTGGTCAACCAGAGATAAGAACTGAGACACATTTTTTAAACTAGAAACGATGGAATGTTTGGAAAGTAATTTTCCTATCTGTGTTATTAATCTGGCAAAAGATGAAAGCACATTGTGTTAGTAGGCAGTAGTTGGAAATGAATTTCATTAGTAGCTGGGAATGTAAGCTTTTCAAGCTCGCTTCTTACTATTTCAGTTTTCTGTTTCTATAGTACAAATTTGTCGTTAACATCAAAGAAAAACCCACATCACTCATAAATTTGAGATTTTTATATCAACATATGTGACTGTGGTGTTGCTGGGGAGAAAAAAAAAACAAAACATCTGATTAATAATACCTGTTCTCTTTGAATCCGTTGAACAGTTTTCCAAGTGACCTTGGAATGAAGTTGCTTATGAGAAAGTGCCAGCACTCTGTAGCCTCGCGCAGTATAAGCTCGAAGTAGGTCATGAAACTTCTCAGGAACTGTTTCTTCCCGGCAGATCAAATGAATCTTCTCTGGAGATCCTTTACAAAAGAGGTCCATGTATCTCTTTCCTAATGTTCGGACGATTACGGAGGTTCTCTGCAAACTAGAGCTGAATGGAAATTGACGAATTATACCAACTTCATACTCAATCTGAAATTATAAGTAATGTAATAACAATTGTGAAAATCAGGCCAATTTTATTAGAGAAAACAGTGAAGAAATACACTTTTTATAGATTCAATTTCAACCCCCAAAAGTCAGCTAAAACAGTTCAAGAGATATCGAGCTAAAAGAATTTTTAAAGCGGAGAAAAATAGAGCCAAAGAGAGGAGAGAGAGACAGAAAGAAAGAGAGAGAGAGAAAGAGAGAGAGAGAAAGGTGCTCGCGCTTTTTTCTTACATTTTTAATATACTTCTTTATAAAAAAAAAGATTGTTTTGTGATATCTAAATTCTGTGCATTTGATGTAAACTATTTGCTTGACGAAATTATTGCTTTCCAAGACAATAAATTCATGCTCCTTATCTTCCTGGGCATTGTGTTTTGACATTTAAGAACCATAAAAGCTTTTTTCCTATAAAAAAAAATTGGCACCCGCTTATTTTTCTCATTGATTTATTTATTTTTTTTTGGGGGGGGGGGGCAGTAAATAGCAGAAAATTAAACAACCTTGAATTAAGTAGGTTTATTTGATAAGTCTTATTGAATCGATTAGTAATGCTACAAAATTCTCATTCTTGGATTATTTTGATGGATAATTTATTGACTTCAGAGATACCAATTGATAAAAATTGGAAAAAGTTAACAAATTCTACGTGTTAGCACAGACTCAGAAATGAAGGAATCGGAACAATATATATATATATGTATATATATATATATATATATATATATATATATATATATATATATAAATATATATATATATATATATATATATATATATATGTATATATATATATATATATATATATATATATATATATATATATATATATATATATATACTACCCTTTCCAAGGGACAAAACCAAATGAAAATAACCCATCCACCCTCTCGAAAGCCTGTGGGCCATGAGGTATCCACAGAATACAAATGTTATCTGACCGAAATTTCACAACATCCATCTTTATCAAAACGTTCAAAAGTATTAGTTGTTAGAAAGTGTTAGATAACAGTGAAAGCTGTTAAACATATTTCATCAGTAAACCTCGATGAAATTAGAATCAAGCGTAGATATCTGATCATTACTATAAAAGAGCCCAAAGTGGACCCCTCAGTTCAGTATCACCCCTCTAACTTAGTGCATATTATCCATGTTGCCAACTCCCAACCATTTGGTTCCCAACCACTTTTCCAACCCATGGCCATTCAGGGATCATTTGAGGAATCATCCTAAAAGATTAAATACTCACCATTAGAATTCGTCAAAGTACATATTTCTCACGTTATTAAAATAATGTGAAAAATATTATTTCTCAAATAATGTTTGATTTCCATTAATACCGATACTTATGGGTAACTAGAGTTACTAATTACAAATATGAATATAAAATTGAAATATAAGGATCCTAAAAACGAGAAAAGTACGTGGCCTAGAAAAAGTTCCAAATGTAAAGTGCGGGTTACATTGAGGAATTTCTAAAGTTTTTGATTACGAGTTAGAGGCTATTATTCTAATATAGAAGTTGTTATTTAAAAATGCAGAGTTCAACGTCATACAAATGGTGTTTAATTTTCCCCAGGGTTGGTACTTAAGGACTTTCTTAGCCACTGCTAACAAATATGAGGGTTAGTCATTTTGAACCCAAATGCTAACTCCGATGGAATGTTTCCAATGATGTTTATACGGTACATTTTGAAACCTCTTTTTTTTACTTCGTCTGTTACGGTTAAAAAGGATCTAATCTCCAAAAACCTTAAAATAAGATAAAATATCTATTTACAGAGAGTGCCAGGTCTAATGGTAAATTGGAAAAGATTTTGGCGTGGTATCGCCTTGAAATGTTAAAATAAATCTTTAGTATGAAGCATGACTGACCGTGTCTGACTGACCGTATCTCTAACAGTAAGCTGTGCGAAAATGTTGTTCAATCCCGCTTTCTGGGGCTTCAATGAGAGAAAATTTGAGATGGTTAGGACACATTCTGTGGATGACGGATGACAGATTGCGAAAGTTCGTCCTTGTCGGCCAACCATCTAGGACCAAACAAAAAGGCAGGTCTTCTCGGAATGGAATGGGAGAATTTCGTAAGAAAATATTCAAGGGAATTCTTGTGAGAGTGTAAAGAGGGAGGCATTGAATAGATTCGGATGGAGAAGTAGAGTACATAGCTATATTGACCTCAGGCGGCTTAGTGCTACAGTGAGTTGTTAGCAGTAGCAGTAGTAGCAACATTCAGCATAAAGTACAAAAATTTATTGCAAGATTTCCCCTAGACTGTAAAAAGATATAGAATATTAAACAAACTTTAGAAAAACACTTATCTCCAAATGAACTAAAAAGTAAATAGTTTGTTTTTCATGCTCTTGGGAAAAATTAAATTTTTTAATGACTAAAATAAAAAGCGTGGAGCGGTCAAAACACACAAATTCACCCTGAAGCAGTTGCACATGAAATGACCAGTCCATGCTTTCATTTTTAGTTTATATTACATTCAGTAATCTCACTAAGCTTAGATTTACTAATACAAGTTTAAAATTTAATTTAAATAAAATTTTAGATCTAAGTTAGATTTGATAAAATAAACTAAAATAATTTTATTTTCAAACTTAAACTCAAATTTAGTTGACCAAGTTTCGCTTGGCGAAAAGAAAGACAGTCTTTTAATCTCTTTCGCAGAGCAGCTTTAATTTCATTTTATTTCATTCGAGATGGAAAGTAAAACCAATAGAGTATTAATATCAGGGTATTTGTGAAGCCATTCATATGGAAACCAATTTTCCAGAACTAATTAAGGCCATAAACAAATTTCCTCAAGTCATGAGCTATCTAGATTGTTTTTTCACACCATTAGACGAACAACTGTCTTATTATGGATAATCTTATTAAATAAACAATAGTCACCAAGCGAAGCTTAGTCCCCTGGTATACAAATTATTATTGTTAAGTTTCGAGGTAATGCACAGCATTTATTGCGAAGCAATTAAGAATCCGAGACTTACTTCAAAGGTATCAAACGATAATTTGTTTGTATAAAAGCTCTGAATCAATTAAATTGTGAACAAACACATTCGTTTTGTAACCCCACCTACTCATTCTCAAGGCTTTAAATCTAGGAGTCTCTAATTTCAGTCTGCAAACGATATATGAAAAAGTATCAAGGGGACTGAGACGGGAAACGAGTTTATCCAAAGTTGTGACCTATCTAGATCGTTTTTTTTACACCGGAATAAAAGCTAGAAATAAACTGATTTTTCAACAAACAAATTGCGTTTTGAAACTCCTCCTACTTATGCTCAAGGCTTTCAACCTTCAGGAGTCTCTAATTTAAGTCAGCAGACGATTTATGAAAAATATTAAGGGGGCTGGGAGAGGAAGCGAATTTTCCCGAAGTCGTGCTACATCTAGATTTTTTTCACACCGGAAAATGGTAGTAAACTAATATTTACAAAAAATTATAGTGCCTTTTTGAGAAAAATATACATGTATATAAATATATACCTATATATATATATATATATATATATATATATATATATATATATATATATATATATATATATATTATATATATTATATATATATATATATATATATATATATATATATATATATATATATATATATATATATATATATATATATATATATATATATATATATATATATTGGCATTTTCATATTTTCATATCTTTTTAAGATATTTTCATTCAAAATACGAATCGTTCAATGAAACACAGTAAAACGCGATGGCTGCAAAATAAGAAGAAAACAAAGAAGACTGAATGACAATCAGACCAAGACCGATACACCCGAATGACTCAGAAAAGACCTTGGTTGAAGAATACAGGGGTTGAAACACTGGTTTTTCTTCTTATTTAATCAAGTTCTTTTGATAAAACTAAAAGAAAAAAGAAGAGTAAACGTACAAAAACTTCAACGTCTGAAGGCACTAGCTTTTCAGGGCTTGACTCAGTGGCTCGCTTCGCACCAGATTCCGGGTAGCTTGACGAATGAAAAACAACATTTGGAAGATCGGCCAGGTCCGACTAGGGGAAAGAAACTACTATAATTTAGAGATCTATACAATATATATACAGGGGCAAAACATAAATGTTTTACAATCGTTAACAATAACCAATACAAAAAAAAATCTATGATTAAGTTATCTACTTAAATGGTTCATAGACCGATGCATTAACGTACGCAGGGGGGAGGCCTCGGTGTCAGGCTCCCCGAAATAACAATTTCCGGAAACTTCTTAGTCAAACTGTAAAATAACTTTTTCTTTTATTACCCCCCCCCCAAAAAAAAAAAAACAATTCTGCGTACGAACCTGTACAGGTCACAAAAAATACACATTTCCTCTCTAGCTCAACTACAAATAAAAAGCCAGCGGGTTTCTGCCCAAGGAATTTTGGACACTTGTTGAGACAATTTTTTTTTTATTTTGGGTCATTCAACGAAATCTGGTTATTTAGAGCAAAGATAAAAATTACATCTGTAAGGGGCTCTTATGGACGAAGAACAGGGCTAAACCAATTTGAAAAGTATTGTTAAATACCAAATTCAGAGGGCGTACTGAAAAATAATTTTATAATTCGAGAAGTGTGTCAGATGACAGAGTCTTACTTACTTGTACTTGCAGCAGGAACAGGCGTTTCCACCACACCCGGCATCTAAACATAGCTTTTGAATGATGGTCTCCCACGATGAGCAGCCTGGTGCCAGTTCTTCGGCAAACTTCAGCCAGCATTTGTCCCATCTGTGGCCAAATTCACGAAAACCTCCAGCTTGGCACCATATCTTGTTTAATTAGCGTCCATCAACTTTTAAACTATACTCCTTGGCTTCTACGCCATGCTGGTAGAGGTTCAGCGAGCAGTCTTTGTTTAATGAGGTGATTTTCAGGGCGACGTAGTGCGTGTCCAAGCCAGCGGAGCCGTTGGAGCTTGATGATGCCTGAGATTCTGTCGATGTTGTAATAACGTTGGTGGATTTCGTCATTAGAGATGTGGTCTGAGAATCGGATTCGCAAAATTGAACGCAAGTAACAGTAGTCGAAGACTTCTAGAGCACGCACCTGAGCTGCTTTGATGAGCTAGGATTCAACACCATAGAGAAGAACTGCTCTCACTGTCGACTTATAATGCTTATCTTTGTTCTTAAGCTAATCTTTCGACGAGTCCGAAGATGCCTGCGGGGATGAGCAACGACTGTATGAGCTCTAGATAATCTTCTATTGACATCTTGATCACATCCTCGTATCGAATCCGTCTCAGATCCCAGATAAACGAAGCTATGAACCTTTTCAAGTGAGAGGCCATAAAGAATGAGTTGATAATCTCTTGTTACGTTCAGGTCAAGAACTTTTGTTTTCTATGAGTTTATTCGAAGGCCAAGGTAGGCTGAGAAACATGCCACTTCGTCAAACATTTGCTCGGCTCATTCTGGGTTTGGGGCTAGAAGATTACATCGTCTGTGTAGTCAAGGTCCGTCAAGGTGACGCTACCAACTAGTACTCCTTCGAATGTCCAGAGAGCATGTTAAAGGATCCAATCGATAAGTTACTTAAAGAGGACCGGAGAAAGTATATAGCCTTGTTTGGCACCCCATTCCACATCAAGCAATTAAGATTCCTCGCCATAAACTCTGACTCGGGATGCATATCCTTGGTAATAAGCTTCCAGGATGTCAGCAAATTCCTGTGGCATGCCATCTTCAAGAAGAATCTTCCACAAAGTTTTCCGGTCAACTGAGTCGAAGGCAGCAACACAGTCTATGAATATGTTGATGAGTAGAAGATTGTATCTTTCGCATTGTTGCATGATCAAACGAGGGCGAAAATCTGATCCGATCATCCTCTAGTAGAATCTCCGTAGTAGAATGATGGCGAATAATTTGGCTGCAATGTCAATGAGAGATTGCCTCTACAATTGGCACACTCTACCTTATCACCTTTTCTGTACATGGGAAGGCTGACTGAAATTTTCCAATCTTTCGGGACTTCTTGGATTTCCATATTTCAATAAATAGTGGTAGCAGGTGGCTTACAATCAAGTGCGGGTAAGCTTTGTAAAACTCAGATGAAATGCTGTCGTCACCAGGAGACTTATATCATTTGAGGTTCCGGATGGCTTCGATGATTTCGTCAAGGTCTGGCGAAGACATGTTTTTGTCGTAAGGCTCTTTTGCGACCGAGGATCGCGGACACCTCACTGCCAGGACACAAAACGCCTGTTCAGACCCCTTTGGACCCGACCTAACCATATCCGGGTGGTTAGTTAGGTATGACAGAATCATACCTAACTAACCCGTTAATTGAATGTCCAGACATATGAATAATTTGACTGCAAGAATTGGCAAGTATTTTTTTTTTTGGGGTTTCTAATTTCAATCAGCGTGAAAAGCATTAAAAGGGCCTTTGGGGAAAGGGTGGAATTTTTTCCTAAAACCTTTGCAAGACTGTACTCAACAACTTATCAAAATTTCCCATACACATACGAACATATATATATATGTGTATATATATATATATATATATATATATATATATATATATATATATATATATATATATATATATATATGTATATATATATATATATATATATATATATATATATATATATATATATATATATATATATATATATATATATATATATATATATATATATACTATATATATATAACGCTGAAAGAAAGGTTTTACTCGGAAAAGATTTTGGATAAGTTAAAGGGTTTATGTGAACACTCTTCGGCCCCTGAAATAACTACTGGCTGCCTGTCACAACTCCTCCATGAAGAGGCTGCTCGGGTCCTGAAACGAATGCCGCCGAAAATAGTTCCTTTTGATAATGATTGCAAACTTAGTAAGTTGTGCCTATTTAGCTTATTAAATAAGGTAAAAAATGCAAATGGCCCAGAGCAACGACAAGAAACCCAATCAACACTTAGATTAGCTAGAAAAGAACACAAGGCTTTAATAAGGAAGAAAGCATTATATGAAACTAAAGAGCAAGAGAAGTGTTTTCAAGCTTATAGATCGGCCAGTATGAAGGAATTCTGGAAGTACTTACGCGGGCCACGTGACCAATCAAAAATGATCCCAGAAGTTAACTCATGGCCGAATTATTTTGAAGACCTGGAGAATCATAGAAACTCAGCTGGCCAGGCACCCCTCTACCCGCAAGTGTATACTGAGCCGATAGATGCAGTGGTCAGTGAATTCCCCCTCCCAGAGCATTCTTACCAGCTAATTCAGGAAATATCAGAGAGTGAGCTAAAACAGTCCATCAAGAGCTACCTTGGAGGATCTTCGCCGGGTATTGATGGAATTCCGTCAACAATGTATAAGAAATTAATCTGTCCCCTGTTGCCAGTTCTATTAACTTTGTATAATGCGGTCCCGGTTTCATGTAGTTGGCCAACAGCATGGAATTTGTCGGTTATAATGCTGTTATTTAAAAAGGGTGACCGGATGAAGCATGGTAACTATCGCCCTATTAGTCGAGTACCAACAATTAGTAAATTTTCGGACAAGGTTCTAGATGGTAGATTAGGGCTGCGACTAGAAAAGGAAAATATTGTCAGTGAGACCCAAGGAGGATGCCGAAAGGATTATTCAACTACAGATCGTGCATTTATACTCCAGGCTCTTATTGGATAATATTGCAGGGGATATGGTAGGCTTTTTGTCGCGTTTTTGGACTTTGAAAAGTCATTTGATAGCATTGATAGACGTATTTTATTCAGTTACCTTGTTAAGATAGGCCTACCCAGGCCTTTTATTATGTTATTAATTAACATGTATGAGATAACTTTATCTGTGGTCTTTATTGTTAAAAAAGATGTACCTAGGCCATTCAGAACCTTCAGAGGCGTTCGCCAAGGATGCACGTTATCACCGAAACTTTTTAGTCTGTATATCAATGATTTTGCAGAGTTCCTTGAAATGAGATGGGCCCCAATTATATCACTAGCGAATACCCTACTTTCTTTTTTGCTGTTCGTTGATGACACAGCTTTAGCGGCCAAATCAGCCGAGGAACTCCAAACTCTCCTGAGTTTAACTGAATCTTACCTAGAATCGAAGAAGTTGAAGCTGAACGCATCTAAGACAGATATTGCCATCTTCCAAAGTAGGAAGCCCAATGGACCTCAGGATTATTCCTTTACTTATAAAGATGAGGCAATAAAAGTGACCCCAAAGTATACATATCTGGGATTCGTGGTTGCAGCAAATGGGAATTTGACAGAGTACATTAAATTGATGATTTCACGTGGTAACGCAGCTACTTGTGCTCTACTTCGATAAAAACATATCATGGGAATCAAAAATATGAAGATGCACAAGTACCTTTTTATGACTAAAGTCCTACCTGTTGCCCATTATGGATGTGAGTTGTGGGGGACTACTACGGTATAACAACTGAATCTCGCAGTTTATGTATTTTAAAAGAGTTATAGGCCTCCAAAATAATTTTAGTAGTTTGGTCCTAAGGGGTGATTTGGGTTTGCAGGATCTACGTCATATGAGGACTATACAAATGATTAAGTTTTGGATATAGGTTACGCGCTTACCTGATAACCGCCTGGCGAAAGTGGCCTACACAGAGATGTTGAGTTTTACCAAAAAGGCAGCATGGCCAAAATAAGTTAAAGCACTGTTGGATAATGCTGGTTTATCATGGGCATGGAATGAGGGGCAGGGTCCTCTAGCTAAACCTGAAGATTTCCTCGGTAAATTTGCATCGTGCCTTCGGGAATAAGAGATTCAGGTTTGGCTAACGGGTCTAGAAAAGTCTAGTAGCCTGCATTTTTATAGACAGATTAAATATGTATATGGGGAGGAGTTTTACTTGAAGCTGAACCTATCGTGGAGAACCCTTAAGTATTGGTTGCAGGCGCGGGTAAATTGCATACCACTGCGTAAAGGCTACTGGGAGTCTTATGATGAGGATGGCTCGGGAAGTAGGCGTGCCTGCCCCCTCTGTAGGGAGTTTGGGAATGGGATGGACCATTTTCTAAGTAGATGCCAAAGTTTGGGTGAATTTTAGGGATAAATTTTTTCATGGGGATGTACCAGTGCTCCCGGGTGTTTTGGGACTATTTCGAGGGACCTAATTATTGCGTTAGGTTGTTTTATAGAGAATAGTCTGATGGCGCGGAAAGAAGCTGAAGTTTAAAATTTGTTGAGTGTTATTTTTCTTTTCTTATTGTTTTTCATTTATTTGTTTTTGTTGTTTGGCAACTGGTTTTTAAATAACGCACGTATATCTATATTATATACTATATATATATATATCTATATATATATATATATATATATATATAATATATTATATATATATATATATATATATAATATATATATAGATATATATATATATCTATATCTAGTAGTATATATATATATATATATATATATATATATATATATATATATATATATAAGTCTAATATATATATATATATATTAATATAATAATTGATATATATAGTATAATATATATATATATTATATATATATATATATATATATCTATATATATTATATATATATAGTATATATATTATATATATATAGATATATATTATATATTATATTATATATATATATATATATATATTTATATATATATATTATATATATATATATATATATATAATATATTATATATATATATAAATGTATAATATATACTATATATATATATGATATATATATATATTATTATTAGTATATATATATATATAATATATATATATATATATCATATACATATATTATATATATAGTATATATCGTATATATTATACATTACGTATATATTATTATATAATATAATGTCATAATATATACATATATATAATATATATATATATATATGTATATTATACATATATATATATATCTCTATAATATATATATATATATATATATTATATATATATACATATATATATATATATATCATATATATATGTAATTTGTCTGCATTAATTGCATTACTAGTAAATGTAATTTGTGTTTTTTTTCTTTTCCTTTATGCTCAGTCTTAACTTGATTTGTTTTGACGGGTAACCAAATAAACAAATAATGATGACCATAATTAGACTTATAACTAATAAGGAAAAACTAAATAAGCATAAGAGGCACTAATATCCATTAATTATACAAGTTCATATCTATACATATACATTGCCGCATTTCCTCGTGTCAATGAGAGGAGTAAAAAAAAAATAGTCTTAAAAAATGCCAATAGGGCTAGAAAACACATACCTCAGTTTCAGATTCCGAGTCCATTACTTTTGATCTTTCTGGTAAAAATTTTGGTGGCCGGACGATTGGTGGAGTAAACATATCAAATCGACCTTCTTCCAGGCCAGGCTCTTCAAATTCCTAAAAAAAAATTCAGACCTAAAAATCTTCTAATCTATGCTGAGTCCCAGCAAAAATTCTAATTCAAATTCAACTCGTGTTTAAGATCCAATGTCTGTTACCCATACTCTTGGATCATAATAACATCGAACGTATCTCTTTTATTTTGGCTAACTTAATATCATGAATGAAGTAATAATAATATACATTATTGAAAAATAATTAGACATATACGGTACCTAAAATAAATACTTTTTTTGACATACAACAAATGAAATTTATGTTAAAGTTGGGGTGCTTTTCGCTTTCTTGAAAAGGTTAAGAGTTATGTGAATGACATACTTTAAAAATGGATCTGAAGCTCTATTTACGCCCAGAAAGGGGTTTTCAAGAATAGGCAAGGCCAAATTCTTGAAAAAAAAAAAAAAAAATCAGAACACGCTTAAAAACAATGCTTTTGCCTTCACAATAAATTAAAAATTAAATTCTTTTTGCAGCAACCCAAAAATAATCATTTTTATTTTTCGGGGGCAAAAATGAAAGTATTGGGGTCAAGGCATATGAACTCTTCCAAAACTAATTATAAAAAAGTTTAATTTATAGCTTTGATTAATAGTTTTAAAAATGATCCATTTTTCCCTATAGCAGTAAACAAACTTATTTTATACTTTCTAATGCATTTGGAGATAAACTTACTTACACTTAGACGGTCTTCCCCCTAGAGGCGCGTAAGACAGCAACAGTAAGCCTCCAATTCAGCCAATCTTGTGCCAGGAACCACAGCTAATTCAGTGTAGTTCGTTGAACTGTTGCCTCTTTCTCAAGGGATCAACTTAGTATATTGGACTCTCTTTCCCTCGTTCAAACACCGGTGTTGAGTCCAATACCATACGTCATGTGGGAGGCGTCCTTCATTCATGCGGATTACTTGCCCCAGAGCCTCCATATCTTCCTTCTGATCTCGTTGGTCACAAGTGATTCTTCAGTATCTTTCCTTATCTGGACATTCATCACTCAGCCGGTCTAGTGGATCGCAATGACTCTAAGCAATTGTTTTCAAGACTGGGTAAAAGTTTATCAGCGTCCTTTGGAAGGCTTCATGACTGTAATCTGTACATAAGTACAGAGAGTACATTGCTCGTAAATGGTCTTAGACCAGAAAATGTATTGTTCGGTCAGAAAATGTAGGCCTATAGTTTTAGGACATCTGTGGTAAATTTGAAATATGTTTTTTAAAAGTTCTTGACCCAGGGGTAAACCCTTTTGTGAAAGAAAAGAAAAATGAAAAGTGGGAAAGGTTTACATTCGTAAAAACTTCTGAATGCACACTGACAATACTGTGCAATTATTGGTACAATTCTTGCAATGAAAAAATATACTTCCACTGAGTCACATTCACATAAATTGACGAAAAATGGGGGGGGGGGGAAGAAAAATTTATTTTACAAAATCTATGAGGTAAGGGGGAGGGGTTATTTTGTTGTTTTATTAATTTTTCAATGAAAGCACCAAAATACTATTTTTACTGTAAATGGAAAAAGCTATTTTTCAAAATCTAGCGGGCGGGGCCGAACAGAAAAATCTTGAGAATGCCCTATCCCCCCCTCCCAACTGAAGCCACTGGTCAAATTTATCACTCCTGTAATTTTTACTCCATATCCATTTTTTTCACTTGAGTCGCAGAGAAGTTTGCATTCAAGACACTCATAAATGTTGCTCCGCGGACAAACGTTGTTTGTTCTTAATTTATCGAAGGGCTCAAATATAGCTGAGACACAAGTATATTATATCCCTACTTAAAGGGGGGAAAGGTACATTCCTCCCGTATTCTGACATTATGAAAGGGTTTATTAGACCCCTTCCTTCCCCATTAATCCACCCCGTATCCTATTTGCCTAAGGAATTACTAAAAAAATTGTGCTTAGGGATAAAACATCTCAATGAGCTGTCGCACCTGCCATCCTGTTTTGAAATTGAACCCTACTTCAAAGCGTTTTACCAACAGATGATATGATTTAATTCCCAAACTGAATAACAATTAATTCGAACGTCTTTAATCTTGATGGGTAATGTTACTAATTGGGTAATATTACCAATATTGTCAATAATAAGCCAAACTGGTAACATATATTAAAGCCAAAAAATATCATAGCAGCAGCAATAGCTGCAACTTAGTAAAGAGCAAGAAACAGCTCATAGTAGAGCCGAAAGTTTAAAAGCTGGTTTTGAAAAAAAATGTCTATTGAAAAAGGATCCCTACCAGCCTCCTTAGTAGATAAAAACTAAAAATCGCGTGTTGAAAAAAAAATCGTTTCTATTTGGTTCAGGAATACTAACTGTTATGCATGTTTATCTTAACAGCAAAGGTTAATGATAAAAATATTTTTCAGAAATTTCAAAAAGAAGCTTAAAACGCTGACCTGTCTTGATTTGGCTTTGTTTACTTCACCAACATGGCCCTGCAATATTGCTGAGAGATCTTTAAGAGCTCATTTGAAAGCTAATATTTACATCTACATCATTAGTATGAATTCGTCCTGACAACCTCATCATACAATGCCAAATGGCACCCAAAATGGGGCTTTTTGTGTCATTTCTGGAATGGAAAGGCTTGGAACCGTAAACAATGTACCATTTAAATCTCAAAAGTCAATTGAAATTCTCCCCACGCAGTTTGCATGTAAAATGGAAATTATGACACAAGTTTAAAAAAAAAAACCCTAGTGAAAAAAACACACCTAGTGGAAAAAGAAATCATTTAACTTTAATTCAGGAGTATTAACTGCATTTATTTTTCTTTATTTATTTATTTCTCTTAAAGCTTTGGAGTATCTAAAATATATAAACAAAATCACAAAAAATCAATAAATAGAGCAAAGCAACGATTTACAAAGAGGCTTAGACACAAAACTGAATAAAATATTTAATGGAAAAAAATTAAAAAAAAAAAAATGCTTCAAGCGTTATATACATTCTAGAAAAAGAGGGAAAGGCTATGGACAGAGAGAATACCTTCAGACTCACAATAAAAGTTATCTGTTCTAATATTATATGAGTCTAACATCTCTTTACTTTTAAATCTTGAAACTGATTCAGTGTCACTAAAGAAAATTGGAAAACAAAGTAAAAATGTAAAATATTTAAAAAGTGCAAACATGAATTGATGAAAAATCGTAAATTTTGAAATCTCGAAAACCAAGGGAAGGGCAGAGAATATCCAGGAGGATTGAGCGTTCAAAAAGGAGCCTAAAATTTCATGACAATAAATACCACGTAGCCACATTATTGATCCAAATGCCTTTCTGGTTTTTTCTTGAATATTTGAATTTAGCATTAAAATTATATATCAAAATTAGCATAAAATTAGAATATTTAAAGTTAACCCCAGATTCACAACAGCATTAGAAACGAGAAATGAAATACTTCTATCGCAAATTAATCTAGCTCAGTCATTATCATTGACTAGAAAATATTGAAAATTTTTAATACTCATAGAAAGGTTTCTATTTTTAAGTATATTAGAAAAGGAATAAAATTTCTTACTTAGACTAGCTTTAAAATAACTCAATAAACATCATCAGCATCAGCAAAAGACACCCCCATCCCCAGGAGATAGGGGTTGCAGTTAATCAATCTTTACAGTCAAGTTAATTATGAAAGAAATTATCGGAAACTAGGGCACGCCAAAGCTAAACTTGATGAGACCTTGGATTTTGGTTTAAATTCCAGACACGTTTTTCTCAAGTTTTTGTGTTTTGATATAGGCAAAAAAAGTTTCAGAGATTTAGAATTTTTCTATTCAATGAAGAGGCTTTTAAAGGATTATTGTGACAGTGGCAACTGTTATATTTGGAAAGAGCGTTGAATGGCGGGCCGAATGGTAGTTCGGGGTTGCAAAATATATATAAAAGCTAACTCAAATAAACTGTCTCATGACATTTCCCAATATTTTTGAAATTCTGAAAAACTAGCACTTTACTGAAAACTTGGCTAGCGTGATTTTTTTTTTTATTTGAACTGTTATACTAAAAGTACGACCCGGAAACCGATATCTGGCTCGGAAAAGACTACTGAGAGCCAGAAAATTAGTCTTTTGTTTTCTGCAGCCCAGAAAAGGATATATATTCTCCTAAGAGGTTTTAGGGCGAGCTTTTTGCTTTTAATAAAGCGCTTGTTTGAGCTAGTTTTGTAGATAAAGTTGCATAAAAGTTGCGTAGATGTTGCGTCTACACTGATGCTGACATCTCACTCGCAAATTACGCAGATGTCATCTTTAGTATCAGCAGGTCTGTGTCACATACTGAAGATAGTTATTGTATTTTGAGCGCAGAATACGAGATATTGATTTAGCCTTAGACCAATTGAAAACAGTTCTGTAGAATTTAACCGTATAGCTAAAGACCTAGGTTTGGCAACTACTTGTTTTGGTGATACAGAGGTTACTTCTTCTTAACAGCTTACATATCTTGGCCTACAGATTGCGTCCGATATTAATCTACGCGTAAATTGCTGATCTCGCATTTCTCTGAGAAAGTTTGTAAAGGGTATGGTATGCTGGTTTGTTATAAACGTCTGCACAATTGTCTTGTACTAGCAAGGCTTTATTAAGCTTTTGTAGTTCCATATGTTCTGGCGGTTTCTTCTTTCTGTACTATTCTGATTAAAAAAGATAAACGCACAATCTGCTCAACGTTCTTCTGGTATAGAAAATACCTTTTGAATTTCATTCCGAAGATGAAGAACCCGCGAGTCTCAGAAAAATATAAAATAGCAGATCCCTTTGTTGTGATAAGCGATAGAATTAGGCGAATCAAATGCACAGTAGTACCACACTATGTATCGCCTAGTACTGTGCTAGTGGCCTACTAAGTAGGTTGTTCACCCTTGTTACAAGTATCTCTTTTCTTTTGTTTCTAGTGTTGTATGTCTGCTTTTCTTTCTTTCTTTCCTTTTACTTTCATACTCCATCTTTCAAATTTGTTTACTTGGTGATGGGCAATAACAAATTTTCATTCTTAAGCCCCAAAGCCATAATTGTTGTTCCTTTTAAGCTTCAGCTTTGCTCTTTGCTTCCATCACAACCTGTTTTTAAGAAATTACTTTTTAAATTACAGAAGACATTGTGGAAAACAGTTTAGATAAAAATTCGACTATAAAGCCAGTCCCAATTAAAATATTCACAATATTAAACTAAGGGTACACCAAGAGAGAAAATGAAAGAAAAAAGTGCCACTTTTCAATTGATTAATAAGCCGTAAAAATAGTTCTGCTTTAGCTGCTTACGGATCGTTTTAAATTAATTAATTCTTTAGAGTCAAATCAAGACTCAATTTTTGGACTTGTAATCCTCACAAGGGGTCTTAGTTGTAGCCTTGCATATACTTGAATAAGTTACTTAGTCAAGTAGATTAAACTAAAATTAATAACCAGGAAGGCGAAAACCCCTCTCTTCTGTCAATCACAAAGTTTTCTAACAAGAATTCAGATAACTCGCTTTCCTTTTTTAAAACCCTTAAAAATGGGAGGGCAAACCCAACCTTAAAAATATACTACGCACAGACTAGTTTTAATACTTCAAAAATAATGATTTTCAACTTGACAATAAAAAGCGCCACACCCAACAAGTTTTGAAGGCAGAGAATTAGAGGAGTTGCTTTAACAATACCAATTTCAGAGGCAAGTAATTTGGATTATAATTTTTTAGTAGAGTTTTAATAACCTATGTTTTTTTTGTTTTTGCTTGATAGATCCATAGACTCAAAATGTGTCGACCTTTTTTTTTGAGCAACAAATTCATATAAATGCAAGTAAAACGCATTGATCAAAACACCCAAAGCGAGGTGAGAATGCATTGAAAAAATAAGACTATAGAAGAATAAACAAAACGGAGGCTAAAATTTGATTTGATCCTGATTCCCATTCATTCTGTAAATTTAAAAGAAAATGATAATTTTTAACAATATAACAATTACTAACCGCTAAGCATAGATGATTAGCATAATATTAGCTAATTAATTGAAGGGTTTACAAGAGATTTGCAATTGTAAACGTTTTTTTTTTTTACCTTAAAATGGGGTCCCATAGCCTGTTAATTGCAATAAAAAAAAAAAAAAAAAAAAAAAAAAAAAAAAAAAAAAAAAAAATCAGAGAGCCCTACCTTGACCGAAAAACAATGTTTGCTTTCCAGCCATATAAATATATGCAGGTAAAAAATAGGTAAGGAATACGACATTGGACTTCACAGTTCCTACCGGGGGTGCTGATCCCCATTTCATGGTCCTTCAGCTAGGAAGTTGAATGGGGCGTTGGGGGCCAGCCATCCTGTGCTTTCGTGCACCTGCCCTGTTTACCTTCCCCAGATTTCTCCAGGTAACCATTTACAGTTGGTTCGACTCTGGCTGAGCTTACAGAGTCGAACCACTAACCCCCGTTCCTAACCAAACAACTGACCCCCGTTCCAAAAACAGGCAGGGGCAATCGACTAAACCTTTTTTCCAAAAGAAGGATAATTACGTACAGATTTAACTCTTCAGATTTTTTGAGGCACTGTGGTTATGTGGTTATATAATAATCTTTAATCCGAATTAAAATAGCAATTACGACACAGGGTATGTACCTATGCACCAGTTGGGGCATGGATAGGAAACTGACAAGAAAACACTTGAAACACTTACTGAAACACATAGGAAACACTTTATAAGGGCAATAGAACTTCAAATTTCCGTAAAGTACTTAGGACGACAAAATCAAACCTTTTTCTTTGACCTCTTTCTTTCTGTACAATGACAAATTCGTATGAATGCAAGTAAAATCCGCATATAATCAAACTATAATCAAGGCAAGGGGAGTGTGCGCTAAAAAAATAAAGCTCTAGAAGAATAAATAAAACAGGAAATATTTTACCCATCCAGTTGACTGGAACATTTTCAAATCCAAGGGATCACCCATCAGCTGCCCATCAATTCTTGTCAAACTATGACAGGAAGCCAGTGCCACTAAGAGTGGATCTTCCATTTTTAGCCGCTTTGGATGTTTGAGTATGCGCGTAAAGCTACCATTTCTAGCTGGAATGACTCCTCTCATCTCCATGCTACCTTCTGTTAAGGTCCCTGTCTTCGAATAAAAGTCATAAAGTAATTATAAATTGTAAAGTGTATACAAGGTAATTATTCGGTATGTTATAAGGCAGAGTGAGTGTAGCAAAAATTTTAAATTAGTAACAGGAAGTGTTGAATTCACTCGTTTCAGGGGTTTGTCAAACCTGTCCTTAAGCCCAAAATGTATTAAAATATGGAAACACTATAGCAAACAGTCAAAAGGACGATTAGGAAATAGATCGATTACAGTTAGAATAAAAGAAAATGATTTATTCCAAACTAGAAAGAACTAAATAAAATCAGAAAGAATGAAGAATGAAAGAGAGAGTAGCTTATTCCAAAGTATAATCAAAAATACCAAAAGTGCCGCATTGCATTTATTACTAGGCGCCGTTTAGTTATTTGTAACTAAAAATACAGAATTTCGTAGGCTTACTTAAAAAAAAAAAAAAAATCAGTTTACTTAGGTGCCCCAAGTCTCAACCTTTCCAAATATAGAAATTAAAAGGGGAAAAGGCTATGAAGTAAATACTTTCTGACGACATTATATGTCAGGTTTCATTTATTTCATTTCATTTCTTATGTCATTACATTTTTCCATTTCCTTTTGATATTATTAGAGCCATACAATTTATTAATACTAATACACTATTTATTAATGCTAATAAAGTAATGCTAATATTACTACAACTAACAGCTTATTCCAGCTCTAAGCCGCGTGTGGCCAACACAGCCGTACACTCTGTTCAACGTCAATCAGTTCAAAGTTGCACACTTTACTCCCTCCCATCTAGTTGCAATTTAATTCTAATACTTTCTTATGACCTCTCCTCACTCTATTCAACAATGACCTTGCTTTTCATTTGGCTGCATATAGCAGTCGAATTTCACGATATTTGGCGATGCTTACTAAATTAAACAGAGCAATTTTTTATTTGCTTACTATAGATTAATCTACTCTTGAAATCTACTTATTGATACCACTTTTCATATCTACTAGGCAGCTGACAAAATTATACCAAGGATAAGCAATCCAGTGAAACCCAGAAAAAGTTTATTCCCCTTAGCAGCTAAATACAAGGGAAATTGGTTACATGATTTGATACACTAGCCGAAATTTTTCATCAGCATTCTTCCTAAGTTATCAAAGCCTGTTCTCTTTAATTCTGGGGACATTATGAACTCTTTCTTTTAATCACACCTATGAACGCACGCGACTTCTATCTCCAGATTTCTTGAGATTCCCCAAATTTCCCTAAGGCAAAATCGAGTCCACCGAAATCTCCCTGGAAATTAACAAATTGAATTTTGTGTAAACGTTCGTGTGTTGTCTGAGTGATAGATCATATGAAAACAAAAGGAATGTAAAGAAAGTGGAGAAAACATTAAAATATGAACTAAGGAGGTGTGAAGTGGAGGCCATGGATAAAATTGCCGAGGATCTGGAAGATGCAGCTAGACGGCATAATAGTAAAATATTGTACTCGCATGTCAATAAATTGAGAGGGAGTAATCAATCCGGACTTGGCCCAGTAAAAGATAAGAACGGGGCCACAATTAACGATAAGAAAATAATTAAAGAGAGATGGGCAAAACATTTTGAGAATTTGCTAAACCGAGATAGAGTTGCAGGAAAAAATATAGAGGAAAATGAAAAAGTTTGTGATACCTTGGATGTGAAGAAAGATCTGTTTTGCGAGGAAGAATTAACGACAGTACTAAAAGGATTAAAAAATAATAAGGCTCCAGGTGCTGATAGGGTAGTAAATGAGTTTCTTAAATATGATGGCTCAGAGGTTAGAAATAAGTTACTGAAGATTATGAATATGATTTTTGAAGAAGGGGAAGTACCAAATAATTTTAGGAAAACCTTAATTAAGCCAGTTTATAACAAAGGTGATAAAAGTGAGTGTGGTAATTATCAAGGCATTAGTCTGGTCTCTGTAGGTAGCAAATTACTTAGTAATATGATACTTTTTAGACCGAGAGATGCCGTAGACAAAATTTTAAGAGAAGAACAGTGTGGTTTTAGAAAAGGTAGAGGATGCGTCGACCCAATTTTCACTCTTAGGTTAATAGTTGAGAAGTGCCTGAGTTTTCTTTGGTCCTTAGTTTTATAGATTATGAGCAAGCGTTCGATTCTGTTGATAGAATAGCTTTAGCAAAGGTTTTATCCTTGTATGGTATACCAGACAAATACATTAAAGTGATTAGTGCTATGTACGAGAATAACACTGCTGCGGTTAAGGTAGGAAAGGAGGTTAGCAGCTGGGTTTGTATTAAATCAGGAGTTAAGCAGGGTTGTGTTCTATCCCCTTTTATATGGATTATTTTGATGGACTTTGTATTAAAGAGTACAGGAAAGGCAATGGGAGACCACGGAATCAAATGGAGAGGAAAAAGTCTCCTGGACTTAGATTACGCTGATGATTTAAGCATCCTAGAGGAAAGTGTGAGCAAAATGAATGAACTGTTAGTGGTTTTGCGAGTTCAGGGTGCTAGAATAGGTTTGAAAATTAATGTTAAGAAGACTAAGTCACTAACGCTAGGAATAAGTGAAGATGAAAAGGTGACGTTGGGTAATGAAAAGATTGATCAAGTGGGCAGCTTCACATACCTTGGTAGTTTTATTAGTAAAGATGGTGGGAGCAGTGAAGATGTTAAAAGTAGAATAGCCAAGGCTCAGGGTGTTTTTTCACAATTAAAAAAAGTTTGGAAGAACAGGAAGATAAGTCTGCAAACCAATATTAAAATATTAGAAGCTACAGTGATGACAGCAGTCAAATATGGCTATGAAGCACGGGCGCTTCAAAAAGCGGATGAAGATTTGCTATATGTTTTCCAGAGAAATTGCTTAAGGATTGTTCTGGGCACCCGGCTGACTGACCGTATTTCAAACAATAGGCTGTACGAAAAATGTGGTTCAATACCGCTCTCTAGGGTTATAATGAAAGAAAGGTTGAGATGGCTAGGCCACGTTGTGCGGGTGAAGGATGACAGACTGCCGAAGATTGTTCTTTTCGGCCAACCATCTAGGGCTAAACGGAAAGCAGGTCGTCCTCGTCTAGGGTGGGAAGACGTCATAAAGAAAGATTTAAAGGAAATGGGAACTTCGTGGGAGGGTATAAAAATGGAGGCTTTGAATAGATTGGGATGGAGGAGGAGCGAGCGTAGCTGTATTGGCCTCACGCAGCTTGGTGCTGCGGTGAGTTGTTAGTAGTAATAGTACATAAATTAAGCATTAATTTTCGGAAAAATTTCGAAGAGTCCAATTTCTTTTATGGAAAATTCGTGGAAACCGTATCCGGGTCTGGTCGGGTTCGGATCCGGGTCGTGAAGAATTCGGGGATAGTGAAGTAGTTAAAAAAGGATCCACTGAGACATAAGAGTATTTGTAATAATACTTCATGCAATATGCATTATACAGAGGGCCAATGCTCACCTTATTCCATTAACAGGTCATGGAACCCCATTTTGATGTTTTTTGATTATCAAACAAAAAAAATTAAACCACCGCAAACCTCTTATAAACCACCCGATTCGCGGAGCCAAAATCAAATTTTAGCCTCCACCTTATGTTTTAGCTGGTCTCCAACTAAAGAAAAAGAGAGATTACTTTACAGTAGTTACGTGCCAAAAATCATACTTTGATTTTATTGGTTCGTGTCTATGACGTATATTCGTAAGCCAATCTTAAGCGAATGTCAGAAAGGGAAGCTATGAACCCAACTTTTTAAAACCTGATTGATTCCCATGTGGTATTTTAAGCCAGGAGTGAGGTGTTTTTGAGTCACAAAATTTTTTTTACAAATGGCGTCTCAGTTTTTCTGTGATAAAAACCTTATTTTAGACCTATTGATTACGCTAGCAATATTTTTCATAGTCTAGGACAGCAGAACACTATTTGGCAATTATACACACAACATTTTCTTTCAATATGAGCTATTTTGTGATTAAAATAGTTCCACATTGCCAAAAGTTTCCGAAATTTCCAGTGTCAAAAAAGATAAATCATCTTTAGCCCAGAACTAATCTGCTTTCTATATTATCTAGTAATTCTATGGCAAGAAAATTTGTGAGGAAACAAAAGGTTTTATACGATGATGTAGCTATACAAGTTATGATAAATTGAAGATTAAATTATTAAACTAAACAAAATTACGAACAATCTAATAACTTGTATTCAATTGCTCATTGGCGTCCCAGGAGGTGCCTTAATAACTCAATTCAGAAGATAATTTCGATTCAGTTGCATTTCCTGGGAGGTTCCTGGTTCCTAGGGGTTCCTGGGAGGAACCTGAAAAAGTTTTCAAAGTTCCCTGATTGACATATATCAAGAAAAAAGAAGAAACTTTACCACAAAAGAAAGTAAAAATTAAAAAATAAGAAATATACTTTCTTAACCCAAACTGATTATTCAACATGACATGATTGACGTTAAAGTTCACCCTAACATTGTACGCTAAAGTTTAAATGAGGTTTTACAAGTGATACTCTCGACGAGATCTATGCGATATGATTCTCAGGCTTATTTAAATTGAAAACAAAATATCTATGTAATCGCTATTAAAAGTTAATTAAAAATAAGCTCTTTAGGTATAAGCTCTTTGTAAATGGAGATTATACGCAATTTTAATATATCTAAAATAGTATATTCAAAATAATGTAATTTCTGACTATCGAAAATTAGGTCAGCAACCAGTTCCAATCTTTTTTTTTGGGGCGCAGACTTCTCATACTTGAATATTATCTGGGTTGCCTAATTTTATGTGTTGCAACGGCGTATCAATATTTCTTTCCGTTTATTGGCCTTAACACCAAATTTGACTTGTAAATCGCCGAATACAGCAATAAAACAGCAAAACAGAAAAAAAAACTTTTCCCTGGTCTCTAAAAATATTAGAAAAATCTAAAATCAAATAGAAATAATGCAATTCCTGACAATCTATGTATCAATGACCACTTAAAAGAAAAATTGCTTAGCATAGACTTTTCATACTTGTATATCATCTGAGTTACCTAATTCGTAATTATTTTGTATATTGTAATAGCGTATCATTTCTTATTATCACTTATTGAGTTTAATGTAAATTAAAAAAAAAAATTTTTAGCTTCGCACACTGACCCATTATAAAGTAAATTGAAACAGTTTGTAAAAGTAAACATTGCAAAAGCAAACAGTTTCTTCCAATTCAGTCTTCATTTTGTTTTTTCGGTTTTTGGGCTTTTTCATTTTTTAGTTCGGTGGCTTTTTGGCTTTTTTTCTTCCTGTTTTTAGAAAACTTTAAGTTCTATCCCACCAAACTGAACAATATTTTCTTCCAAAACACGTCTATATACTAGGTAAGGAGGGGTTAACTCCATAAAACTTCAGACCAAAGAGAGGCTTCGGATCAAGGGAGGGAAATTTGAAAGATTTGGGCTAAAACCACATTTTTTTTTATTTTTTTTTTATGGTTCAGAGACCCTCCTATCTACTAGCCTTCGCCAAAAAAGAGCGTATTTCTCCTTTGTGACCAAAAAGTAATTGAATCAGATAGCAATTAATGATTTTCTTATTTTATAAGCAATTAATTTATTAGATCAATAAAAGTTCTCTTTTGACTCCTTTGTGGCTATGCAAAAAAAAAAAAAAAAAAAAAAAAAAAAAAAAAAAAAAAAAAAAAAAAAAAAGAGGAAGAACCCTACCTTATCCAAAAACAATGCTAACTTTTCCAGTTACATAAATACGTCCAGGGGCAATGGCGTAAACATTTTTCATTTTAGAAGTCTAACACACTGTATAGGGTTAACTCACTAGACGTTTTGAGGGATTGTGATTTCATTGTGGTGATACAGTAATCACTGATCCGAATTCAAATAACTAGTACGACACAGGGTATGTACCAACACACCAGCGGCGACAAGAAAGGGGCAATTTTGGTTTGGTGGATAAAATGGCACACACCTACACGTTATTTATTTCGTCACTTGAAAAGGACAATAGAACTTTAAATTTCCTTAAAGTACCGAGGACATCAAACAATTTTTGCCGCTTGTATCCATCTTAGGTCTATTTATTCCTAATAAGCCATGATTTTTCTAACAAATACATATATATATATATATATATATATATATATATATATATATATATATATATATATATATATATATATATATATATATATATATATATATATATATATATATATATATATATGTATATGTATATATATAATTTCAAAATCAAGAGTTTCTAGTTCACTACCATATTTTTCTCAGTTTTGCCATGGCGAATCATGGAAACAAATATCCAAAGTTAATCAAGTAAATTTGGCAATACTTTTCGTCCGTCAAAGTTCAAACATTACTTCCCAAAAACAGCTGATTTTTTAAAGGATAGCTACAATTTCTCAAGTAATTTTTTTTTCTGAATTTACCCACTTTGTGTATTTTAAAATGACGCTCAGAAAACAAAACAGCACAACTGCATAAGGAGATTTTTTCATTAAAAACTAAATTCTTGATTTTTCCTAACTTATTAAGATATACATGGATGTCCTAATTTCTACTAAACCCATATAAAAATCACAATTCATTTCCACTGCTCTTAGTATCTTAAATTAATTAGTAGAATCCATGTTACGGGTACTGCACAAAAAAAATGCCTTACCTTATCAAAACAAACAATATTTACTTTTCCAGCCATATTGATACGCCCAGGAGCAATAGAGTGAACATTTTGTCTTTCAAGACGTCTCATGGCATACAGAGTCCCGGCACTTACGGCCGCAGGCATAGCGGGAGGTATGACTATAGTTAATATGTCTAGTGCCCTTATAACAACTTCTTCCGTTTCAGCCTAAGACAAAAAATAGCCAAATTAGCATTAAAGGGCCAAGGACATCAAATTGAAACATCCCTCCCCCTCGGCCTATTCATGCCAGAAAAACAAGATTCTTAAGATTTTTCTTTGTTTTTTTTTAATTATGAAGTTTTAAGTAGGGTATTGCATGTTCGTTAATGTTGCCAAGTTGAAGAGTAAATATAAATGAGGTCGGGGGTTGGAGGTCTGTAGAGGGGATTTGCAAAAAGACTTTAAAAAAATGAATTAAAAATTGATTTATATGCATTTTTGTTACGTTTTTGAGGGCCAGATGTTTTTTTTTGGGGGGGGGGGTCAGACCCAGTAACTCCGCCACCCTAGATAGACTTTGCCTCCAGCCCAAGTTCTTTTCAAGCTCCTATGAAAAAAATCAAACTGCTTTGAACTCTAAGTTCAATCACATAAACTGATTGCATCAAACGAAAAATTCAACAATTAATTGGCATTTCCTGACCTTTTGGATTACGACCAAAGTCAACCTATGCCCATGTCAATGCACACTCGGCCTTAACATCCTCAGCACGCTTGGAATTCTCTTTTCTTGTCTAGGATCCCAAACATTGACCCAAAGTTCTGACTAGTGTTGTTCAAGGTTACGTAGAGCCTCACACTTTTATAGGTAATACTAAGAAATGTGTTTTGTCATGCAAGGCCGTAGTCAGGGGTGGGTGGGGGGGGGGGTGTTACGGGGTTTTATCCCACCCTTTGAAATTTCTGTCCTGCTCATAAAAAACATAAAAAAAAATGCATACAAAAAAATTTTTAAAGCGTTTTTTAAAAATGTTTTATTGTGCCCCCCCCCCCCCATCAAAAGCCTTGATATGCCTTCGATGTCATATACGGTCGTTAATTAATCAATAGCTATTCATTAATTAATGACCTTGTTAATTAATTGCTCTCCAAACCAAACTTTTTTCTCTTTTGGATTGTTTAAGGGACATTTACAAATTTTGACTGTTTTTTCATACCCTCTTGTGAACATAGTTTATGTATTTGCTGGGCTCAAAAGGATTACGACAAGTATATACCTCTGTGTGTGATTATTCATGCTAGCAGTTTTTTATTTATTTTTTCTCATGGTTGTTTTATGCAGGAAATTATTGCATATTTTGGCCACACAGGCTCCCTTGAGCTTAATGCCGAGAGCTTAATATATTTTGTTCCTTTTTTTTCCCTAATAAATTACTTCTTCTTCTTCTTCTTCTTCTTCTTCTAATGAATGACGACGGGCTGTGGACATCCGTTCTTTTGCAATCGAGGGAATAGATATTGTTTCGCAAAGCTCTTATAGAGCTTTTATAGAACTGAAGGACATTAACAGGATTTAAAATGTATAGTTTATAATTCAAATATATCCTCGTTATTATTGCTATTTCGCTGCCGCAATTCTGCAAATAACTTTTATTTTCTCATGAGAAAATGAATTTTCGCTATTTTGCTTCTTGAACTTGAACATTTTAGGAAAACTAACGAACAAAATTACATTATAATGAATAATAAAAGGTCAAAGAAAAAGAGATTTATCTCTTTCTCTCCCTTATCTCTTTCTTTTTATTTCTTTATTTTTCTTTATCTCTATATTTCTCTTTCACCCCTCTATTTGTCTGCTATTTCTCTATTTTTCTATCACCTCTCTATCTCCCTATAATTCCTTTATTTCTCAAGCATTTCTCTATTCCTTTAGCACCCATTTATCTTGAACTCGATCCAAAACTTATGGCTGGAAAACTTGGTTTTTCTTAATGTTGACTAAATAGGATACTTGCAGCCTGTTCCTGATAATAGTTATGTAATATAAATTTCATATATAAGTAATTGAGCTAGGGTTGTCGTGTTTTTTGGCAAATCAAATTTGTATTCCAACAAAACCCTGAAACGTATTGCTCAGAGCCCCATTACAATTAACAGATCGACACAAAAGATAGCCCTAGAGGCAGGACAACAAAAGCTTAATAAACGAGTAACTGAGCTAGTGTTAGCCTGTTTTCGAGCGAAATTGCATTTGTCTTTTAAAGAAGATCCTAAACCGTGTTGCACACCCCAATGGCAGTAAACAGATTTATGCAAAAGACGGCCCCAGAGACTGGGCAACAAAAAATAATAAACGAGTAACTGAGTTAGTTTTGGCCTGTTTTTGAACTAATCACATTTGTCTTTTAAACAAAATTCAGAAACATAGTGTTCAACCTAATAGAAGTAAACAAGTTGAAACATAAGACTTCCCCAGAGACGGGCCAACAAAAGCTAATGAGTAACTGAGCTACTATAGGGCTTTTTTTTTTTTTAGCTAATCATATTTTCTATTTAACAAAATCCTGAAACGTATTGCTCACCCCAATAGCAGTAAACAGGTAGACACAATAAACTGCACCAGAGAGGGCAACCAATCCCATAATAAGAAGAAAACGAAGAGAATCTCGGTAAAACTTGAAGTCAACAGACTTGGGATGAAGTATTGCACGGATTAATTCGCCTTTGATGGTGTTAAAGCCAGTTCTCACCACGATTGCATGTGCCTGAATAAAATAAAATATTAATAAAAAAACGGATAGTATTTTCCTATTAAGGCATCACATTAAAATTTCTTCTTTAAGTATTCTCACCGTTATCATTTATCCTAAAAGACAAGTGCCAGACCAATTCTGGCAAAAAGCCAGAAATGATATACCCGTATATGGTGTGTCTTATGGTGCGCATCTTAAGACTTTCAGTCTATTTCATCAAAAAAAAAAGTATAGATTCAGAAAAATACTGGTGGTGAGGAGGAGGGGGGGGATCGCGAAAATTGATACCACAAAGATACACATAAATGAAAGGGGAATGTAGACAGGGAAGGTGTGCGAAAGAAAAGGACGGCTTCCAACCCTTCATTGTACTTCCTGGCTGAAGGGCCATGAAACGGAGATCAGCAGCACGGGTAGTGGCTGTAAAATCCAGCGCTGTATTATTTTTATTCTTTTCTTTCTATATGGCTTGGCTGAGAATCTAGAGGTCTTTCTTCCTCCAATAGTACCTATATCCGCAGCTTATTAGACAAATACAATAACATGCCATATGTTCAATAATAATGTATAAACAAACAATAATAACATATACTTGCTTATGGATAAAACCTTGCGATCAAAAACATGTTGTGTTTTGAGCTGAGCATGTCTATGAAATAAATTAATTCGGCTCTTACCAGTTTCATCTTGGCATCTAGTTATTTCTTTTGTTTGGGGGGGGGGGGGTCATCTATCAGCATTACGCATGTCAAGCTTAAAGTAAAAACCGGCAATATAATACTTTTTATGATTTTAAAGGAGAATAATTATTAGTTTCGGCAAAGTCCATTTCCATTCAGGCAGAAAAAGAAATTTTACTATTATAGTCTTAGCCGTTACTGAATTCAAACACATGTTGGAATTCAGGAAAAAGTAAGTTGTTAGAAAGAGAGAGAAAGAGAATTTATTGAAAACAAACATTATACGAAAAAAGTCACCCATAAGCCTTATGGCTAGTAAGGCCTTCCCTATAGTTAAAAACACTTTAGCGTAGATTCTCCATTAAAAGAAAGAAGAAAAAAAATCCATTTGAGACCCTGTTAATATCCCTTTTTAGTTTTTGTGGCTTCATAGATTTCTGATGAAATTTTGAACCTTTTGAAATTTTACACCTTAGATAAATGCCACCAAAGAGGGCTCTCGACTGCCGTGGTTCAAATGGCAGCACGTCATATTTTATCCGAACTTAGACTTGCAGGTTAGATTCTTAAACTTACCGCGTTCTATCGATGAGTTTTTCCATTTTCGATTATCCTTATTGGTTATGAAAATACTTTCAAGATTCCGTTTTTACGAAAATATTTTAAATCCTGTTTTAGGTGCCAATGCCTATTGAATCAACATGTTATTGCAGCATCTTTAAAGCATAAGAAAACTCTTGACATAAGACAGCACGAATAGAATAACAAGTTAAATACATATTTATGGTTTAGAACGCCAGAGTGAATTGAAAAATAAGAAATATAGTTACGTCTTTACATCCATAGAATCGTGTCTGTAGGATTTCTGTTCCACTAAAAATTGTATGGCGTTGATGGGTGTCGTTACAGTAATCATCATTGATATAGGGTATAGGGGTTTTGGTCTTCGGCGATTCTTCACCTGTAATTGTGTTTGTTTTAATCACTGGCATATAACTGCGGTTTTTTGCACTAATGTAACCATAAAGACATTAAACAGTTCGCGGTGACGAACTGTAAGTAAGAGACGACTCGTCCCAATAGTAACTGAAACTCTAAAAAATGGAATTTTAGTATAAAAAAAAACAACACGTCAAGAGGATTGTTTTTTAAGCTGATTCCAAAATAAACTTCAATAAATTAAATGTTGACCCTCAAAAGCTACGAGCCTGAAAAAATATGCATGATTTTCGAAAAAGGGGGGAAACAACCTAAAAAATTCAAGGAATTCTAATAAAAGTTACGCCATCAGATTCAGCATATTAGCGAACCCTACCGTAGAGGTTTCAAGCTCGTATCTACAAAAATGTCGATTTTTGTGTTTGATTTTTTTTTGTCAGAATAAAGATCACGGATGCATATTTTTTTTTTCCAGGGGTAATCGCATTGAACCAATGGCGCTAGAAGATTTTGAGAGAGCTCATTCGAAAGAAAATGAAAAGTCCTAGTACGTTTTTTAAGAGACCAAAAAGATTGGAGGATAACAAGCACCCCACCAATACCCATTTTCCCCAAAGACATCCGATCAAAATTGTAAGACAGACATTTGTCTCAACATAGTTGAAAGGTCCAATAACTATTTTTCTTGGTGATAACTTGACTCTCAATAGTCCCTGGGGAAAGGGCTGTACGTTACGCTATTTGCCCAAATTATTCACATATAGTATTTGTTGTTGGGAAATTTATGGAAATTTCTAGGGGTAATTTCCTCCAGGGAGGAGGGGACGGATATTCCACGTGGAGAATTTACCGTGAAGGGAAAAGTTTCCGGAGGAGTTTCGAGGAGAAATATTACACAAGGGGGGGGGGAATTTCCTGACATAAATTGAAAAACGTAAGAAATTAAGTGAAATTCCAACTGAAGGTAAAGAGCAACATTAAAACTTAAAAGGAGCAGAAATTATTCTATATATGAGAGGGGCTGCCCCTTCCTAAAACCTCGCTCTTTACGCTACAGTTTGACTTTGTGTCTTGATTCTTTAGGAAAGACAACTCACACACAAAACCGTTGATTTTGAATGAGAAAGATTTAAAAACTAACTTCAAGAATTAGCACAAAGAGCAAGAGTTGAGGAAGGGACAGGCCTTCTCATACGCAGAATAATTTCTATTTGTTTTAAGTTTTAATGTTGCTTTTTACTTTAAGTTGAAAAAAGCTGTCTTTCTTTTAATTAATAAATGAATGAATGAATTTTATTTCCCACTAAATACAGACAAAACATCACTAGTGGAGTAAGAAATGAAAAAAAAAAAATAGAGCAATAACACATAAGAAACGCACAAGTATATATATATAGGACAACAAATAAACACTAATATCGCAGAGCATCATAAAGTTCATTTCCCGTAAAGCTCGTATATAACCTCTCTACTCTTTTCTGAACAACCGTGTACGGGTCGGGTATATTTTAACGGTTACTAATCGCTGTATTACCCTTCCAAGGAGGCCTCGCAAGAGAACTTTACAAAACCGGAAGAAGCAAGAACGCACCGTACGTTTATTCTTATTAGATAAAAGAGCCCAAAATGGAGAGAGCGCTAGCACATCTGGTGTAACCATCGCCGAAAATAGCTGGGCCCGAATCTGTCAACTATATGAAGCTTTCGAAAAGATAAGTATACCGTAAGCTTTCTGGACTTTGCTAGTGAAATCATCGATTAACAAAGAACGTTTCGACTTAACATCCCAACCAATAGGGAGACCAAGGTACACTGTGCTTGTTGACGGTTTTACTATTTTGTCACCGAGTTTTACTTCGGGGGCCGGACCACTTCCTTTACGATTAAACAAAATAAACTCAGTTTTAGTCTCATTGAAAGACGGACCAATTTTCTCATATGAACTTTTCAGCGTTGCAAAATTCTCTTCAAAACAGGAAAAAGAACGACTTAAAAACAGAATATCATCAGCGTAATTTAATAATGACAGATCTAGATCAAGATACAGAAAACTAGGCTTAAACACTTGCTGATATTCAATTATACTCTTATAGTAAAAAGGTGGCGAAGAAATAACTCCTTGACAGATCCCTTTTCGGACTGGGATAATATTAGAGGAAATTTTCATCCCACCCGGTAGACTAATCTTGACCTTCACTTTAAGTTTTCGATACAAATTACGGAAAGTGAGGACTACCGACTTGTCAAGACCACGGTTATTTGCACTCAACGACAGCTGGCTATGAAGACCGGAGTCAAACGCTCGACTTGCATCTAAACGCGCAATAATGATAGATTCACCGGTCCGATCACACTCGAGGAGAATATTACAGATGAGGTGATGCACATGTTCTCTATTGCTACCCTTTTGGAACCCAAACTGGTAGCTGGGTGTATAACACACTCGGTTTATTTCCTCAGTAACCAGAATATCTAAAATTTTACACAAACCGGAGCAACAGTAATTGGCCTATGCGAGCTGCACTGAGATGGATTTTTTCCCTTTTTTACAACTGGAGTGATGATACCGACACAAAACGAATGGGGCACTAAACCACATGAAAAAATCATGTGGTATACTAGAGTTAAGCGCTCAAATAGCAATGGACTGCCATTCAATAGTTGTAAGCCCCAGATATTACCATCTCCTTTTGAATATTTCTTTTTTACTTTATTGATGGAATCACAGACACTGGAGACGGATATTACAAAACCCGTACTTACGGTAGGCTCAGAGAACCTTTTGTCGAGTTCCTTTTCGAAAACCTGTTCAAGCTGAGGATCAGGTGCAGAGAACTCAGAAAGGAAGTAGTCAGTCCCACTCTTCCTCCAAAGGGCTTGCATGGGGAGGGTCGGACCGCTTATCACTTCTGTTATTTTTCACAAATTTTCAAACCAGGGAGGGGTTGATTTTGATACGAGCACTGTTTTCTTTTATAATACGAGCACGATGTTGAGCTAAACTTATAGCGAATTTGCATTTCGTATATAGCCTAATTTCCTTAATTGTGCCCACTTTAGGCCTACTGTTGTCACACCACAGCTGAAACCAAAACCGTGACCGACGACAGGCTTCACGAAGCTCGGCGTTTTCATTCCAATTTGGTATTTCAGATCCGATCCGCACTTTTCTCGTAGGCACAGTCGTCGTTTCTGCCACTCCCAACGCGTGCAGGATTTCAGAGCAATAGGTAGTCAGCGACAACTGCTTGACAGCCAGAATTATACCTGATCTAGGCTGCAATAGGAGGTAAGGCACTTTGATTTTAGACAACATGTTGTCACACACTGAATGATAGGTAGGAACATCAATTTGTTCCCACTTTTGTTTCATGACCCAGCGGTTATTATTCTTGAGTGGAATGCAAGGATTGCTCGAGCCAACGCGGAACATATTCGACACAGGTATGTGGTCAGAAACACTGATTGCATTGTTAACATGGGAATAGGGGTAAATTGCAATCGATCTTGTTGAGAGGAAAAAGTCAAGATTCGAGGTAGACCCACTATTATGTACCTATGTAAATGCCAGGTCGTTGTTCATTACACTGAATTGAGGACAAGAACTAAGAAGGATCTCTGTCATAGAGCTTTTAGTATCACTAAGGTTACAATTCATATACCCTGCAACAATAGCAGTAAGGCCTTGTTTCTGTGATTCCGCCACAGCATTTACATGCTTACTATACGCTATGCTGAGCTTCCGCTTTGAATTTGAGCCACAGTAATCAGTTGGCATGTATGTAGAAAAAATAGCAACATCTAGCAGCTGAACTGACACAAAGAAATCAGAAGACGAAATTGGTATGGGCAGACGTTCGGCATGAACAAGCAGAGCAACACCACCGGACGGTCTTCCTCTTCCACTAAATACTGCAGGAGCACCGAAAACTTTAACCAAACCGTCAAGTTGCAGCAGGTCTAGTCCTTCTTTCGATAGGAAATGTTCCTGTAGACATAGCACATCACAATCAGCCATGAGCTGACACAGAAGAGGTCTATTATTAATCACTAAACCATTCATGTTCCAGGTACTGATTTTTTAGAGAGTGACTTATTTTAATAGCTTCTGGGCTACAGGGCACTTATACGCGTTGCACGGGTGGTCAGTCTTGCCACACAGTGCACACTTCAGGGGCAGCTGGCAGAGGGTGAGTTTTTATGCAGACCAGCACACTGTGAGCATTTCTCTGGATTCACAGAGTTAGCAGCAGTGTGGCCAAATGCCTGACATTTGTAACACAAAGGGGGCAGGAACTTATATTCTGACGCAGGTAGTCACTCGTAGCCAATCTTAGGTGGACTGTCTATTGCTTTTTGTAGGTATTCTTTACTTTCAAATTTTAGGCGGAAAGATCAGCATCACTGTATTTGAGACACTTCAGTACAGTTATGTAGACAACTCTGAATATCAGCAGTCAACGTTCCAGGGGGAATACGCCGGATAATGCCAAAATATGCACTTGATTTGACGATGGCATCTGCACCTTGGTTAGAGTTAGCTATAGCTTCAGCAAAAATAGAACCCAGCTAATAAAAAAAAGCTAATACATCCCAGAATTTTTCAAATAACTGATGCAAATTAAAATACAACATCTTGGAAAAAAGAATATGAATGGTAATTTTTATTTTCATCTAAGGGTTCTATACAACTGATTATAATAATTCCTTTAGTTTATTCTTCAAATTAAGTCTCACGAAACCAATAAGTTGTTTCACAATTTTTAGCTACACCAAAGAATCTATGAATGTATGCGGAGAACTGCTGCGTATTTCACACCATAAGGAAGTAGCTTTTACTATAAAATTAAGTCGGGTTTGAACCCCCCCCCCCCCCACCACACACAAACAAATATTTATTCGACCCATAAAATGGTAAAATACCTTTCAAACACACCCTTAGCCCCTTCCCCAAACAATTCTTTTTTATTACCGTAGACCTTATTCACATAAGGCGATGCCTGAAGTGCCTGCCGAGAGTATTGGCTTGAAAGTTTGTATTGAGCAAATCAGTTTGGCCCTTTAGGAAGCAGCCTCCCCACTCTGTGGATTTGATGATTGGGGAAGCACGAAGAAAGTGATTTTTAAAGCCAGTTTTCTTTTAAATAAAATGGTGCCGTTATATAGGTTCATTCTGTAAGTTTTCAATCCTTTTCCTTATTTGAATGCTATTTGAATTTAAACTATATGTAAATTTAAATCTAACAAAATTTCGTTCTTTTTCATTTAAATGTGTCATATTTAGATAATCAAACAAAATTGTTCCACCCAAAAACCTTGAAGCCCTTTTTCTCTTTCCTGTGGTATTATGACAATGCGACACATGCCCTTTAGTTGTGTGCCAAACGGCTCCTTCCTAGGAGTTACGGATAGATATATTTGAGAATATAAGCAGTGGGAGGGTATGCTATCCAGGGGGGGTCCATATATGGAACACAACTGGACTCCATCCAGAACATTTAGAAATAATCTATGACGATAATATAACGAGACTCCAAATGTGGAGGACTAAAAGTAACCAAGAGGTCCCAACAACCACTCATAGCAACCAGAACTAACATAAGGATGGATTTTCAATATAGTTCATATTAGTAAGAAAATAGAATTCAGAGAGAGAGAAGTTTGATTATACTCATTTTTATTTGACAATATATATATATTTGCAATAATCACCCGCCCAGACACACAGGTAAAGAGAGTGAGAGAGAGAGACAAAAACCAATGCAAATACATAGATTCAGACATACACAACTGAAAAAGACAAGACCTTTGAAAGGCAGACACCCGCCCAGACACACAGGCAAAGAGGATGAGAGAGACAAAAACCTATACAAATACATAGATTCAGACATACAAGACGACAAAGACAAGCAGTGGGACAGGCAGACACCACCCAAACACACGGGCAAAGAGAGTGAGAGAGACAAAAACAACACAAATACATAAATTCAGACATACAAACTGACAAAGACATGCACTGGGACATGCAAACACCCGCCCTGACACACAGGTTTAGAGAGTGAGAGAGAGAAAAAAAAAACACACACAAATACATAGGATTCAGACATGCAAACCGACAGAGACAGGCACTGTGACATACAAACACCCGATCAGACATACAGGCAAAGAGTGTGAGAGAGACAAAAACGGAACAAACACATAGACTCAGAACTAAACAGAGAGACATGCAAACAGTTAGGTTCATATAGGCTCACTTAGCGCGGAGGCTAAGTGAGCTTAAATGAACCTAACTTTTTGCATGTTTCTCTCATTATACCCGTGTGTCTGAACGGGTGTGCTGCCATCTATAACAATAGGTGAAAAGATGGCGGCAGTTGAGGTAGTGAAAAGGTGTCGCCATCTATAAGAAAATTTTAATTTCTTTGCAGAAGATAGAAAAAGTTATAATTCGATTCTGAATTTTTACCCAAAAAAAAAAATTGTTTCACTTTAATTCTGAGATTTCTAGAAGTGAAGGAAGCTCTGGTTCTCTTCAGAATTTTTTTCAGAGTTCTCTTCAGAGTTTTCTCAAAGAAGTGAAAAAAAGTTCAAGTTCTCTTCTGAATTTTCTCAACGAAGAGAGAAAACCCTAGAGTTAAATTCTGAATTTTTTTCAAAGAAGAGAAAAAAGTTCCACTTCAGTTCTGAATTTTCTAAAAGAAGGGAACAAAATTTCAAGTTATAATCTGAATTTTTCCGTAGAAGGTAGAAAAGTTATACTTTGATTCTGAATTTTCACCCAAGAAGAGAAAAAGTTCCCCTTTAATTCTGAGTTTTCTTAAAGAAGATATAGAAATTTCTAGATCTGTTCTGAATTTTTCTGTGGAAAACACATAAAGCTTTAATTTAGTTCTGAATTTTCCCTCAAGAACAGAAAAAGTTCCACTTTAGTTCTGATTTTTCTTAACAAAGTGGAGAAGGTTATAGTTCTCTTCTGAAGTTTTCCCCAAGAAGAGAAACAGTTCAACTTTTAATTCTGCGTTTTCTCAAAAAAGTGAAGAAAAGTTCAAGTTCACTTCTGAATTTTCAATGAAGAGAAAAAAAAAGTTATAGTTCAATTCTAAATTTTTCAAAAAAGAAGGAAGTTCCACTTCAGTTCTGAATTTTCTTAAAGAAGAGAAGAAAAATGACAAGTTCTGGTCTGAATTTTTTCTCAGAAGATAGAAAAAAATTATACTTCGATTCAGAGTTTTTCCCCCAACAATAGAAAAAGTTCAACTTTAACTCTGAGTTTTCTCAAAGAAGTGAAGAAAATTTCAAGTTCTGTTCTGAATTTTCTCAAAGGAGTGAAAAAATTTAGTTCAATTCTGAATTTTTCTCAAAAGAAGAGAAAAAGTTCCACTTTAATTCTGAGTTTTCTGAAAGACGAGAAAAAATTTTCACGTTCTGTTCTGAATTTTTCTGCAGAAGATAGAAAAAGCTATAATTCGATTCTAAATTTTCCTCACAGAGAGAAAAAGTTCCACTTTAATTCTGAGTTTCCTCAAAGAAGTGAAGAAAGTTCTAGTGCTCTTCTGAATTTTTCCCCAAGAAGAGAAGCAGTTCCACTTTTAATTCTGAATTTTCTCAAAGAAGTGAAGAAAAGTTCAAGTTCCATTCTGAATTTTCTCAAAGAAGAGGACAAAAAGTTATACTTCAATTCTAAATTTTTCCAAGAAGAGAAAAACAGTTCAACTTCAGTTCTGAATTTTCTTAAAGAAGAGAAAAAATGTCAAGTTCTGTTCTGAATTTTTCCGTAGAAGTTAGAAAAAGTTCCACTTCAGTTCTGAATTTTTCCCTAAGAAGAGAAAAAAGTTCCATTTTAATTCTGAGTTTTCTCAATGAAGTGAATAAAAGCTAAAGTTTTCTTCTGAATATTTCCCCAAGAAGAAAAACAGTTCCCCTTTAATTCTAAGTTTTCTCAAAGAAGTGACAAAAGGTTCAAGTTCTCTTCTGAATTTTCTCAAATTAAGAAAAAAGTCACAGTTCACTACTAAATTTTTCCAAAGAAGAAAAAAAAAGTTCCACTTTAGTTCTGAATCTATGTATTTGCTGCGTTTTTATCTCTCTCACTCTTTTTGCCAGTATGTCTGGGTGGGTGTTTGCGTGTCCCAGTGCCTGTCTTTGTCGGTTTGCATGTCTGAATATATGTATTGTATGTGTTTTTTTTTTGTCTCTCTCTCACTCTCTAAGCATGTGTGTCTGGGCGGGTGTTTGCATGTCCCAGTGCATGTCTTTGTCGGTTTGTATGTCTAAATCTATGTATTTGTATGTGTTCTATCTATATATATATATATATATATATATCATATATATATAGTATATATATTAATTAAATAATATATTCTATATGTTTTTTTTAATTTAATCTTATAATATATATTTTAATAATTTTTATTATTTGTCAAGTAAAACGAGTCTAATCAAACTGTTCTCTCTCTGAATTCTATACTCTTACTAATATGAACTATTTTGAAAATCCATCCTTATATTAGTTCTGGTTGCTATGAGCGGTTGTTAGGGCCTCTTGGTTATTTTTAGTCCTATATAGTTGGAGTCCCGTTATATTACCGTCATAGGTTATTTCTAAATGTTCTGGCTGGAGTCCAGTGGTCTTCCATATATGGACTCCCGTCTGGATAGCATACCCTCCCACTACTCCGACATACATAGCCAAATTTTATGGGAATATGCTATTCCATTCTAGATCAAGATAACACAATGGTTTTTATTAATTTATATTTACACTAATGAATATTTCCTACCTGTAAGCATGCACTCATTTACAATACAGTTTCCTTGGAGAACAACAGCATCACACGGGATTGTCCATCCTCCTTTGGGCAAAACTAAAATATCGCCTGGAACAAGTTCAGAGGTTGGAATCTCTGTAAGACCTGGAACAATGGCAATAAGCCAAAAATAATTCTGGAATCGTTTCATACTATGCGCTATACAACAGCAAGAGTGGAAAGGAGGTAATTTACTTTCTCCCAGAAGGAAAATATAAACAAAGAATGCAAAACCCTGTAAATTCGAACTTTTCCAACCAAATATTTTTAATCCCCATCCTTACACACGCAGATACAAATATCGATTCGTTCAGTTTCTAAGCTCGTTGATCGTGTAGACCGAAACATAATTTGACACAAAAAAGTAATTGCTAGTTTTGATTAACTTGTTTATAAGATAATGAGTTTTAAATTACAATTTAATAAAAACTAAGAATTATTTACTAATACTCTAAGATAAATTAATACTAATACTAATGTAATTATACTAATACTATAAGACTTATTTTCCTTGTTAACTTCTGTGCATGGATAGTAAGGATGCATTTAAGTGATTTTTAGTAAAGAGTTAGAGAAATCAAATTTTATTTACCCTTTAATACCCATTCCTAGTTAACCCCTGTAAATTGCTCCTTGTTAACTTCTGTACATGAATAGTAAGGATGCATTTAAGTGTATTTTGGTAAAGATTTAGGGAAATTAAATTTTATTTACCCTTTAATACCCATTTCTAGAGAACTTCTTTATGAACGTTCAAAGACAAGTTCAGAGACAACGTACTAAATTTACCAACAAACCTTTGAAAGAAAAAGTCTTAAAGGATTTCTTTTGGTTATTATGTATTTTAATTGTAAAATTCTAAGTATGTTTTAGGAGCTTTTTATCCATTTTCTATATCTTAGAAAGCCTAAGCCTCCATCACATTATACAGGTTCAGAATAACATGAAGCAAACACCACAAGGTCCTAATAGATTAGCGATTTGGTCACACATTAACTTGAAGAAAGAGAGGAAGTCAGGTAATGACTTGGTCAAATTAAATTTTTAAGCGCCAAATGTACTATTTCTTGTTGTGGGGCATTAATCTTCATTTTGACTCAATTTTCTTTTAAACAAAAATGTTCTCAGTCAATAAAACACTTTAGGGATAAAAAAAAATCTTCTGTTTCATTTTAGTCTAACACAAAAAAATAATGCGAAAAATTTATCATTTCGGCGCCTGAATAGCTAGTGATAGTAATTAACTAAATTATCTACAAAACTGGCTGATTTAAATTAATAATCAAGCTAAGCTAATAGTTAGGCAAATAAAAAAAAAAGCAAAAAGGCAAGAAATCTTGCAAGATATTCACCTAAATACATAAATTTCGATTTGTACGAAAATACTGAATTAAAACCGACTTACATGAATGATTGTAGGGTAATAATAACTGTGTCTTATTTTGCATATTAAGTTTTTTTTTTCATTTGTGTAAAAATATTTGCTTCAGATCTCTCTTTATCAAGAAGGGTGTCCATGTACCTGAGCCCTCGTGTAACTAAAACCCGTGCAACTGGACGTCGAAGCAACTGAACCCTTGTGTAACTGAGTCTCCCTTTAGAAAACGTTGAACTCAACACCGGTGAAATTGAACCCCCGTGTCACTCCAACACCATTTAACTGAGCCCTCGTTTAACTGAATACCCGTTTAACTCAATCCCGCTGCAACTCAACCCAATATAAATGAACCTTCATTCAAAGATAGAAAAAGAAGAAACGTCCAGTAATGGCACGATATTTTGGAATTACCAAACATAGTTGAATTTTGGAGTTGATATGAAAATAAATAGCATCTACCATTGATGATCAGCATTGTATTTGAATGTTTTTTTTTAGATTCTTCAATGCTTTTTTTATTTTCACTTGCAAAGGGGACAGGGAGTATTCACTTGCAGGGGGTATTCAAGAAGGGGATTTTAACATCAGTTTAAGGGTTTTGTTCATGAATATTTCAATGGTAGACCTTTTGTGGTTTCAAGCCTTAACACTTCAGAAATGACAATAAAACTACATTTTGGTGTCATGTGGCATCTTATGAGGATGTTGTCATGACAAAATTATAAAAAAGTGCAAAAATGTGAATATTAGCTTTTAAATGACCTTAAACAGCTCTCAACGATTTTCTAATACCCTGTAGTACTAGAGAAACAAAACAGAAAAAAGGGATGAGTTGCGCGTTGGTCCAGCTAAACAGGGGTCGAGCTGCACAAGAGTTAAGTTGCATGGGGTTTAGTTACACGATGGTTCAGTTAAACGAGGGTTCAGTTGCATGGGGTTCAGTTACACGAGGGTTCAGTTGCAATGGAACCATCAAGAAGACCCACGACAAGCGAGACCCCAAGGGTTCTTGAAAGAGCCAATCGACTGGGGAGATGTGAAAATAAGCCCAAGAAGCGATTTTATTGCCAGCCAAGAGGTCCACGTAATTGACCATTTTCACCAGTTGAAAATTTTAAAAAAGCTAAATATTTCCAAAAAAATAGCGAATGGAAAACGAAGTATTCCATGAAAAGCAAAGACAAATGTACAGCTTAGAACTTGTAGAAATAAGATTACGTAAGATACCAAACCTAAAACGAGCTGACCTTACCACGAACTAAGAAATGGACCTGAAACATAGAGAAATCACAATAAACTAGCCAAAATTTAAAGTAAAAGAGACTTAATGAATAGAGACAATAAAAACCAATATATGAAACAGAATTAAAAGTGAATAAACTAACCTTCCTCCTTGTTTAGAACCGTGACTGAATCTTCAATGTCAGAAACGGCCATTTCTTGCAATCTCACATTTTGCTAGAAAAAAAAGAAAAAAAGAGACATTTTCGAAATTTAAACCACTATTGTAATTATCTATATTTCAAATATTCAATTAAAATCAATAATTGCTTAATAATAATAAAGGTTTTTGGAACAAGAATTTCCTTTTTCTTAAAATTGGCTCGCAAAATCACTACCCTCCGGTGCATTTCTTATTATGTTCTTTGGGGGCAAAATATGTCTAGATTGCCTAAATTTCTTTTGATCAAGAAATCTCTAATAACAGACCTTGTTATAAAAAAACCTGCCATTAAACCATGCACTCCCAAAATCCTAGACCCTGCAATAATAAACAATTCTAGCGAAGCCCAGAAACCATAGCCTTAGTCAAAACGCCTCTGAGAGTTCTTAGTCTATGAGACAGGCATCCTTAATGTTGTTTTACGAGTGCTTGATTTATAAGATGTAATCCAAAGTTTACAGCCAATAGATATCATCGGTTAGTTTAAGACTTGCAAACCAACCGTTAAATAATCAACATCATGAGAACCTCGAGATGGAGGTCAATCGTTCATATTCTTTTAACGCAGAGCAACTAAATGCCCAAAGCCACTCTCCAGGACTGTGCACCTTGAAGTCTGAAGCGATGAAGAGCTCAAAACACGTAAAGACTATCAAACACACACACACACACACACACACACACACACACACACACATCAAAACACATAAGGGCTTTCAAACACATATACACACCTCAAAACATATAAAGGATATCAAACATGTAATGTGACTATGACCAGCCTTGCCTTAATACTTCACTTCCACCAGGATGAAAAAAACATCTATGCAGCTCCACATTCCAATATAGATAGATGAAAATTCGTTGGTTGCCAGGGTGCCTCTAACAGCACTGGCAGATCCAAGGTAATCTAAACTAGCCTTCTCATCCAACTTTGTCTAATTTTGGTCCGTGGAGTTAACAGATTGGCCATTTGGATCCCACATAGCTTCGGAAAAATGGTTGAAGAAAGATTTGATTAAAATGCTCCAAAAAAGCCCCTCCCCATTAAGTAAATGCCTTTTGTGGTTCCAAGAATATTCTTCATCCAATATAGATCAAACACGTGAATATTTATTTAAAGCTTAAGCCTTATTCATACCAACCCGTTTTCAAGATCCAAGCTTAGACAGAGCCTAAAATTAAATTTTAAAAGTGTTTGAAAATTGTCATTAAAAAAAAGAATAGAATTATTATTTCATAGTACATGTAAGCGACTTTCAAAGATGTGTAGTTGACTTGATGTCTCGTCATCAAAGATCTTATGGTGAGTGACCTAATCCGTGGCCGGGTAGGAAGCCCCTTTCTCAGTCAAGTACATCAACTTACGAGTCTCAAAAATCTAACTTTGGCAGAAAGAGGGTCCTATCAGCAGCCCTGAGTACAGATTCTCAACTGAAAAAGTTCCTATTGTGAAAAAGACTTTAGCGTATTTCCCTACCCCCTCCCAATTAGGGGCACCAACTGAAGTCTTAAAAAATGTCATTTAGACGAAAATAACGTGCAGCTTGCAATATATATATATATATATATATATATATATATATATATATATATATATATATATATATATATATATATATATATTATATATATATATATATATATATATATATATATATATATATATATATATATATATATATATATAGCACTGAACAATAAAATGGCTATAAACTACTTGCGCAGATAAGTATTTGGCTAACATTGACCTGGAAGGAGAGGTAGATATTGCCTATATTTGTGAACTATAGTTTCAGCCTAATGAAAATTATCGATAAGACACAGTTGGTGATCTCTAACTGAAACTGAATTACGAAAAATCATTGACAATAGTCCTAGAAACCTGCTGAGGAAAATAATACATGCATAAATTTAAAATAAAAGCATTGACAATAAAATAACAATGTTTACAAAAAGGAGAGAAAGGTTTATGCCTAGAAATACGCACAGAGAGCGGGCCTTCTACCCTCAATTCTCACCAGTTTGCAGGAGTTTGTTATAGTTTGCATGCGCTCAGGGTTCAGCTATTTTCAGGAAATTCAAGGTTATTTACCGCGCTCCATCCCGGACCAAAAACAAATTACTATGTATATGCTAAATATTAATACCCCTATTGAAGAATAAAGGAAACCCCATACCATTCGTCTTTCGTTTTCTTCTTTCGAATGTTCGCCGTTTACGATCCTTTGCACACACAGTTTTTCCTTAAACGGCTAAATTAATCAGGTACGTACAATAGAGAGAGTTTGGGCTAGTTTTTCACCAAATCTCATGACTTTATATGTTTTTTCTTAAGTGTTTCATATTTTCCATGCCCTCCTAATTTGCCTGTTATGTTGAATTTGAGGTTATACACCACTACCCCCAACCCCACCCAAAAAAATTTTCCATGCGCATAAACACGTTCAGACGATATTTTTATTCGGGGGGAGGGGGTAATAATAAACTAAAATTGAGAGCTTGAATAAAAAACACCCAGGAAATAGCTAGAATATCTAGTGGCTCAGGACCCAGCCCCACCCCCCCCCCCCGTGTAGGTGCTTGATTTCAATATCACTATTGGAGAAACAATATTACTCCCTTACCGTTCGCCTTTCGTAGACAGAAGTCACGAGTGAAATTATTAAAACCACCAAAATACACACAGCATAGTATGTGTATTCATCAACAAGCCATACTGCCACGCTAAATACTTCAAAGAGATAAAAAGGGTTGATCAGTTCACTTATCGAAAAGCTAATGTAGGAACGAACGCTGACATCTATCAAATTTGGACCATATACTTTTAACCTGAAAACAAAAAATAAACAAGTTTACTAAATTTACTTCTCTGTATAATTGTCCTTTTTAATTTAACTGATTTTTTTCTGAAATTAACACATTTTTTATTGATTATTTTGAGAATACAATAATCAGTATGATTAAATCCCGCTCTCTAGGGCTATAGTGAGAGAAAGGTGGAGATGGCTAGGGCGCGTTCTGCGGATGAAGCATGACAGATTGCCAAAGATTGTCTTTCTCGGTCACCCGTCTACGGCTAATAAAAAAGCATTCATCCTCGGTAAGGGTGGGAGGATGTCTTAAGGAACGATTTAAAGAAAATGGGAACTTCCTGGTAGGGTCTAAAGAGGGAGGCTTTGAATAGATTGGGACGGAGAAGGAGCGTGCGTAGCTGTTGGCCTCAGGTGGCTTGGTGCTGCGGTGAGTGATTAGTAGTAGTATTAGTAGTAATATTTTGAGAATGATAAAAAAATCAGTCATATTACCTAAAAGAGAGATAATTGTCAGTAACTATATATCAGTGCCCTATGGAAAAGGAGGTGATTAAAGAGTGAGAAACTTATAGGAGTTGGACCTTTGGTAATTTTAACGTTGGAAGGTGGGGATTAAAGTGCCAGCGCCAATCATAGTGTAGCGGTTGGTGGAAAACTCCAAAGCAAATCAGATATGTGATATGATAAATCTAAAAAAGAATAGGATTCAAGCTGAAATTTCTCTATAAGTCATACTTAAGTATCCTCTTTTATTTTGAAGAAATATTTAACATCAAAATCTAGTATGCTCAAGACTGGCATAGGTTAGCTTCGCATAATATTGTCAGGTATAGCAGACTCTCTGACGTGAAGCTCGTTGGTCTACTGGGGACAGAGTTCTGCTTTCTTCACTCCTCTCTGCATTTTAAAGTACATGAAAAGACAAATATGCAGCCGTTTAAGGTTAATCTATTTCACCCACCTCTAGAAGGTTTTGCTAATTTTTCAATGCTAGCACAGGCTTCCACACCTGTAAGCTCCTCGCACTGTTTGGAGGTGACTTTGAAAGCCTTGGGTTTGCAAACAACTTATTTAAAAATTTATCCCGGTATCTCTGAGCCAACATAGATAAGAGTATTTCAAACAACAATGCACACACTCAAATGACAAAATCTGATTAAATTACAGACAAGGCGGAAGGTTTAACTGTTATTCGAATTACGAAGGTGATTCATCAGGAACAAGAAAGGAATACCTTTGCCACAAAGCTTAAGGAAAGTAAAAGATACATCACATGAAATATAAAGTGATTTTAGACCAAGTAAGGGCTTAGGTGCAATAAAATTAGCTTTCTGAATAAAATGTATTGCATTATCATAAATCTTTAAAACAGTTTGGCCTCTAACTTTACAAATCTTCCCATGGTCTATTCAGACCAAATTCAGAGGGGTGTCCCTCACTCCTCTCTCAAGTGTTCGATTTACTTTTTTTTACATAAAGAGAAGATTTTAGAAATGGTAACGAAGATATTGATGAAATTAGTTCGTCTGCAAAAGGCAGTATTGCATTGTGTAGTGGTGGTTAGTATAGCAAACTTATTTGCAGTCCCCTGACTAAAGACACATTTCGTAACTTTTCTGCTCTTCTGTTAAATTCATTTTATGTAATATACTGTCTGGACATTTACCATGTGTGTCAGAACCGGGTCTTTTTTCCCGTGTACCATCTCTTTCATCACATGCTCATACATAATGAACTGCAAAGAGTGGCAATGCGTTTTGTCTCAAAGCAAAGGCAATATGTTCCTAATCTCCCTATTTAACATTGCTTGCACTTTCTTTATATTTTACCTATCAGCACTAATGGACCAAACTCCCCTAAAAAAAATATCATAAACCAATTTTTGAGTGTTTCTGGGGGAGACAAGGAGGGGGGAGTGTAATGAATTTTCTAGAAATAGTCCTCCAACATACGCCCATGAATTGGGTAGGGGCCAATACCCAATTCCTTTTCAGTGTAGAAATGTAATAAATTGGATCTTCAGCATTTTCAAGATAAAGTCACTAAAATAGAAACAAAAATTATTTAAGCAATGTACTGACAGGACTCAAAATTTTCTTTGACGGCAAAACTTCACGTCGACCATCAGGAAAAAAAACATTCAGGAAGGGGAGAGTATTTGGCTCACTTCAGTTTCAAATTAGAGCTCACTAATTGGTTTTTGCAACAGGAAGAATTTGGTCGTTTTTAGCATGCAGTGGTAAAAGTCTCTCCCCATGCAGAGTGGCAGATCCTGGGAGGGAGGGGAGATGACCCTTGGCACATGTTTTTCAATTGAAGTAAGAAAATTCGATATAATGACCAGAACAAATATAAAAGGTTACAAATTCCTAGTGAAAAATCCAGGAAGAATGGCGGGATAAGAAACGGTATTAGTTGGGGCATATGCAGCTATGACTAGGAATTTGCAGACAAGCTCCAAATTCTATGCTTTTTTAGACTGGGAACAATCAAAACGCGCTTTGAGCATCCTTTTACCTTCCAGCATAAACTTGAGCATCAATTTCTTCACTGATTCACTCACAGCGAGGCCAACTCCGGCTTCAACCCCCTCTCCTTACCAGAGAAGATGACTTCATTTCCATCAACAAGCATAGATCTAAAACTTGTAAGCCTTGCTTCCGATAGAGCCACTGTTTCAACATTATATGGCTGAAGAGTCTTAATATGGCCAGGTTGAGTCCTTATATTTCAGAACAGGGGCGTCGTTTGGGGAGGGAGGGGGAGCAAGGGGGACAGTTGTTCCCCCCAATAATTTGGAGAAAAACAATTCTTATGTAGTCCATGCCCTGGGAAAGACTGCTCCCTACGACCTCAAGGGGCATGGTTCCTAAAAGGCTCTATACAACAAAATACAATGTACAACATAAGAAAGTGTTTATAATAAACTGCTTAAATTCAGCAGGGAAATTAAAAGATAAATAGAAGCTAAGAAGGGGGTGAATCATGGCTGGATCTAGTCAGCTTTTTAATGGGAGGATCTGGGATCAGGAGATTATTCCAGGAGGAGTTCCCGTCAGGTGTATTTCTAGGTGAGGATATTCCGATTTTTTTTCAGAATGAGAAGGACAATTTGGACCAACCACAAGAAAATGGGTGGGGTGTGGGGGGGGGGGAGCCAATAGTTCAAATGTGGGTGTACTTGTAAGTATACATGCATAAAAGTTTGACTCTTACAGGATGATTCAAGCTAGAAGAAAATGGGGAAAAATGGAATGCTGGGATAAAATTTTTCAACTTTTTTGAGGACCAGTCTCTTAGAGACATCTTCCACCCATCCGCTATTGCAGACACTTACGCTTATAAGAATAATAAACAAAAATTACAGTTTCATCTCTATCACACACCAGTCTGAAATGCTCAATTCTCAGAAATGGAATTACCTTGCAATCCTATCAGCTTTACCAATACCAGAGCTATATAGTTTATAAAAGTCAACACATTTTGTCTCCACATCAATTCCAGAAAGTCTTTCAAAAATGGCTTCAGATGGCTTCCACATGTACTTAACTTTATGATGAAGAAAATAGCGCACAAAGCCATATTTGTCATCTTTCGGCAGTAAGGGTGTATTTAGTTCAGTTGTGGCAACAATATCCTTAGTTGGTTCTTCAAGGAATGGGATTATATATTCCTCTGGGTAGTTAAGGTCTTCCTCTTCAACTATCACCTTTCTTAGAGAGCATCTTCCTTGTGAATCCTTAAAGAGAACAAAATTTACTCTCAAAAAAATTAGTAGTGGCAAATATTTCCAGAAATAGAGGATATTAAAATTTAATATGCTGGTTCTTGGATACAAAGTAGCAAGAGAAGGGACATAGATTCTATCCACTTAATACTATATAGCCATAAAAATCGCGTTGTGACTAGAAGCATCGAGACTTAATTACGTGATTCTATATAATTTGTGCATTATTCCACCCTTCTCCTATTATTATTTTGTAAAATGCCACCCCTTCTTAGAAAACTTCAAATTGGGAGGAGGGCAGGGCCCACCCCACATAAAATCATTCCAAAAGACTAGACTATGAGAAGATTCCAAAAAGTTAGATCTAAAGTAAACATTGATTGGTACCTCTCCACCCTCTAATAGCCTGGCAACACCCACGAAAAGAACCTTTCATAGTGTGCGTAAATGCAATTGGAATGGCAAACAAGGCTGGTAAATAGGCTGGGTTCTAGACATTTCTGATGATGAGAACGTTGATCTCACGTTTCTTCAATGCTTGTGTCTTGGCACCTACTCAATGAATTGGCTATGGAAGATGATATTGGTACTGTGGTTAACGAATACATTTTTGGAGGCCAGTCAAGCAAGTTAGCAACAGACTGTTTTGTTTTTTTCTATTTGAGGTTAAATACTAATATAAGTGATGTTTTTAATGCAATCGATAATTTAAATCCAATAATTAGTGCGCCAGAGCTGAGATGCTCATAAAACATACCTAATGGGTAAGTCTGACACCATAAGAGTTACTCCACAGCTGAGAAAAAAGAACAGTCTGGTTTCTTACTGACAGTCAGATTGGAATCAGAATTGTTTCTTTATGGAGTTAAAATAACTCCTCCTTGCCCATTAAGGGCGTGAAGTTGTATTACCTTTAACGTACCACACAAAAAGTTTGCAAGGGATATCACACTTCCCCCAAAGCTGGGGCAAGTCCAACATGGCAGACTTAAGACCCGGTGAGGAATTACTTGCTTACAAAATGCATTATGCACAAAAGTGCTGAAAAAAGAAGGAAAATATTGTCTAACGAGCATTCAGGCTTATTTACAATAATTTATACTGTGTATCCATTTTTGCAAGTGTACTTGATCCAGCTCAGCAACTTTGAAAGTTAGCAAAGAGCTGGTAAACTACAATTTTCAGCAAAAAAAAATAAAATTATATTAATATATATATTAATGTTAATTTTTATTTCGAATGAACCTAGAACCATGTAATAAAGACTATACGGGGTTGTTTACAACAATCTGTGATTTAACAGCAAAAAAGTACTAGTCACGCATATCCTGCAAAGCTGGCTCATAAGAATATCTAGTGTGACTGTGAATATTGACCAAAAAAGTAAGTTGGTTAAAAATTGACCATGCTTCCAATACATTAATCAGCTTAGGCTATTGCAATAAACTGGCATTAGCAGCCAAATAGGGCCTTGGTATATGTATGCTAAGTTGAGAAACACATGTTTTGCTTTTCCCATATGAGCGTTAAGCTGGCAGACTCCCATCCCAAGCCAAAGGATTTACAACACCAAGACACAAGTCCTTATCTACTGCTACTCCAACTATAAACAACTCACTGCAACGCCAAGCTACCTCAGGCCAACACAATTATGCATGCTCCTCCTCCTTTCAAAATTATTCAAATCCTCTCTCTTTACAACCTCCCAAGATGGTGTATTTCACCTTAAATCTTTCCTTTCGACATATCCCCCAATGGAGGATGACCTGCTTTGTGTTTGGCCTTAGATGGTTGGACAACAAGGACAATCTGTCATCCTTCATCTGCAGACTGTTTCCCAACTATTTCCGCTTTTCTCTCACTATAACCCTAGAAAAGAGGATTGAACCACACTTTTACTGTTTGATATATGGTCAGTCAGTTGGGTACCCAAAACCATCTATAGACCATTTCTCTGAAAACTATCTAACAAACCCTCCTGTCTTTCAGAGCTCCCATGCTTCAAAACCATAATTGATCACTGTCATCACTATAGCTTCCCACATTCAAATCTTGATTTCCTGACTTACCTTCCTATTCTTCCAAACTTTTTTCATTTTTAAAAAACACCCTTGGCTATTATACTTTCACATCTGCACTGGAGCCTCCGTCTTTACTGATAATACCATCTAGTTAAGTGAAGCTGTCCACCAGATCAATCTTCTCATTACACATCACAGGCCTCCCACTAGATTTTTTGTGAAAAATATGAACTTAATGGACTTTTGACCACAAAAATATGAACTTTATGAACTTTTGATTGCGCTTTTTATGAACCGATTATGAACCTAAATTTACGATATGTGCACCACAGAAACTGCCCGTGGACACAAAAAGCGGCAGTTGGTGTTTTCATCACTGGTGCACATATTCTTCTTGATTTTTGTTGTTGTTTTTTCATGAGTTTTTAAACAGTACAAAATACAACACAACAAAATACTCCACTCTATTTGTTCCTTTTGGTAAAATATGACGAAACTAAGGACGACTTTCGTTTGTTTACCCTGCTCTGTATCAGATCAACCTCTCTGGCTGCTCTATCTTTTTCGCGCATCTTAACGGCTCAAAGCCCCGATCCTACTTTCTACTAAGTCTTTTGTATCTATGGTTTTTTTTTTAGCTTCTCATTAGCTTTTTGAAGAAGCCTTTCTGCTACTTGTCTCTTCTCCTTTTCAACTGACTTCTTCTCAATCAAACCTTTTTCCGGGTATTCAATGATCTTCTTCCCAGATAACATCCTCTTTTTTCCTCTTCTTCTTTCCTTTTGAACTCCTCTTCAACCTGTTTAGATGACTCAGTTTCCGGGTACAGTTTATAGCTCTGATACGCATTTTGCCCCAAATTCAACAGCTCTCTGGTAATAGGGACTAACTCGGGCCTGTTCTCAAACTTCTTTAGAGCATCAGAGACTATCAGTCTAGAATTGAGCATTTTCACTTTCATCAATGAATTTTTCTCCGACATGATCCGTCCTGACCGGGAAAAATCACGTTCAACGTCAGCGTTCCCATGCGAATGCAGAGAGCTGCTTTTACTATCTTTGAAACAAAGGGATATTCTGTCTTTCCTTGATAGTTTTTCAGACTAAAACCGAGTTCCATAAAACATCAATCGTCAATGAAGTCATGTTCTTAGGTAAACTCGGTTCCAGCTGAAGCAAGTTCCATTCATCACTGGCAGCTTCAGTATTCACTAGGAAAGGCATAAATCCAACGATTTTCACAAAGTCGCTTGTTCTTGTCTCCAGATTTGAATCATCCAGCCACAGCCACCGGAAATGCTGAAGGGTACTTTGACTTAGTGATTTCTCTTCAATATGGCGGCAAGCAACCAGGTAAGCAGTTCTGGCACTACTCCTGAAGCTCGGAGCATCAACTTTTAGTATCTTCGACAGGCATTCTTCCACGACGTCACCGCATGCAACTTTATCAGATGGAAGAAAATTCCCGCTTGAATGGGAGAGCTCAGAACAAGTTTTTTTTTCCTTCTGAATATCAGTCAAAGCACTTCACTTCGACAAAAGGGCTGGTGATCATCATTACTTGTCGACGCATATCGTCATACAGAATGTGGATAGGTAGTTCTTTACGTTGAAACAACTCTGTGAACTGAGCACAATAGGTTTCCAAACAATATGACAAAGAGAACTAATGCCTCGGTTGTGGTACATTCGAGACTGCTAGATATCTCTCGGTATCTGCTGGACTTCATCGATTCTGGTCTTTTCTTAGGGATGAATTTCAGGACATACTCACAGAGAGCATCCCATTACTCATCAAGTCTCTCAGCTGAAACAAGGTTTAGCCATCAAAACGAGGGTTACCTATCGACTTGGAACATGTTTCAGAAAACGATGTGGAGGAAGCTCCACACCTTCACAAAACATGCAGTGTTACAGTTTAAAACGTTTTAAATGTAACTCTTGCACATTTGCTTCTTTTGTCCTTAACAAGGAAAAAGACGACAACCGCAAGTGCTTTCCATCTGATGGCAAGAAAAATATGCACTATATGAACCTTTTTTCTAAATCATGAACCATTTATGAAATTAGGTTAAAAATATGAGCTTTTTTCATAATTATGAACCCAGTAGGAGGCCTGACATCATCACCTCTTAAACTTAACTTATTCCCAGTCTTTGCAACTTAGTCTTCTTAATATTAATGTTCAAACCTATTCTTGCACCCTGAGCTCTTAAAACCTCCAAAAATTAAATCAATTCACTACTATTTTCATCTAGGATACTCAAATCATCGGCATAGTCTAAGTCTAGGAGAGTTTTGCTTCCCCATTTGATTCCATGCTCTCCCATAGTCTTTGATGTGCTCCTTAGGACAAAGTTCATCAAATGATCCATACAAATGGGTACAGAATGTAACTCTGCTTAACTCTTTATTCAATACAACACCAGCTACTAACTTCATTTCCTACCTTAACAGCAGCAATGTTATTCCCATACATAGCACTAATCTTTTGCGAGAGCTCTGTTATTTAATGAATCAAATACTTGCTCACAATTTATAGAACTGAGGACTAGAGGGATCTGATGACCCAGGTATTTCTCAATTATTAATCTAAGAGTGAAAATGTGGTCAATACATCATCTCCCCTTCCAAAAACCACACTGTTAAAACTCTGCTCTTAAAACTTTATCTATAGCATCTCTAAATTTAAAACATACCATCATACTGAGTAATTTGCTTCCTAGAGAAACCAAGCTGACACCCCCTATAGTTACCACACCCACTGTTATCACCTTTCTTATAGCGGGGTCTAATTAAAGTTTTCCTAAAATTGCTAGGTACTTCCTCTTTTTCAAAGAACAAATTCATAATCTTTCATAGTCTTTCAAAATATAATCTGAAATTAGGTTTTTCAAATTTTTCACTTAGTGATCTTTTGGAGTTGCAAAGTTTTGGAGTGGCAGCCAAACACCTGCCTTAACTCTTCGGTCAGCGTTTAATTATAAATAACTGAAAAACATTGTCTTGACCATTTTCCAGGGAGATTATTCTGGATTTGACTGTTGCTTGAAGAAAGAGACTGCTCTCTGGGGGTGTCCTTGGGCGCTGCCATCAACAAGCAAGTGCTGAAAGACCTAGTTACAGCTGAGAAAAATACCCTTGGGGAAGGCCTAAGTGAACAATTTCGAAGCTAGGTAAAGGCTCTAATCATTGATGATTAGAGCCTTAATATGGACAAAAAAAAGAATATCTATAGTGGTATTTGAATTTGCTACCCAAACTAATGATGCCCAGTTTCTGTGAATACCTAGCTAATAGTTATGAGCTACCTAATGTTCTTATCTCAAACAACTGCTTCTGGACGCCAAACCCTCTACATCCACTGCCAATTATGATCTCTGTTCCCGACTTCAAGACCAAGAAAATGATACTATGGAAACCATTTGAGACTTAAGGGAAAGTGAAATTCAGAAACAATGTTCCAAAAAAAAATGACAGAAGACAGAAATTGTATGAAGAAAAGCAAGTGGTTAAACTGCTTTAATGACTGAAAGCAACAAAATTGTCCCAAAAAACTTTCAACAGCCAGCAGCCACCATGGGGTTGCAGGTAATTGAAATTTAGAGGAAATTGATGCTTGCTAAAACCATGTAAACAAGGTCCAGCCCCTTAACAAAGAACTATCAAGCAACTATAAGGAGTTGTTAGCATTAGCATCAAAAATCAATACAAAGAAGTTTTGGAAATATGCCTCAATTCAAAAGCCTGGTAGACATTCAGCAAAAGATATCTCAGTAAAAAGAAATACTACAACTAATCCTGGAAATATAGCTGAAGCCCTGAGCAAACAGTTTAAGTCAGTTTTCACACCCCTAGATATTACTACCTTGCCAGAAATCCTTGAAAACATTATTGATAAGCATATGCAAATAGTCACTGTCAAACCT
>CM051259.1:34267907-34342782 GCA_027921565.1 Artemia sinica | reverse complement strand
ACACAAACTACAACAAAACTGAACCACAAAGAAAACGAATCACACTGATTCAGTGATGGGCAGATGGAACCATTCGTGTAGATTTCGGCGTATTTTTTTTCTATTATGCTTCGCTATTCGTCTAGCAACGTGCAACGTGGAATGGTCTACAACTGAGAATTTTTAATTACATTAGAATTCCTATACCACGGAGGTAGACGAAGTAATAACTTCGCGAAACGAAAATACATCGCTCTGATTATATTCTGGTCCGTTTTTTGTGGAAAGTTTTCCAGAAGGAGTGGCATATAAAATGTAGGAGAGCGATGGCGTTATACAGTCTAGCTAGCAGCGCCGGTTGAATCGAGTTCTTGCACGATAACTACCTGAACCGTAAGACGCTGAAATCCTCGTTTAAGCTGTTCGAGGAGAATTTTTTATGGTGTGATGACGCTAGACCGAACCTATGGTTTAAACCTAATAATGAGGTGATCCGTGGCTGGACCCAGAGCTAGAACCAAGGCAGTGGCGGAACACAAATATATCAGTTTTCCAATTATAGTGACGATTTCCGATTTTGAAGAGTGTGAACTGAAAGTCCAACTTTAAGATATTTTGCTTCAAGGATTTCGAGATATCAATTGTCCGCTGAAGGGATCGGCATAAGATTCAGGATGTCGTCCGCGTAACATCCAAAGACATTAACAGATGACGAATCATCGAAGATGGGACAATGGTATCTTGTGCTCAAGGACGCAGTTATTGAAAAGGTCGGGAGAGTGACTGCTCCTTGACGCGCTCCTTTCTTGACTGGAACTAGTCGGGTGGCGCGGAATGGGGGTCAAACCCTTGTCAGGATGTGCTTCATCGGATCCTAATCTAGAATACAGATTCCCTGAGAGAACGAATGACAGCTAGATTCCGCCCCACGTTTTAACCTGGGCTTCAAAAGCATCGCAGTATGGATTAGAAGTCAATGCACGTCTTAATTTCGTTTCCTGCCAAAGAAAGGCTCTCTCCAAAAGATTCGTCGCATCTATCAAGACATTAGCGAACGACCTGTTAAGGCATCAGCAACATCCAGCTCCTTCTCTGAAGCCGAACTGATGGGGAGGAGTGTAGCATACTTTTTCGAGTTCCTGTATAAAGGTAACTCGAAGAGCTTGCCAATGACGTAGCTACAGTTATCGGACGGAAGTGCTTTACATTGAGTCTCAGATTTTCCCTTTTTTAGAATGGGCTTTATATCTCCGATGCAGAAAGAGCAGGACAATCCCTTGAGAGAAAATCATCTGCCATTAAGCAGAGAGAGATGTGCTCGTGCGGGTAAGTTTTACCTCTGTGTTTCAAGTGGATCAAACAGCTGACTTGTTCGTCATGCCGCATGAGCCTTTCCATTTGAGTCTATACAGATGCATCTTCAACAGAGCGGGTACTGACGATAACAAATCGTTCATTGGGTGAGGAGACAGAAATCTGAATCTAAGGCAGCCTCGTAAGATTGTTCGATGGAGGGGTCGGAGCTGAAAGAACTCCGATTCGTAATGGCATTTACCATGTCATCTTCGGGATGTCGGCTGGGAGGTGGACGAAGAATTTTTTTGCACAACTAGAGACAAAACTTGAAGATCAGATTTCTATATTATTTGGCCGGCAGAATAACAATTTGATTAGATTTTTTTCCGATGCCGAGCCAGGGCCTGAGAAAACTTTCGCTTTCGTGAAATCCTTTGCTGTTCCAAGACCCATTTAAAAAAAAAAAAATTCGGACTCCACACTCTTCCCATACTGAAAACCAAAATTTTTGCTTGACTACATGAATACGAGAATTCTGGAATTTGACGACCACCCAGGAATGATTCGTTTTCGAATTCGTGCAAAGGAACAGCTTGCTTTTCTGCGAAGCCGGAAAGCAATTCAGATTTCTGTGCAATATATAACCTAGACACATCGAAACCTCTTTTTTGAGGCAACTGACCTGACTTTTGAAGGAGATGAAATGGGAGATTGAGAAGGAGAATGAATCATTAAAAATCTTATATTCCCCAGATATTAACTTACAACCTTTGCCTGGGGACTCTGGGGGTTTTTCATCCTGAAAAACATAACCTTTCAAGAACTTTCAACCTACGTTGAACAGAATGGCTATCTCTAAACTTTGGATTGACATATGTTTGGGAAAAAGGTGGGCGTCGAGGGGGGTTAGTTGCCTCTAATCACTTTCGCTATTAAAAATGGGCACAGCCCTTTTGAATTTCCAATCGCATGAGCCTTTTTTGAGTTTTCTAACGACAACGCCTTCTATAAAAACCTTATATCCCCATGGCATAACTTACGCCCTTACCCTGAAGGCTTTGGGGAGTGTCCTCCTCAAAAAAATAATTTATATCTGGAAATCAACTACGCTGACAAAATGGCTATCTCAATTTTAATTGGATTGTTTGGGGAATGATGTGCGTGGGTGGGGTGCTAGTTGCCCTCCCAATCACTTTTGACTATTAAACAGGGCACTAGCCCCTTAAATTTTTTTTTTCCAATCGAATGAGCCTTTTTTGAAGTTTCTTCTGCGGCAAAACCTTATATGCCCCCAGGGCATAACTTACAACCCCTTGCCACTATTGCTGTGGGGGAGTGTCCCTCCTCAAAACATAATTTTTTATCTGGAAATCAACTACGCTGAGCAAAATGGCTATCTCAAAATTTTGATTGGATGTGTTTTCTGGAAATGGTGGCTGGGAAGGGGTGTTTAGTTGCCTTTCCAATCACTTTCGACTATTAAATGCCACAAGCCCCTCCATACCTTCCAATTGAATGAGACCTTTTCGAAGTTTTTCGATACAACTTCTTCGATACGAAGGCCTCCTGCTCTAAGGAAAAAAATAATATATGATACATTGTGCCAACATCGTTCTTATATGCCCTCAGGCATACTTAAAATCCTTGCCCCAAGGTTGTGGGGGAGTGTTGCCTCCTAAAAACATATTTTCTATCTGAATTCAACTACGCTGAACAAAATAGCTATCTCAACATTTTGATTGGATGTGATTGGGGGAATGATGGGGTGGGGGGGGGGGGAGGGGGCTAGTTGCCACCGCAATCACTTTGACTATTAAAAGGGCCACTGCCCTGTGAGTTTTCCAGTCGAATGAGTTCTTTTTTGAAGTTTCTACGACAAACGCCTTCTATAAAAACCTTATATACCCTAGTCAATAACTTACAGACCTGCCCCCGAGGGTTAGGGGAAGTGTCATCCTCAAAAAAGTTTTCTATCTGGAAATCAAACTACGCTGAACAAAATGGCTATCTTCAGAATTTTGATTGGATGTTTTTTGGAGAATGATGGGTGGGGGGGCTAGTTGCCCGCCAATCACTTTCGATTATTAAAAGGGCACTCTCCACTTCCAATTCCAATCGAATGAGTCTTTTCGAAGTTTCTACGACAACCCTTCAAACAAAGTGCCCGGGTATGGAGAAAGAAGAAGAAGAAGAGAAAAAAAAATAGGTACATTGTGCCCACATCGTTCTTTACCTAGGCACGCTATCGCGCTGCCTATGGAAAGTTACTACTTCTACCCTAGTATCCCATAATTCCTACGTGAATCAAACAAATTATACGTTACCCCAGTTCATGTTCCCTAACCTTTAGATGAAGTTTTCTGTATCTCCTAACAGTCTAGTTCAAAATATTGAATGTGTCAGGTCTAATGTCAATATATTAAGTTGTCTCTGTAGTTTTTAGTATCCCGTGTTGTAATTTCCATGTCATTAAATGCACTGAATTATTATGTCCTCATGAAAACTCCAGTCCACTAGTACAGGTCGGGACTAGTATATTCTTCTGGATTTCTACACAAGCGCTTAAGCCAGCTTAGAATGGGGCAGCAAGAAGTCCACGGGACCTCTAGGTGAATGGAGGCTTTTGTGCAAGACTGGGTCCAGTTTGATCACTGGCGTAGCTTTCCTATACTTAAAAAAAAAAGCTTTTTATTGTCCCAATTAAACGACCCTTAGTATTTAAAGGAGGTTTTTTAAAGAATTGAGACAAACAATTCAAACTTTAGTTTAAAGCAAGCATATTGAGGATGGGCAATCCCTCGACATACGCAATAGATTTCTCTTCGTTTTAATTTTTAGGTTTTTTCTCTTTTCTTTGCATTGAAAAAGATACTATTTTTTTGAAAGATTTGTGTATAGTATGTCTGAGTTGTTCTTATAATGTGAGAAAAGGCGAGGAAGCGCAGAAAGACTAGGTATAATCGGACAGCTCCATGGAAATTTCCTCCCCCCCCTCCCGCTGGGTAAATTCCTCCCCAGAGAATTCCGTCTCGCTACAATTACTCCTTGATAATTTCTTATGGACGATTCCGCCTGAAAATTTCCATTACAACTTTCATCTTAAAAAGCTTCAGTTTCTGATTGTTTTTTCAATCATTGCCAGAAATCCTCCTCCGGCGGGCCCGGGTTAATGGAGAAAAGAAGAAGAAGAAAAGGAAGAAAAAAAAAAATAGTAACATTTGGTTTTTTTGGGCCCCCCCCACATCGTTTTTCTTTTACCTAGGCAGCGGCTATCGCGCTTTGCCCTATGAACAGGTCCTAACCTTTTCCTACCTAGTGTATCCCCATAATTTCCTACGTGAATCACCCAACAAAATTATAAACGATTAACCCCAGTTTTCCATGGTGTTTCCTAACACTGGTTTTTAGAATTGAAAGTTTTCTGTATCCTTCCCTACAAGATTCCCTAGTTTTTTTTCTAAAAATGTAATCTGATAGATGTTGGGGTCCAGTCCCTAAATTGTCCCAATAATTAGTTAGTTTTTTGTTGTTTTTCCCTTCCTGTACAGTTTTTTTTTTTTTTTTAGTATCCCGGTGGTTGGTAATTCCCCCCATGTTCCCAATTAAATCAACTGTGGAAAAAATGTAGTATGTCCCCCCCCCCCTTTCCAATGGAAAAAACAATCCAGTCCCCCCACTAGTACAGGTTCCACCAGGGACCTAGTAAAATATTTCCTTCTGAAGAATGTCTAAACACAAAACAGGGGGCCGCACTTTAAGCCCCCAGCTTTAGAAATGGGGGGTGGGGCAGCAAAAAGAGTCCACGGGAACCCTCTAAAGGTGGAATGGTGAGGCCACCTTTTGGGTGCAAGACTGGGTCCATTTTGGATCAACTTGCCTGTAGCTTTTCCTAGTAACGTTAAAAAAAAAGCTTTTTAATTGTCGCAATTAAAACCGATCACCCCCCTTAGGTAGTTAAAGGAGGGTGTTTTGATTTTTTAAAAGAAATTTTGAAGGACAAAAATTTCCCCAAACTTTACTGTGGGTACAAGAGCAAGGATTATTTGGGAGGAGGGTCCAATCCCCTCCACATTACGCAGTAATGTTTTTCTCTTCGCTTTTAATTTTTTAGTTTTTCTCCCTTTTTCTTTTGCCCATTGAAAAAACCCCCTATTTTTTTTTGAAATTTCATTGTTCCCTGGAAAATTTGTTCCTTAAAATACACTAGCAAAAATTCCAAAGGAACAGCCTTCCCAGGGGAAAATGTTTCCTCACCCCTCCCCGCTTGGGTAGAATTTCTACCCCAGACATTCCCTATCGCGGCCCTTTGACAATGTTTTACTCCTGGGAATAAATTTCCCCTTGGGGTGAACAATTCCCCGCCTGAGAAGGAAATTTTCCCAAACATTTACAAACCTTTCCATCTTAAAAAGACTTCAATTTTTCCCCCCTTGATTTTGTTTTGTTCAATTCATTCCAAGAATATTCCCTCCCCTCCCGCCCAAAAAAGAAAAATTTTCCACGGAAAATTCCCCCCCCCCCTCCCCCCCCCCCCTTCGCCCTAGTGGGAAGTTTTGCCTACCCCCCAGAAAATTTTTCCCAATGGGAGAATTTTTTCCCCCCATGGGCAAATTCCCCTCCCCAACCCGACGAAAAAAGATCCCCCCCTTTTAGACATTTTTCCCCCCAAACTGTCCTGCTAAAAGCTCCCCTGGGGCATTTCCCCCCCGAGCATATCCTAACCAATGTTTTGAAATTTTATGGAGGTTCCGCTAAACAGGAAAATAAGAACCAAAGAAAAGGGATATTTTTCACCAATGTAAGGGAAATTCTGGCAAATTCCCCCCCTAGTGTTTATAAATTCCCACCTCTGGGAAAAAAGTTTAACCTAGCCGCGAAAACTTCCCCCCTCCCATAGGAAATTTTTCCCCATAGAAACTTCCCCTCCCCCACAGGAAAAATCCCCCCACACACAAACCCAAAGTTCACCCCCCCCCCCCTGGTAAAAAATACTGTACAAGTGTTATCCCGTCCCATTTCGTTTTTGGCCAATCGCTTCCCAATAACAAATAAACCATAATGTAAACATGGGCAAAATTGTCATTTGCTCCATAAAGTTTGCAAAGGGGGAGCCCTTCCCTTGCTGGTGGGCACTGTGTGGGGTAAACAGTTGGCCCATTGTCCACCCCCCCCCCCACCCCACCAATCCCCAAAGACACAGTTTTATTTTGGATTTTCAAACTTATGGCTGAACAAAACGTGGTGGCTAATGTTCCTTCCAAAATTTTTGATTAGGAACGAACCGTTTGAGGGAAAAAGGGCAAGATGGGGGGAGGGGGGCCTAGTTGTGCCCCTCCCCAATTGGTTTTTTTTGGTCCCCAGTTTAAAATGGGCATCAGAATTTTTACTCTCCGTTTCGAAATTGGAGCCCCTAACTCCTGGGAAATTTTTTTTGCTACGGATCGGCCCCCCCGGGGTAAGGAACATCAAATAAATAAAAAAAAAAAAAAACAGGGTTTTTTCGCTAAAAGTATGCTTGAAATACCTGGATGGTGTGGGTTTATTTTCAGTAAGATTTTTCCCTTGAACCTTGAAAAGGGATGTTTTTCCCTTTTTTTTTTTCTTTCCCTCCCCACGCTTTTTTGGGAAAATCAGAACGAGCTTTTTTTTCCCTCCTTGCTCGTGTTAGCTTTTGATGGGTAAAAATAAAGTTAAACTTAATGAATACTTGTGTGAATTCCACAATGGGAAACAAGGTCTAATGTCTTTTGAATGTGTCTATTGTTAAATCGAACAATTTTTGTTTTTAAAGTTTTTAGTTTAAATTTGGGGCCCGGAGTTTTTGCCTTAATTTTGTAATTCCCCCAATTAAACCCATGGAACTTTGTTTTTTTGAAATTTTGTGGGGTAAATGATTTTGTCCCTTTTTTGAAGAAAAATTGGCTAGACACAGGAATTACTAAATAATAAGTTTTTTTTGTCCTTAGGATAGAAAGGGTAAGTCCCTTGTTAAGGTTAAGTTTAGAAATACTAGAAAAACCTTGGTAATTGACAAGGGGTTTTTTTTGTAAAGATTATACCTAAAGTATGTTTCCTATATGAATTAATTAATGATAGGTCCCCTTTGGTTAGATTTTGAAATATTAAGAAGCTAAAGTGGGGGATGACAGTTGGGTCCCAAATTATGTGCTCTGAAAAGCCCATTGACGCTGCCAGAAAAGCCTGGTGAATGAAAGATTTTTGCCCTGATGTTGTTTTCCAAGAACAGAAGGAATTGCTTTTAAGGGGATTGTAAACTGGGTTTACCCCCCGGCCGTGACCCTGAAACCGATTTTCAATACAATGGCCTATCTCCTACGAAAAAAAATGTGGTTCATAATAACCTGGACACTCCTCTAAGGGCCTATCATGAAGAAAGGTGGAAGGTGGTTAAGGGCACGTTGTCAACGGATAAGGGAATGCCAGAATTGGCCCCCCGCAGATTGGTGTACTTTTTTTTCGGCCCAACCCATCTAAGGGCTAGTACGGAAAGCATGTCCCGTCCCCGTTACCCCCTGGGGTGTGAGAAGGACGCGTTTCCCCCCCCCCCCCATAAAGAAAGTGATTTTTAAAAGGGAAATGGAGACACTTCGTTTGGCCCGGGTGTAAAAAAGGGAGGCCCTTTGAAATAATTTTGGGGTGGAGGAGTGAACGTGGGCCCGGTAGCCTGGTTTGTTTTTTGACACGTCAGGCGGCTTTTGTTTGTTTGCTGCCGGTTCAGTGTGTTTTAGTTTGTAAGTACGCTTTTTTTTAAATTGACCATGGTTTTTGTAATTATGCTGCCTTAAACCTGGGTAGGAATCTTTTTTAAGCAAAAGCGTAGTTTGGCCCTCAGGCCGGCCCCACTACGCGGTAAGTGTGGCCCTGCCGGGTAAGTTGTTGGACCTTGTGCGTAGCTTGTGGGTTTTTGGCCCCCCCCCCCCTCATGACGGCCCCTTGGTGGGGCTTGGCGGTTGGGATTTTTTTTGGTTGGTAAAGTAGTAGTAGTTCCCCCTTTGGGGTCACACTGGAGTTGGACTGGCTTGTAAAACCAAACGCCACAATAAGGCCTGCCAAAAATCGAATTGGGTTACCCCCCCCCCTTTTTTTCTACAGCAATAGTGGAATTAACAAAAAGGGGCTTTTGTTGGAAAGCCCAGGTTCCCCACAGCTTTTTGAAAATATGAAGTATGGGCCCAGAAATTTGGGTAAATGCTTTTTGTCCATCCATTTGAGGGGGGGCCAGCCACAGCCAGGCCTTGAACTTCCAATAGGTGTGGGTTAAGCGGTTCTTAAAAGAAATATATTTTTGAGGGCACAAATATTGGTGTTTAAACTCACATTAGAGGGAGCATAAGAGTGAAAAGCCTTGGTGAAACAAATTTGAATCGAGGGGTAAGTAAAATGGTGGGGTGGGAAGCTGGCGTTTTTTTATTTTTTTTTTTGCCCCTCCCGAGGTTGCTTGGTTCTTACATATTAGTTTTTTTTGCTAAGCATTAAGTTAGCATTTGATAAATCTGTACCACCCCTTGTTGTAAAGGAAAATTCTGTTATTCTTGTTTTATATTTACTGGCCCATTTAGCTTTTGAAAATGGAAGCCCCCCATATCGAGGGGCTGTGTGGTTTTGTGGAAGGTTTCTTTCACTGTATAAATAAATGGGTGGGTTTTTGGGCTTGTGTATAAAATCGTCCCCAATGCACAAATGTGCCTTCTAATAGATTTTTTCAATCCTTATTTTTATTCAATATTTTTTTTAAATTGTCCCCCACCCCCTTCGTCTTTATTGCAATCCCTATATTTTCATGTCTTATGTTTGTACCAAATCCCTAAGTCCACGGAACCTAACCAAATCCAGTCTGGGTTTTTTTGTTTTTAAAAATCAAGTTTTACCCTTGCTATCCCCAGTGGTTCCCCCTGACAAGGAATTGAAAATTTCTCATTTTCCATACCGCCATAATATATCCCCCCCTGTGTGGGCCCTCCCCTGGGATTCCTATTTGGTGGAGTTCTAGGCTTATTCTTCCCAGAAATATCCCCCCCGCGGAACAGTCACCCCTCCCCCCAAAGCCCAAATATCACTGGAAAAATTTCTCCCCCGTAATAAAAAGTTTTTTGAATAGTTCAAAGGGAAAGTGTGGTTGACCCAGAATCCAAAAAAGCCAAGTGAACAGAAATCCCCCGAGGGGGTCCCCGCCCCCAAATGTTGTTCAAACCTATCACCAATATAAACTTACCCCGTATAGAAATGTTAAAGGTAGAAAAATGAGGAAAGTGTGAGAGATCAAAACAATGAACAATCGAGGTTTTGTTTTTAAATGTCTCAACCGTACATATATTTTTTATTTCGGTAGAAAGAGGGTGTAAGTAGTACAAAAGTTTTCTCAACGTTTTGAGTTATTTCTTTTATGGTCCTGTTTTGATTTTTTCGGTGTTGATTATCATAGCCAGGGTAAGAATAAAGGTTTAAAATGGACATTACATTTTGGAAATGGTGAAATTAGTGGCCAACTGTTAGAGAAGGTTTGCCCCCCCCTTTTTTTGGGGGGGGGGGGAAAAAAAAAAAAAGTGGGCACTGTGACAGCTGTCATCCAAAGCACAAGTCCCCCAAAATTATTTTCCCCCATGGAACCCTTTGGTCCCTGGCAGAAACCATCATATTGTTCAATGCTACAGGTTACCAAGTTTTTTCCATTTTGATTTCAATTTCGATCCACTTCACCTTTGCCCCCACGTAGGTTTGTGGTATCTTGAAAAGTTTTTTCCCCGGTCCCAGAAGGGGATTTTTTAAGGGACGTTTTTTTTTTTTGTTTTTAATTTGAAATACCAATATAATCACTGGAGTCCCCAGACCCTACCCAAGTCAGAGCCAAAAAAATTCCTGAAAATGGACAGAAAAAAACTCCCCCCCTTTATTTCAAAGTAAGCCTAACAAATTATTTGTTTCTTTAGATAGTTTGTCCCTTTAATCTTTATCCCTGCCTATTTGGTAATTCCCCAACCCCCTAAGCCCCCCCCCCCGGAAAGCACCGGATGAAACAAAACAATTAGAACTAAATATAAAAATAAAACTCAGGAAATAATGGGTGTTTTTGTGCCAACCCATATATTTTTTTCAACCTTTTTTTAAAATATAGGTGGAATATTCCATAACCACTTCTTTTCTGTCAATATTTTTTATTTATCTTAACTTTCCCTTTGACTGCTCAATTCTGTATTAGGAGTATTTTCCGAAGGCATTGTAAGCTGGGTTAATTATCCCGTGTGTGCGAAAGACTTACTTCATATTTCATACATTGCTGGCTTTTTGTGTGCTTTTGATTTTAAGGCTCTAACTTTCATGTGGCTCAGGCTGTAAAGAGCTTCTTTTTTTTCTGTTTTATGGGATTTTAATGCTGATCGAATTCTTATTATCAAGTATTTTTTCATGTTTGTTGCTAGCTATTCCTATCTCATACTCTTTCTACGGATCCTGAGCATACCATCTTAGATAAGATATGCACACTTTTACAGTTATTCAAGAGCGTGAATTTCGTTATTTTTATTGGAGGATGCCTAGAGATCTGGAACTACTTTAGCAGAGCTATTTTGATGCACATATGATGTTGAGGTGAGAATTCTTCTTACTTTCAATTATTCATATAGTTTATTTTTGGCGCAAGAGCATAGTGCTACGAAAAAAATCAATAAATTGCTATTATAAATGTCATCCCTTGTCAATATTTCACGATACATTGGCATGTATATTTTTACTATCTTTACCATATAAATCCTCTGATTTATTAGTAATTCAATTAATAATTTGATTTATTTTTGGTGTAAATGCTTTGATTGCCCTTAGGCATTTTTCATATCACATGAGGATCAAACATTTGTGTACTGAACTGTAAGTAAACGAGCATTTTTGGCTATTAGTCGTCAAACTCTAAAAATTGGAGTTTCGGCATAAAAAGGATACATCAAAAGAATTATATATCAGCAACCCAATATAGGGGTTTCAAGCACCACTACATACTGTGAATTTATTTCTTTTTTCGTTAGAAAATCACAGATGTCGTTTTTAAATTTCTTTTTTAGTTCTCGGGTTATTGTATCCGTGAACCAATGTTCCTAGAAAATCAGGAGAAATCCTTTTTTTAGAACGGATAACCGTTCTGCTGCATCTTTTTGAGTAGCCAAAAAGATTGTACCACGGTAAGAGTATCGTTTTCTGCCGCGTTCTGGCCCCATCTGGAATTTTGCTCGCATCGGGTAAATTGAAATTATTGAAAACTTTGAAATAGCCAATCAGTTTAAAAGATATCATGATATTATTACTGACCTTCCCAGTTTCAGAGGAAGTAATGACCCAAGGTGGCACATTTGTGTGATCAATGCTGTTAGGATTTGATGTTGCTTGCTTTGTGCCAGCCCACGTCTCTCAACCGTTGTCAGAGCATGGATTGGAAATAGCAATATGTATATCCTTGTTTTGTCTTATGTTGACTTCCTTGTATTTAGACCATGTGCTAAGCCAAGCAAGCATTTCTAGTGAATACTTATCCTCACAAGTTTTTCCAGACCAGCTCCAACATTAGGGTCAACAGCAACAGAGTTAACTTGGATTCATTCACCAATTTGTATGGAGAGCGTCAAGCATTATTGTTTTTTTTTGGAAAGTATGCCTCACCATGACTTTGGTCTTGGATGAACTAATTTTTTAGGTTTCTCTAATACTGATACGTTTGCTAGCTCTTTCAGCAAGGACTGGCCCTCTGGCATGCTTTTGAAAGCAGGCCTTAATATTGGTTGCCATAAATCCTTGTCAGCTGTTGGGAGAATCTGACATGACTCAGCACCACGAAACTTATCCTTGCCCTTTCAAGATCCAATCAATATAGAAAGTTAAAAAGGAATGGGCTTAGACATACCTCCCTGTACTCCACAAAAAAAAAAATAGAAAAGATAGTAACAGAGCTCTCGGTTAAATTATTTGAGCTCCAATATGAAGGAAGGACTCCTGAATGAAGTCAATGACTTCTCTGTAACTTTATCTTCAGCCATAGCGTTCTATATTCCCTCGCGCGAGTGGGACGAAAGCCGATTTAGTCTAAACTGTTTGTTAGTTCTTTTTGGCGGTTTCATCTGTGATTTGCGATTTAATGGAATCAAATTTGGTCGATGTTCTCATTCCTAAGTCGGATTCCTCCTGATTTGATCTTGTTCTTAGATTTTGGCTGATCTATAAATTATTGCTAGAGCAAATAAACGGGGAAAATTTTTACAGTAGCACGGAAGCAACACTCCTCTGTATTACTTCTGCATTTGCGCTTCACCCCTTTCTCGACGACTTGGGCCACATTTGATCTCTCCCATTCTGAGGAATTGCGTGAGCCTTCAAAATGACACTTGTCATTTTGGACCACTTGTTTTCTGTAATCTTTCCCGTAATAGTTTTTCTTATGGGAGCAATAACTCGTAGGTATAGGCCAAGAAATAAATTTGGCTTTTTCTTTGTTTTCTCATAGGCCTCTTTTCGAAAATTGCCTATGCTGCCTTCATAGTTTCAACATTTGGCTGCAAGGACTAGATGAAATATGACCAAAAAAAAAATGAAAATGACAAATGCAGTATCGGTTGAGTCCGAGTCACACCGATACCTGCAATATCAAGAGCCGAGGCTTTTTCGGTGGACTAAGGCAGCTACTGAAAATGTTTGAAACCCAAGCATTTTATTGTATGTTTTCCATCCAAATAAAAAAATAATCATGTTGAAATAACATTTAAAAGTGAATCAATATATAGAAATATAAAAATCAGGTCTGATGCTGTACACTGTATACATTAGGTTGTAATTGTATTTTTTCTTAATATTTACATACTGTTAAAATATCCTTCATTGTAAATGTTCTTACCTTTTTTTTCTATTTTTTTTTTGTTTTATTTGGCTGCTATGTAAATATGTCGTATCAGTAAATCCTGACTGACTTTATTATTTCGTACAAATTGCAAATCTGACTTTCACATGAGAGCCTTTAATTGCCTTGTCAAACCAGACCACAAGGGACTGAGAGGTTTCAGTCATCAGACATCCACCCTCCCCCCCCATATCACCTTTGCTTTATACTGTAAATAAATGCAGAGCAACTGTCTAACCCGTGATAAAAGCACAGAGACCAACATTGCTTGATGATTACTTATAATTGGAATAATGGGAGCAAGAATGGAGGAGTTATAAGAAATAAAAAAAAAATAAATTATTTACTCTAATGAATTTGTTCTTCGGGTAATTTTTGAAGAGAGTTTGGCATTGCATTAGTTTTTTGTTTTGTTTATCTTCACCTCAGCTTTGAGATTCATCTTTTAGATGCGGGAAGAGAACAAGGGTAGTCCCAAGAATTCTTCAGATGAGATCACATTGGGCTAAGTCTAAAGGAGAGCATGAGACTAAAAAGAACGGTGTACTACAGAGGTAGGTTCATGCTTTTCCGTTCTCGACTTTTTTCTTTTCCTCCTCCTTTTTTGCCTCTTGCTCTTGCCCTTCTCTTTGATTTTTTCGTTCCCTCTATTTCTCTTTCTTTTTTCTTCTGACGTTCCTTTTTCTCTTTCTCTCACTCACAAACCTATGATTAATAAATAGAAAGAAAATTTTATTAATTTCTGGCTTCTTATTCAATGATCAAATAAAGTATCTTTTTTTTACTGTTAACACCCCCCCCCCCTTTGTTACCCCCCCCCCCACCCCCCCGCACTGTAGTCTTTTAGTTGAATAATACGTCTGTTAATCACTAATCTTTTATATGTTGGTCTGTTTTATTATAATCTTTTGTATAGGAAATTGTAAATCCATTCTTCATAGTAGTCCTCTATTTGGCGAAGAAACAATGTTGGTGATTATTTCTTTCGCACACTAACCACATGCTTGAAACTAATGGATTGAACCCAAGCACGTTCGTGAGATTTTTTTTTTTTTGGGGGGGGGGGGGGGAAATAATAAACAAATTGGGGGAGAAGGGGTAACGGTAAAAAAGCAACTTTTTTTCACAATTTGAATAATAGTCCCAGAAATTCACCAAAAAAAAAAAAAAGTTGGGTTTTAAACGGGTGTTCTGATACCCCCTCCTCCCCCTGCCATGCGTCCCTGGACTGAAAACTTCACATAATTGTCTTTTAGTTTGCATTTATTTTCTCATTATATCTTCCTTGTCAGGTTTTAGACTCCTCTATGCCGCTTTTATAATAGAAGTAATAGCCAAACATGGAGAGCCTGCCAAAAGATTGTGTACAAGATCCCTTCACATGAAATCTGCCCTCTTCTTTTCGGAGCTTGTCCCCAAATGAAGGTTTATTTTTATGGTCAGAGATTTAGAGCAACGGTTCATTCAATTATCTCAAGGAAGTATATACCTATTCATATCTATATACCAATTATGCTATACGATCTAAAGTCAAACTAATCAACCCTGACAAGAAAAATTTTAGCAAATAAACAGAAGTAAGCCAATAAAATTTAAATAAACAAAAAGAGGGAAACAAACCGCCTAAATGTGGATATAAACCAAGAAAGAGGAACAGCAAAAAAAAAGAAGATTTAGCTACAAACAAAAGAGATATAGAACCCGACAATTAACAGTGATTAAAATCCAATATTACGGCAAAATATACATCGTTTACTCCTGAAAAAAGATCTAGGTTAGTAACGAAATATTATACTATAATTTGCTTCTGCCTACTTTCTTAAAGTCACTTTTTGTTTTTATATTGGGTTTTAAATCATTTTTTACTTTCTTGATTTCAACTTCTATTCTTGTTTTGTTGCCCCGCTTTTTTGGTTTCTTGCTGTTTCTTTTTCTTGGTCCTCATTATGCGAACCTAGTAGTAGTTAAGTATGTGTTATTTCGATATTTCGCACGATTTTCACAATTTTGCACGATTTCACAATTTTTTAATCGGGTAGATTTCCATATTGAACCTCTAGTCTCAAGCTTAAAACAGTAAAGCGGGACAGCCACTTCTTCAGCTTTTTTCAGGCATATACAATCTGCTGTAATATATATTACTGAACCGAGCTTGTGGGGATATACCTGGTACAGATAATTAAATGAACATTAATCGTAGACAAAGAGAGCAAGGGTTTGAATAGATATAGAGGCCAATCCGCTTATTCCAGTCTCTTTTGGCTATCCGTTTTTTTGGTGATTACACATAAGGTCTGTTCAGCCCGAGTCCGAATTGAGGTGATAGTGGCTGAAAGGGCAATGGTCATAATCACGTTCGTCCTGGTCAATATATCTCAAACGTTTGGTAACGAACTGTAAGTAAGGGGCGACCCGGCTCAATATTTAACCGAAACTCTAAAAACGTAATTTTTGATACCAATAGACATATCAGAAGAATCAGATTTTTATGCTGATTTCAATATATAAGTTCATCAAGTTAGATCTTCCTCATCAAAAGTACGCGCCTGGGAAATTTGCTTATTTTTCGAAAAGGCGAAACAACCCCTAAATCGTCATAGAACTTTAATGAAAAAATCACACCATCAATTCAGCGTTCATAGACCCTACTAGAGATGTTTTTCAAGCTCCTATCTGCAAAAATTTTGATTTTGTATTTTTTTGCCAGAAGAAAGATCAGGATGCGTTTTTATTTTATTATTTGTTTTTTTTTTTATTCCCAGGTGATCCGTATCGATCCAATAGGTCCTAAATATCGGTGAGAGGGCTCATTCGAAACGAAATAAATTCTAGTGCCCTTTTTAAGTGACCAAAAAATTGGAGCAACTTGGTGGCCCCTCCCACGCCTCATTTTTTTCCCCTAAGTCCCCAATTCAAAATTTTGAGATACCATTTTGTTCAGCATAGTCAAAAATCTAATAATATGTCTTTGAGGATGACTTACTCCCGCCCATTTCCCGGGGAAGGGCTGCAATTATAAATCTTTTGCCCTTGGTTTACATATAGTATTCGTTATTGTGAAGTATACAGGCGTTTTCTCAGGAGGATTTTTTCCTGTGGGGGGGTCGGGTGGAGCTAGGGTTACGGGGGAGGATCTTTCCCATTTGAGGATATTCTATCCTCCAGGATGGGACATTTCCATTAAGGGGGTGCCGATTTCCCAGCATTATTTAAAAAACGATCAGAAATTTAAATAAAAAAAGTTTTTTTTTCAACTGAAAGTAAGAGCTAACATTACAACTTAAACCGAACAAAATTAGTACGTATATGAAGGGTTCACCCCCCTAGTCAATACCTCGCTCTTTAACGCTAAGTTTTTTTAGTACTTTCAAAAGAGCTCTCGATTCTAATTAACCGGCCTTTTTGTAATTCAGGGGTTTTTGTGATTCGAACAAAATTTGAACTTGGTGTAAAGAGCGAGTATTGCTAGGGAGACGAACTCGCTAATCTACGTAATAAAACATGCGAATTTATAGAAATTCGTTACGTAAGTTAATTCGTAAGTTACGTCAGAAAAAATTTCGAGAAAGCCAATTAGCTCCAAAAAAAAGGAAATTCTTAAAGTACCAGGACACCTAAAATGAAAACTAATTCATTAAATTTGGTCACGTGCAAACTTACGAGCCATATACGTCTTAAATTAGTGTGACAAACCGATATTCATTTTTTTAAGGAGAAAGATCGTCGCCTGTTTACATAATGTATTCCGATACAAAAGTTCGTGGCCAATTTTCAAAAATAAAGAACGTGTGCTGTTAAACCGCAGAAATGACCAAAAAATAATAGAAACAGCATATAGAGCCGTTAGAAAGTGTTGTTTTCTTGTATGTCTCTGGTAAAACAGAATCGGAACCTAGTTCAGCTAAAGCTGTTTTCTTGGACAAAGCTACTTGTGAAGGAATGCTTTCGTGAAAAGAGCTTGGGCTAGACTCAGGCCTAGTCTTGAGGTTTACTAGGATTTTTGGCATTCCAGGATCCTTTTAAACCATGAAGCAGTGTAAAGGTAAACATTAATGATTCTAAAAAGAAAGTATCAATATATGGCTTACGCCTATTGGTAGTTTTGCAGACCCTACTGAACTTTCCACTGATAGCCTACATCTATGTAGGCTAAGGTAAGACACCTAGTTAGGCTGTGTGATTTGCTTGAATATTTTTGATATAAATCTAACCTCATAGTTACTATAATTAATAGTAGCATATACCTTTTATGCTTTTTTTATATTAGAAAATACAACTTACTTGTTGTGCACTGTTTGACTATGGCCTATTAAAGTCATTGGTTTCTTTATACTCTAAGCAAGCAACAATATTGTCATTTACTCTTATATACAACAGCACTATAAAATCAAAAACAATAGGCAATATTGTGTGTTTCCTTTAAACATGGAGAATGATATAAAGTCTTTTCTGTATGACTTTTTAAACATCAAATTATTATAGGAGAAACATGAAATAAAGTTTATACAGAATGCTTTTTGGTTTTCTTATTTAATATATGATTCACTAAAATGTCATGACAAAAGAAATTACAATTACCCCACTGATACATAGAGAAAACAACAAAGTGATACAGATGGCTTTTCATATTTCCAATTGCAGTTCACGGCAACCTTGTGTTACATATGCAATCCTAAAAACCTTAGTCAAACTCTACCTGAGATTTATGTGGCCAGGACAAATTAGGCTTAGGGCATGCTTCTTTCAATCAGTGCAAGTGTCCATAGGCCATTGCTGATGTGAGTCAGCAACAATCGTAGTCATCTCTATTGTAATTCAAGTAGACTTTCCAAAGTAGGCCTGTCCGCCTGGAGTCTAAGGCATTATTTGACCAAGTTTTAGGATGTAATCATAACCAGCTAAGTCACCTGGAATTAGCAGTCCTCAGATCAGAAAACCCAATCTATAAGCCAAGACAGTTACACTAGAACACGAATTAATTGAAAATTGGTTGACTGAAAAGTTGCCTGGCCTTGTGTGCAAACAAGTGGCATAAGGGTCCCTACCTGACTAAAGGTCTGAGACATGGCAACCCAGTGTTGGGTTTATCAGCTCAGAACAGTTACACTATACACTAACACAAAATTCATTCAAATTTGGTTGACCCAACAAGTTGCCTTGATTTGCAGGTGAAGCCAAGTGACTATAAGGTCTGCCTGCTATTAGTCCTGAGGCAAGGGCAGCTGAGGTTTTAGGACGACCATATGAACGTCAAATTGCCTGGACTCACAGGCAAAGCAGCAACAATAATAATAATCAATGGAATTTTTCAGAACATATATCCTATAGGACTTCAAAAAATTGTGGGTATTTATTAGTGAAAAGGAATGTCACACTGTTTATACTAAAGCAATGCAGGAAAAAAAGGTACTGTTTCTAATATCTGGGGAACATGCGAGAAGTGAAATTTGGTTAATGCTAGTGAAATAAAACAAAATAGGAGTAAAAAATATAATAGTTTAGAAACCAAATATTGGCTGTAATATTTGCACATTAGAAGTGGTGGGGGTAAAGCATAGCATCTAAGTCAATACATAACCTAAACTAACTTATGTACCCTTTTTTCCTCCTAAACCCAAAAAACTAAAGCTTGAATATAGGTTGCCTTGGAGTGAGAAACCCCTTGTTTATAAGAGCAATAAGACAGGAAATTAATGGGGTAATTGTTTATCTGTTTCTTGGCTTTTCTCAAGTTGTCATTTTTTGCATGTTGCCCATGATATTAGAACAGTTACCAAAAAAAAAACTAGTGGAACAAAACAGAATTATAGTAAGAACCAAAAATTAGAGAGTCATGGCTTCTTCTGAATGACAAATGCTGATTTAAATAAGCAATACTAATTAGATTCATGATCTGTCATTGATGATTGATGTAATATATATTATTGTATTCTGCATCATATACGAATATATTATTGTATTGTTTTTACTTGCCATTGTTGACACTGTTTTTATTCTAATTCTTCAAGCATTAGGCCAACATAATTTGTGGGGTGCCATTATTGAGGGGGGAGCATTGTTGCCTCAGTTTAGACCTTTTGAAAAAACATTCTTCCTTATCTATTCGTATTTTTGCCTACTTTTTATTTATCATGGCTAACTGGTTCTTTTTGCCCCCATTTACATTTTGAGGATTGGAATCACTGACATAATTACTAGATACAAAATCAAAATCATTAGCACACCTGGGGTTTAATATTTGTTTAGTGGATGAGCCTGAATTAAAAGACTGCTCTTACTGTAGTTTACTTCATAATAAATAGAATTATTATGGTTATTAGACTTTGAATGTTGATAGCACTACGAGCCTATGCTTACTTCCATCCCCCCCCCCCCCCTAATATGGAAATATATAGCCTAAGTCAACTTCAAATCATTGGTCAGCTACATATGACCCATATTTTTCTCTTTAGCCAGTTATTTTAAAGAAGCAAATTTTTTGAGCATAGGTTTAACTAGGTTTCTATGGACAGTTCTGAGCCTTCTAGCCCATTCAGGCTCAAAATTAATAGTTCTCCTGGTAAAGTGATTATTTAATTATAAAAGAGCATCGAAAAATACTCATTATTTTGAATTGTGCTGAATGCTAATTTTTGTTGAAACCTGCAGTCTAGGCTATGTACCCAGAAAATATGTTGTTTATGTTCTAAGTCGGGTATATTTTTTCCCATTATAGGAGGGAGGGAGGGGGGAGTAATTGATAAGTTTTAGCTAGATATTGGATTTGCAATGGGAGTTCTGATATACGTGGGTCCTTATTTTTTAGGCCAGACCATCTTAACTATTAAATTAGGCTAATTCAGAAAACTTTGAATATTCGCTTTGAACTTAGAAGCTTAATTTTTATTATAATGAATGCCCCTTTGCCTACATCACATTAAAACAGTTGAAATGGGTGACTTTGATATTGATTGTTTATTTTTTTTGGGTCTCTTTTGGATTTCCTTAAAAAGGAATATCTTGTATTAAAAACATTACTATCTCAAGGTGAACTATCATTAGAATATAACTAGCTCCCTATGCCCCCCCCCTCTGGATACTATCATTGATATGGATACCGTCTGTGCTTTAAATAACAAAAATATTGAAAACTTATTGTCACCCATCTCCTTTAAAAAAAATCGAGGTATTATGTTTAAATATTATAGCTCACTACTCCCCCCCCCCTCTCTGGATACCACCGTGATAAAATACCGTCTCTGCTTTAAATTAGAAAAAAAAATTGGGGGGATCCCTGCTTTCAATAAAAAAAACATTTCGAGATATTTATCATTTTAAATGTAATGCTATCCCTGCCCCCCCCGTCTGGATACCACATTGATAAGGATACTGTCCTCAGCTTTCATTAGAAGAATAAGTTACTTAATAATTAACTAGGTCACTATATGGTCACAACAACATGCAAAATAACGTTAAAAAGCTTAGTGTTTCCTTGAAAAAATTGAGGGTAATGAGTAGGGGGTACAACAGACAACAACAAAAAATGTCCGAAATTTACTCAGATATACCTCAATTATTGGAAAACTGAGTCATAGAATTTTGCCGAGTGTGCATTCAATAAGATCCAAGAATACAATTAAAAAGGTCAGCACACACAAAACCAAATTAGGCCAGTAGCCTATGAGAGAATCACAAATACCCAAGGCGATTAACAGTCCTAAATGGGGGGGGGCCTTGGGTCCTATCAAAATATTTCAATGGTTCCTAGGGAACTTGATTATCATTTCTTCTGTTCTCCATTTTAAATGAACAAAAGAATTAACCTTTTGGCATCCACCCGCTTTCAATAAAAAAAAATGGAGGATTATCATATTGCAAAATGATAGCCCTCTATCTCCCCCCTCCTATATGCAATATTGTAAACAATTTATTGTTTGAATCATATTTTTTTAGGTAACTTCCAGTTTCAATCTTTAATTCCCCAAACCTTGTACATATCCTAGTCCTATAGCTAAATTTGTCACAATAGAAGGTTTTTGTTTGGATTCCAACTTGAACATTAAAATTCTTGACTACAACCGATGTAAGAAATAGCGATTGGCGAAACTGCATTCCGAAATGGATTTGAACTCAATTTCATAAAGACTATCCTGTTTTTTTTGTTGAACATATGAAGAACTCTGTGTATAATTGCAATATTTTGCAATTGCATCTGTCTGTTTTTTCATGCGCAGTAACAAAGAGACGAAAATTTATGAACAAGAGAGTAGTGAAGACATTGCTGGTAATGCCAAGTAATATTTGGCCGGGAAAAGTCACTGGATGATAAATTCGCTAAGGGTGGCGACCGTGATGTGCGTGGTTTTCGGGGATTCGGGGAACAACCTTTTTTTTCGGGGTGACACATAGATTTTCGGGGAAATACCCGAAAATTCGGGGATAGTGCAAGCCCCTGCTTGATTTTCTAAATCAGGAAAATTGAATTACTAAACCACACAAGAAGGAAAAGCTCCGAATTTGCCCGTTGACGCAATAAAGAATGACCAGCAACATTACTTGGAATCGACCGAACGCCGCCCGCCTCATTCGGCGGCATGCGTGCCTGAGCGGCGCCCGGTGGCGGTTACGACACTTCGGTGGCGCCAAGGCCTCTCGTCGGCGGCGTTTGGTCGATCGCGCCGGCGCGGCGTCGGGGTCTAGCTGGGAACAAGTATCCTGAAAAAATGGGTATCGTTGCCATACCATCTAGCGCTGTGGATCATCAATCAAATATTTTTCTGACGCATCAGAATAAGTAACTTTCTGAACTTGAGGTCATATTTTTTCACAAAATGTATTTTTCACTAATATCTATATAGCAATCAACAGATTTTGTAAATTTTGAATTTTCACAAATGAAAAACAGTGGTCGGTTTCGTAGGAAATAGTTTTCGCTATAATTATTCAGCTCCGAAGTTTATCGTTGTTTTATTATTGACAACACTGTTTTGCGAATTTATTCAAGAAACTAAAATGCTACATAGCAGCTTAAACAAAAACGCGTAGGAAACGCCGGATTTTCAGGTATGAATAGAGAGTAGAAATTAAGAAAGGACAAGAGAAAAGAAGAATAAGTACGGAAGACTAAAAGCACTTGTGTTTTAAAATAGATAAGAGGCTAACTGTGTTTTCATTTTGGTGTCCTTGGTACTTCAGAAGGCCAATTTTTCGTTTTTAATTATTCATGTAACTTTGAGGCCAAAATCAAAGCTGCATTAATTCAAAACGTTCAGAAAATTAACTAAAAAAAACAAGTTTTTTTAAGTAAAAGTAAGGAGCGACATGAAACTTAAAACGAACATAAATTATTCGCGTTATATGAAAGGGGCTGTCCCCTCCTCAACGGCCTCGCTCTTTAACGGCTAAACGTTTTTTTTATTGTTTTAAAAAATGAAAATTGTAAGACAGAGTCAAACTTTAGCGTAAAGAGCGAGGCGTTTAGGAGGGGACAGCCCCTTTCATATACAGAATAATTTCTGCTCTTTTGAAGTTTTAATGTCGCTCCTTACTTTTCAGTTAAAAAAAACTTGTTTTTTTTTTTAGTTAATCCGCTAATAGAAAAACCAGAAGAACTAACACAGTGATCAATATCAGACAATAACTGCTATTGTGTATGGTATGATTGGGATGCATCCTTATCCAAAATACGATAGCCATTTAGGTAGCGAATCCAAAAATAAAATCAGTTCCGTGGTGAGGTGAGTTTATATCGCAGTTCATAATCGCCTAACAGGATCCAATCCCATCCATTACTATCAACACTAACAAGATTCTTTATGTCGATGCACATGCTTTAGTATACTTTGTTTAGAGAGGAAAAGGATCTTTGGTCGCAAGGGAAGTTTACATTAATAAGAACTAGGGTAGCCAAACGGATTGCAATGAAATAATCACATTTTACGATAACACACAGGGGGTTAGCGGGACTAGTTTCTGTTTTAATAAACAGGCCAAAACCCGCACTGAATGGTCTCCCGGAAGTTTTTCGGGCACTGTCTTAGCGAAAACCAAGTGTTATTTACTCCTGCGAAGGATTCAAACTCACCAGGGCAAGAGGTGTTCTGTAGAACAAATTTCGAAATTATAGTTTCTGGTTTCAAAAGATCATCCTTATCCTTCGTTCCGTTAATGTTGAATGACATATAAAAATCGATTTTAATAGTCATTTGCTTGCTACTAAACGTTTCGCTACGCATTTACGAAGGGATTATGTATATATTTATATCTAATAATCTAATATTCTATATATATTATATCTATATATATTATATATATATATATATATATATATATATATTAGATATAGATATAATATATATATATATATATATATATATATATATATGATATTATATATATATATATATATATCTAATATTATATATATATAATATATATATCTATATATATATATATTATATATATATATATATATTTTATATATATATATATATATATATACTAATATATCTTATATATATTTATATATGTTAATAATAATGTATTATATATACTACCCGTTATAAAGACATAAACAGAAGTACTATATATACTATAACGTATGGTATAGGCTGCTACACTTGCCAAATTATATACTGCATTAAGTTTTAATTTTAAATTTGTTTCAGTGCTTGAATTTCACTTCGTGAGAGAAAGTTTAGTAAAAGCCAAAACCACATTGATTTTAAATGAATTGTTCTGCCTTCGCTCTAGTATTTGTTCAATTTGAGTTTGTAGAGATTCAAAGGATCGGAACCCTTATGGTTTGTGATAGCCCCCTCGGGTGTGCCCTCATTTAATCGCAGGTTTTTATTTTTATCATTGAATGTTTTTTAGTAGAGATAATATGCATTCCTTTATTCGAAATTTACACTAATTAAATTATACTTATTATTTATGTTTTTGGTTGTTTGTTGGAGTAATATTTTAATGATGCATCTCGTTCAAGCACATTTGTTTGTAGCATTTGTGATTGAAACAGTTCTTTCCCTTTTTGGATTCTTCTTTTTCAAAAACTTCCCTGACTATTTTATTGTTTATTTCTTTTTATTTCTATGCAATTCTATGTCTGGGGTTATCACCTCTCCCATTTTCTGTTATTATTTAGTGCTCATTTGCGCACTAGACGCGAATTTTTAGGTCACTTTTCATAATCAAGTGACATTTTAGAGATTGGATCTGTCGTCAGCATATTCCTTTGTGATTTTAATTTCTGTTTTCCAGACAATATTTACTTAGTTATATTTTACTAAATGCTTTATGTAAATACTCATATTAACATCGATATTTCCAATATTTTACTTAGTATGATCAATTAAATACGTGTAAGTATAATCTAGTAAAGTCATCATATTCCTAGACTATTAAGTCTTAGGCAATCCAGGTATTACATGTACTAGAAGGTCAACAAACACCCCTTGCCACGGCCCACCATTTCCCCAAACACATCCAATCAAAATTTTTGAGATAGGTATTTTGTCTAACGTAGTTGATTTCCAGATAGAATTATGTTTTGAGGAGGACACTCCCCTAACAGCCCTCATGGCAAGGTTGTAAGGTATGCCCCTGGGTTCATATAACTTTTTATAGAAAGCTTTGTCGTAGATACTTCAAAAAGGGCTCAATCGATTGAAATTCAAGGGCTAGTGCCTTTTTAATGTCAAAGTATTGAGGGCAACTAACCCGACCCCTCTCACGCCACGCTTTTCCCAAACACATCCAATCAAAATTTTGAGATAGCCATTTTGTCAACGTGGTGAAAATTCTGAAAATTAGGTCTTTGAGGATGACACACCCCCCCCCCCCCGACAGCCCTCAGGGCAAGGGTTGCTAAGTTATGCCCGGGCGGGCATATAAGGTTTTATAGAAAGCGTCTGTCGTAGAAACTTCAAAAAGAGTGTTCGTTCTCATTTTGAAATTTAAAATGGCTAGTGCCCCTTTTTAAAGTCGAAAGTGAATGGGAAGGCGACTAACACCCCTTTCCACGCCCTACCATTTCCCCAAAACAAATCCAATCAAAATTTTGAGATAGCCATTTTGTTCAAGGTAGTTAAAAGTTTCTGGAAATTATATCTTTGAAGCATGACACTCCCCCCGCCCCCAAGGTCTTCCAGGGCCAGGGTTATAAGTTGTTGATCTTTGTGGCATATATGGTTCTTATGGAAGGAAGGCTCGTATAAACTGCAGAAAGGGACCTCATTTGATTGGATTATTGAAAGTTCTAGTTAACTTTTCAAGCGTCAAAAAGATATCGGAGGGTAACCAGGGCCCCCACGTCCCTTTTTTCCAAATGCATACGATCAAAAATTCCGAGATAGCTATTTTGTTAAAAAATAGTTCACAAAGATCATGTAACAAAAAACTACGGTGTCGGACACAACCCCCAGGTCCCGGGATATGCGTTTGTAATTTATGCCCTGGGGGTATATATGGTTCATCATTTGAAGTGCGATGCTCGTATAAAATTAAAAGAGGTATCATTTGATTGCGAAATTGAAAGTTCTTAGTTCACTTTTTAAGACGTCACAAAGGAATTAGGAGGGCAGAATTACCCCCTCCCCCCCCACTCCACGCTTCTTTTTCTCATGCCCATACTGATAAGAACTTGAGATATCCCCTTTTTTTTAAAACTAGTTCAAAGACCATAGAACGAAAACTCCGGGGTGGACACAGCACCCCAGGGGCCCGCAGGCAGGCTGTTGGAGTTATGCCCTGGAGGAATATATGGATTCTTATGGAAGGGATTCTCGTAAAAGCTTCAGAGAGGGCTAATTTGATTGGAATTTAAAAGTTCTAGTTCAAGTTTTTTGAGGAGGTCAAGAGAGATTCGCGGGCAACTAGCCCCCCCACCCACGCCATTCTTTTAAAAAAAAAAAAACCCATTCTGATGAAAATTTTGGGATGGACATTTGGTTAAAAAAATAGTTCAAAGATCGGATAAGAAATAACTCCGGTGCCAATACCAACTTCCCTCAGGGCCCGGGAAGAAGGCGTTCAAAATTATGCTAAGGGTCATGTATTGGTCAAGGAGGCACACTTGTTGCCTCGTTAAAGAGGCGACCACCATATAATGTAAGCGATCTCCGGTCCTAGGCTGGTCGCAGAGAGGACGTCGGTTATCGCATTTTTGTAGCCTAAGCTCAGACTAAGAAACATGCCAAAATTTCAACCCCCCCCCCCTCCTAATGTATCTTACGTGTGGGAAAGTGGGCCGGAGAGTTTCGACCCTCCACCACAGCCCCCCTTAAACGTTGTCCGATCAGGCTGAAATTTAGAGGATAAGCTTTCCTAGGCCCTCCTGGGAGCTTATCCTTCAAGAAATTTCAGCTCAAATTCGATCACTCCTTCCCTGTTTTCCCAAAAACCAAATCAGAAGCCACTCCATGTTCATCAAGTTATTTTTTTTTATCAGCCACGCCTAACAGGCCAACAGTTGGCGACGGAGTCCGGTGACTGAGGACTCATTCGAAGCGCGAATTCGACCTGTTTAGGGCTTTTTGATAATTTTCAGACCCCCGGGTCCAAAATATCCCCGAAGTACATTTTTTCCCCCGGAAAAACCTCGTTTTCCATAAAGAGCCCACGTTAATTTTTGAATATCCTAAAAGCATAGTATTTCATTATTAAATTAGATCAAAATAGTTCCTCTTAACCTGACAAGACCGACTGCAAGCTTCCAAAATTCCAGTTCTTTCCCAGAAGTTTTTTTTGTCGAAAAATGCAAAATTACCTTGTATTTGCTTGCGTCGAAAATAGATTGCAGAGGGACTAAAAATCAATTTAACAAGAGTCTCTGATAGTACAGTGGTCACTATTTCTGTCTGTCATGCGAAGACTCGGATTCGATTCCCCGTCAGAGTAATTTTTTATATATTGATTTAAAGTAGGTCTCGTAAATTTAAGTTTAAAAAAGAACTCAGTTTCTTTTTTAAATCCAATCTATCTAAATCCTTCGGCTCACAGGCGTCTCCAGAAAAATATCACAGTCGGCCTTCAGCTTACAGGTAAGTCTCCACTGCTTTGATAACATGCCGTATAACCCGCATGCTCGAAGAAAAGTTGAAAAAAGGAAAATCTTACTGTGCATTTGATTTGAGTATTCAGGAATTAAAAGCATTAACACAAGAATCTTCAAAAAGCCGGGGGGTTTGGGGGGCGGCAGCTCCCCATACTTTAACTCCTACAAGATCAGCTAACAGTTAGTCAAGCAATAATAGTAACAAAAACGTGCAGAATTATTTGAAAAAAACCACGTTTTCTAAAGAGTTAAAGAGGCTGAGTCACAAGTTCGAACCTTAAAACGTACAGGGATTAGGGGAAGGTACAGTCGGGGGGCTGCCGCCCCCCAAACCCCCCGCTTTTGCAGACCTCTTTTGTTAAGATTTTTATTTTGGCGGCCTACCGCCCCCCCCCCCCCCCCCCCCCCCCCCCCCCCCTCAACCCCCGCTTTTTTTTCCCTTGCAAACGAAATGCTTTGCAACACGAACGAAGTCTTTTCATGAATTTTTTTACCGTAAGAAACATTTTTCCTATTGCATCTCTTTGATTAGAAACAGTTACTGAGCCTTTTGCTGGATTTTTTACAGGAGATTTTTTTCCTAACCGATAACAAGCTATAATGTGATGAACCTTAGCAATTTTGAACAGAAAAAACAGGGAATAGAAAGAAGGGCTCAGCATAAACAAGCAGTTTTTAGTGTTTCAAGGGGTAGGGTTCAGTTCATCTATTTTTCCATCATACTTAATCACACTGTGAATACATAACTATACATGGCAACAGAGACAAAGTTTGTAGTTTATAACTGAAAACATACTGAGTGTAATTGCAAATTCTCTGAAGACTTAAAAAAAATGCCTATTGAAAAACAGTTTCATTCGTGTTGGTACGAGCCAACTGATTGCAAGCTACAGGACTTAAAAAATCTTAACAAAAGAGGCTGCAAAAGCGAGGGGTTTGGGGGGCGGCAGCCCCCCAACTGTACGCTCCTAATCACTGTACGTTTAAGGTTCGAACTTGTAACTCAGCCTCTTTAACTCTTTAGAAAACGTAGTTTTTTTCAAATAATTACTTATGAAAGGGATGTTCGTATAAACCTTCATAGAGGGCTCATCTTGATTGGAAATTCGAAGTTCTAGTTCACTTTTTAAGAGTAATGAGATTAAGGGCAACTAGCCCCCCCCCCATGCTCTTTTCCCACACCATCCGCTACAAATTTTGAGATAGCCAGTTTTTTAAAAATTGTTCAAAATTGGATAACAAAAACTCCGGTGTCAACACAACCCCCAGGCCCGCAGGGGTCAGGCGTTGTAAGTGTTGTCCTGGGGGCGTGTATGTTCTTATGAAAGCAGCGCTCGTATAAACTTCAGAGAGGGTTCATTGATCGGAAATTCAAAGTTCTAGTTCACCTTTTTTTAAGAGTCAAAAGATATCCAAGGGCAACTAGCCCCCCCCCCACATACACTATTTTTTTCCCAAGCCTATCCGATAAAATTTTTAAAATAGTTACTTCATTAAAAATAATTCAAAAGTCAGACAAAAAAACTCCTGTGTCGGACGCAACCCCCCAGGGCCCGGAGGCGGCGTTATAAGTAATTGCTCTGGGGGCATATATCGTTTTTATGCAAGGGATGCCTCGTGTAAATTTGGGAGAGGGTTCATTTGATTGGAAATTGAAAGTTCTCGTTCATTCACTTTTTAAGAGTCAAAAGAGATCGGAGGGCAACTAGCCCCCCCCCCTTCCCTCCACGCCCTAATGCATCAGATAGGGAAATTTTGAGTGTAGACATTTTGTTAAAAATAGTTCAAAGTTCAGATAACAAAAAAACTCCGGTGTCGACATTGCCCCCCAGGGCCCGAGGATAGGCGTTGTATGTTATGCCCTGGGGGCATATATGGTTGTTATGGAGGGATGCTCGTATAAACTTCATAGAGAGTTCATTTGACTGAAATTGAAAGTTGTATTCACTTTTTTAAGAGTAAAAAGTAATCAGAGGGCAGCTAGCCTCCCCCCACACTCCATTCATTTTTTTCCTCAGAGGCACTTCATATAGAACGGGTTTCGTCATATAAACTTCAAAAGGGGGCAAACTTTTTTCACTTTGATATGTGTTACTTTTGATACCAGTTTTGATACTTTGATGAAAATTTTTTTTGATTTTTTAAAAAGTTTGATTTTGAAATAAGGAAATTTTTAAAAACTTGAAACTTTTGCAATAAAAACGAGCAAAAATTAATTTTAAAAAATAAACTTTTCCGAAAAAAATAAGTTTTTCAATAGGAAAACTAAGGTCATTTTAATCTTAAGCTCAGCAGATCAAATACCTGTTATAAATTGAAACTCAAACGAACAGAAATTAAATAAACAATCATAGTAAAAAACATAACAACAAGTAATAACATAAAATGGATAAATAGATCTTAAAGCGAGTAATGATTTGATTGAATATCAAAATCAAGCTTAAAAAAAACGAAAAAAAAAATATTTTGCTATTGAAGATAGATGAAACTAAAAACGAACAGGAATAAATAAACAATCAATGCAAAACAAACAGACAATAGATATAAATGTAAATGAATAAATAATCTTAAAAATGAGTGAAACTTAAATTGATATGTAAATCAAGCTTGAAACGAAACAAAATTCACTACAAACAAGAGTTTGGTATCGCCTCCTTCTGTCACTGTAAAGGTCTTAAACCTACTGCGTCATTGGCGCTTTACTGATAACTATATGCGTCTGAACGGTCTTGGAAAGTATAAACAACATCAAATTTAATATTTGATATATTATGATAATAGTTGTTGAAAGATCCATCAGTTCAAGAAATTTATTTCACTCAATTTTATTTTTATTTTCAATGCTGTAACAACTGGGAAAGAAAATATTTGCAATATAATTCGTTTTCAGTGAAGCGCCAATGACACAGTAGGCTTTTGGTTTTATTTACAGTTAAGGAAGTTTGTAGTGAAATTATATTCTTCTTGAACAACTTTAGAAAGAACTAATAAATTGAACTGAATGTTTGATGTATAATGATATTAATGCTGAAAAAATCATCAGTTTTAAAATTTTACTATAATTTTAATGTTTATTTTCAATATTAGTATCAAAAGAATATATTTATCATAATTTTGGTTTTCAGGTTTTTAGACTTTTACATTGAGAGAAGGAGGCGATACCCAAACTCTTGTTTGTAGTAATTTTTGTTCGTTTCAAGCTTGATTTGCATATTCAGTTTAAATTTCACTCGTTTTAAGATTTATTTATTCATGATTTGTATTAATATCTATTGTATGTTTGTTCGCATTGATTGTTTATTTAATTTCTCTTCGTTTTAAGTTTCATTTATACTCAAATAGCAAAATATTTTTTTTTCGTTTTAAGCTTGTTTTTCATGTTCAATCTAAGCATTACTCGCTTTAAGATCTACTTATTCATTTCTGTTATTACTTTGTTGTATGTATTTTCCTATGATTGTTTTATTTAATTTCTGTTCGTTTTGGGTTTCATTTATTCTTTAATAGTAATTTCTGGTCGTTTCGAGTTTGAATTTTAACAGGTATTTGTATTTGCTGAGCTTAAGTTTAAAATGGACTTTAGTTTTCTTTAAAAAACTTATTTTTCGGAAAGTTTTTAATTAATTTGTGTATAAACAGTCGAAGTTCAGTATACCGTGAACAGGAACTTTTAGTATACTCTAACCATATTATGCTTGTGAATAGAATAACTTTTAAAATGGTGCTACATGAGGAGGGAAAGTTGCCGCTCAATACCTTAAAAGCACCAAGAGGATAAAATAAAAATACAATTTTGCATTTTCTGGACCGTCTTAAGTCTATTCATAACTGAAAACCGAGCTTTTTTAATGATTTTATTGTGGTTTGTTCCAAAATTACGAAGTTTTTAGGGGCAGTACTGCATTTTCGTCATTGCTGCCAGATTGAACAGTGAAAATACATGTGTAAAACTAAATAGTTAAATTTGACAGCGCCTTTGGTCCGTAAATTTCAAAGATTAGCTATGTGTTGATTTGCAAAGGCAACTTACATCTCAAAGGAAAGCTGACCTTCCTAAACTGTTTGATGTTGCGTGTTTTTAGGTCATTTTTTTTGTCAGTTTTCATCCACGTTTCCGTTTTTAAATTTGGCAGTTGCCGCTACCAAAAGTTGCATAATTGCATGTACACAGTCTTTTTCAATAAGATTGATATCCCAATATGCCCCTAATTTTTTAAGTTATACATGGATGTGCAAGCTTCCACTTACCAATTCAAAAACAGCCAGATTTTATTTTCAGTGTCCTTGGTAAATTTCCTGATAATTACTTGGTAAAGCGCGACATATTTTATTGTTTCTAGCACAAACAAAGAAAAATAAGCGGCAACACCACAACTTTAAATAAGGGTTTACATCCCTAGTGTTTGCTTCCCTAGCAAAATCAGAATTAAACAAATATTTTCTAAGAATTATTTTACGGGGTTTGTTTTAGGGAGAGTTGTTACATATTTTCTATCTAGGTGAAAAACTTTTTTTTTTTTTTTTTTCAACACAGTTTCTAATTGCGATTGGAATTAAATTCTAAACTTGTAGTCTAGTATGACACAAACTAAACCCTGATCATACTGTTGGTCTTCATTCAGGGGAAAAAAAAAAAATCAGAATTGTGTGATATCAGGTAATCATGAAGACTGTGTTCTCCAATCCTTTTTCTATATTATCTGGTAATAATCAGGCTGGCTACTTTATATTCGTTATACATGTATGGACTGTTAATACAGGTTTTGTGATAGCTTGTTTAAAAACTTGCATGGATTATATACAGTTTCAGTTTATTGTTTTATTTGTTTTTCGTTTCTTCTTGTAAGGAAGAGTAGAAATATTCCTGTTTCTTCTAACTTTTTTTTGAGGGTTCATTGTCTCGTGTCCTGGGTCGTACAGCGTTCACAAAGCTTCTAAAGTTTCCTATACAATGCATACCACATGGTTTAAAAAAGCTACCAAAAAACTGCGACAAATTGTTGTAAAATGTTGTAAAATTTTCGTAATAAGTCTAAATATGGCCACCGAGTATTTTGCGTTTTTTTTTTTTTTTTTTTTTACAATTATTGCCTTTATGAAGTGCCGCCCATTGTTTCTGAGAAGAAATTGATTAGAAAAATACAGAAACAACTGAATTTTGTGTTTTTGACCTTAGTGATGTCACCCTCCTGCCTAATCCCTGTTAAGGCTGTTGGAAATATCATTATAGATTTTAGAAGTTCTGACAAGACAACTTAAATGCAGCAGCAAGCAAAGAAGTAAATCGGAAACACAGCCTCGAATAATGCTTCTCAGTGCTAAATAGAAAATCACCTAGATATTGGCTGGTGAATTGGGAGCCTGGTGATAAATGGTCCATTACGTTACCGTTACCTCAAAGATTTTGACATAATTTTATGTATACTACCAAATAACCGAACTAAATCTCAAAGATCAAATGCCTAGCAGTAGTCCCGTAAGAATTTTTTTTAATCGCCTTTCTTCTTCCAAAATAAATATCAGAGGCACGCTGTAGCGTTGCCTATAGTAAAGGCATACGGCTCCAATGTTTTATTATTAGTCGAAAATGTTTTTTAATAGTCGAAAATGATTGGAGTGCAACTAGCCCCCCCCCCCCCCACGCCATCATTCCCCCAAACACATCCAATCAAAATTTTGAGATAGCCATTTTGTTCAGCGTAGTTGATTTCCAGATAGAAAATATATTTTTGAGGAGGGACACTCCCCCACAACCCTCAGGGCAAGGGTTTTTTTTAAGTTATGCTCTAGGGGCATATAAGGTTTTTTATAGAAGGCGTTGTCGTAGAAACTCAAAACAGGTCATCGATTAGAAATTAAAGGCTAGTTGGATTAGTATGTTTTTGTTGTGTTTTTTTTTTTGTTCGTTTATTAGAAGTTTTAAAGGCTAGTGCCTTTTTTAATAGTCGAAAGTGATTGGAGTGCAAAAACTAGTCCCCCCCCACGCCCATCATTTCCCCAAACACATCCAATCAAAAATTTTGAGATAGTCATTTTGTTCAGCGTAGTTGATTTCCAAATAGAAAATATATTTTTGAGGAGGACACTCCCCCACGACCCTCAGGGCAAGGGTTTTAAGTTATGCCCTGGGTTATATAAGGTTTTTTATAGAAGGTGTTGTCGTAGAAACTTCAAAACAGGCTCATTCGATTGGAAATTTAAGGGCTAGTGCCCCCTTTAGTAGTCGAAAGTGATTGGACTGCAACTACCCCCCCCCCACGCCCATCGTTTCCCCAAACACCATTCAATCAAAATTTTGAGATAGCCATTTTGTTCAGCGTAGTTGATTTTCAAATAGAAAATAGGTTTTTGAGGAGGACAATCCCCACAACCCTCAGGGCAAGGTTTTAAGTTATACCCTGGGGCATATAAGTTTTTATTGAAGGCGTTGTCGTAGAAACTTCAAAAAGGCTCATTTGATTAGAAATTCATAGGGCTAGTGCCCTTTTTAATAGTCGAAAGTGATTGGAGGGCAACTAGCCCCCCCCCCCACGCCCATCATTCCCCCAAACACATCCAATCAAAATTTTGAGATAGCCATTTTGTCAACGTAGTTGATTTTCAGATAGAAAATATTTTTTGATGAGGACACTCCCCCACAACCCTCAAGGCAAGGGTTTTAAGTTATACCTGGGGGTATATAAGGTTTTTGTAGAAGGCGGGTGTCGTAGAAACTTCAAAAAAGGCTCATTCGATTGGAAATTCAAAGGGCTAGTGTCCTTTTTAATAGTCAAAAGTGATTTGAGGGCAACTAACCCCCCTCTCATGCCCACCTTTTCCCCAAACACATCCAATCAAAAAATTTTGGGGCAGCCATTTTATTAAACGTAGTTTTAAGGTCTGGAAATTAGGTCTTTGAGGATGACAACTCCCCCACAGTCCTCAGGGCAAGGGTTGTACATTACTTTGTAATCTAAAGTAATGTAATTTACTTAATTAACGCAAGATTGCGTTAATTAAACTTGCTCCTAACGCAAGTTTTATCGGATCAACCTATTTTGCGCCCCCCTAAAAAATCCTGGATCCGCCCCTGGTGTAAGGGCACTATAAAATTTTAATTTGTAATTCAATGAACCCCATTCAAATGTTTTTGCGACCACCTCTTCGACATAAAGTGCCCCTGGAAAAATAAATAAGTATTAATTCATTGAACGCTTATGGCTCTTTACTTAGGTAACGCTATAGCATTGCTTCTGACCTAAAAAGTTGAGTAGAAATTTCAGCTTCCGTTTCTCTTTTATTTTATTTTTTATGAATATCCGAAATTAATATATGTTTGGGGAGCATATTCCACGGCTGGGAAATTTCTGCTGGGTGGAATTTAACGCGGAGGAATTATCAGCAGGAAAAGAAAATATTCTTTGAGGGGGGAGGAATTTCCCAGGGGTGGGTTTTCCAAATGTGAATTATTCAGGGAGGGGACCACTAAACCCACTCGATAATCTAAAATTTACATCTTAAAGTAACGGGAATAAAGAATCAACGGAAAAATGTCAGAGATAGCACTTCAGGTTCCTTTAGACGATTTGTTCGTGTCTTTTGAAAAAAGACATTTTCAAAAGACGGATTAATTTCATTTGTTTTACTTTTCTCTGTGGCTGCTCAATTATGCATGTGAGGGGGAGACTTCCTCACACCACTGTCTCGCTAAGGTTTCGGTTTTATCTCAAGCCTTAAAAATGAACGTAATGCGATAAAAGTATAACTCAAAATAACGTATATAGAATAATATATGCACATAACACGGAACAATTAATCAAAATTGCATATTATGAGTTGAGGCTCACCAAATGATGGGCCAGGGGGCTCACCATTCCACAATCTATGAAATCAATCCTGCAATAACTGAAAATATAAAGTATTTTTGAGTATTTTAACGTCTTCCACAACTGAAACGGTCCAACATTTCTACAGCCCAATGAGTCTGTCAAATCTCCTAAATTGGGAACGGAGGAGATAAGTGAAGTTCCGTCCCGTATTGAATGAAACTCCAACCTCACCCTCACCCTCTCCTACTGTCTGCGCTAATAGTTTTCTTCCTTCTGCCAACTATCCCGCCCCCACCCCAAAGACTTTAATAAGGTAAAGTTTGTATGGGAAGAAACACATAGTAAATCTATTATAATTATCCAATTATAAGGTTAAAATACATACTCAGTGATAGATGCAAAATTGCTTGGCACACAAAATCCTATTAAGGTCAATTCCAAACAGTCGTGATCCCTTTGTGTCAGCAATTGAAATGGTCAAAATATCCTTATTGGAGCTATTTTTTCAATCCATTCATTGTTGCCAATCGCTGTCCCACAAGTTATGCAAGCTGTCGATTGTTCATATATAAGGTTTTTATCAAAGAGGTAATCGTATAGACTTTGAAAAAAGCCTCATTCGATTTAAATTGAAAGTTCTAGATCCGTTTTTTTAAAGTCAAGAATAATCGGACAGTAAGCAAACCCCCCCCCCCATGCAATAAAATCTTGAAACTGTTTGCAATCAAAAACGAACAAAAATTAATTAAAAAAAACTATCCGAAAAATAAGTTTTTCAAAGAAAAGTGTAAGGTCATTTTAAACTTAAGCTCAGGAGATATGAATAGCTGTTAAAATTCAAACTTAAAACGACCAGAAATTACTATTAAAGAATAAATGAAACACAAAACGAACAGAAATTAAATAATAAACAATCATAGCAAAAAACATACAACAAGTAATAATATAAATGAATAAATAGATTTTAAAGTGAGTAATGCTTAGATTGAATATGAAAATCAAGCTTAAAACAAAAAAAAAATAGTTTGCTATTAAAGTATAAATGACTTAAAACGAAAAGAAATTGAATAAACAATCAATGCGAACAAACATACAATATATATAATGTAAATGAATAAATAAATCTTAAAACGAGTGAAACTTAAAGTGAATATGCAAATTAAGTTTGAATCGAATAAAAGTAACTACAAACAAGAGTTTGGGTATCGCCTCACTGCAGGAGCCTAAAACCTACTGCGTCATTGGCGCTTTACTGAAAACGAATTATATTACAGATGTTTTCTTTGTACTTAATATTGAAAATAAATATTAAAATTACAGTAAAATTTTGAACTGATGAGCTTTCAGCAATTAATATCATTATACATCAAATATTTAGTTTAATTTATTAGTTCTTTCCAAGATTGGTCAAGACAAATATAGTTTCACTACAAAAAAAATTTGGATACTGCCCCCTTCTTTAACTGCAAAAACCTAAACTCTTCTGCGTCATTGGCACTTCACTGAAAACGAATTACTCTTATATTACAAATTTATCTTTTCCAGTTCTTACAGCATTGAAAATGAAAAAAAAAAATTACAGTGAAAAAAAATCTTGAACTGATGGATCTTTCAACAATTAGTATCATTATATATCTAATATTCAATTGATTTCGTTTATACTTTCCAAGACTGTTCAAGACTCAATATATAGTTTTCAGTAAGGCGCCAATGACGCAGTAGGTTTTAGGCTTCTGCAGTGAGGCGATACCCCAAACTCTTGTTTGTAGTTATTTTTATTCGATTCAAAACTTGATTTGCATATTCATTTAAGTTTCACTCGTTTTAAGATTTATTTATTCATTTATATTAATATATATTGTATGTTTGTTCGCATTGATTGTTTATTTCATTTCTGTTCGTTTTAAGTTTCATTTATACTTAATAGCAGACTATTTTTTTTGCGTTTAAGCTTGATTTTCATATTCAATCTAAGCATTACTCACTTTAAAATCTATTTATTCATTTATATTATTACTTGTTGTATGTTTTTTGCTATGATTGTTTATTTAATTTCTGTTCGTTTTGGGTTTCGTTTATTCTTTAATAGTAATTTCTGGTCGTTTTGAGTTTGAATTTTAACAGGCATTCATATCTCCTGAGCTTAAGTTTAAAATGGCCTTTACTTTTCTTTGAAAACTTATTTTTTGGATAGTTTTTTTTTTTTAATTAATTTCTAAAAACATCTTGCTTCTTTTTTAGTATTTTCCAACTCATTTGGCCTTGTGAAAAAATTAAATCAGAATTGTTTTGACCTTGTATTACTTTGCTACTTATTATATTACTCATATGCTTCTTATTCTTAAATACCCCTACCTTGTATGGAGGCCGTTTGTTGAAAAGGGTGGTTACCTTTCTCAAGAGCTTGAAAGAGGGAACGAAGAATAGTTTTGGTAATTATAGGTACAACTGCTTGATTACAAAGATATTGCGTCTCTTTAAACTGAAGATAGTCTGAAAGGTGGAAGCAGCTAATTTTGAAATGAAGCAAGTCTATTCTGATTAATCACACTCACTGCCATACTTTCCACTGCATTCTCCCAAAAACACCCTCTCGTTCTCGACTTGCTCTAGCATTATCAAAAGTGTGACAAAAGCTCTTCATCTGTTTCAGCGAACGTGGTCTTTTCAGTCAAGACTATTCAGCCCTTTTCCTTCTAACTCACTCTATGAGTTGGGATGAGTTACTCCAAGTAGTTGCTCCTTACTTAGCTTGTTTTGGCTTGAATCTGATTAGATATCGTGCAGTAACTCTTTTGATTCTAGGAGTTGAAATATCAGAGGACAAAAGTTCTTTGTTTAATTCGTTTATGCTGCTTCTTTTGCTAACATATATAACAGGTATAGGTAGCGTAGACTTTCTAAAATTACCCAAGTCAGGTTTGCTCTAGTCTTCACTGAACAAAACATATTTTAATGTTCTGTTACTACCACACATTTATAAGGTTACTACCACACACTTTTGATGTTACTGCCACACAACCTAATTTTTGGTTTATTATAAGGTCAAAGTAAGCTTCAAAACGGTTTGTCTACTCTCTTAAAATTTAGTTTTTTACCAAGGCATTAAGTACAAGGACAGCGACAATGAAATGTGATTGTTTTTAACTGGTTAAGTGGAAACTTACGTGACTGTATATATCTTACAAAATTAGAAAGAATGGTTAATTCTTTTTTAACTAAAGGTCTAGCCCTCGTTTAAAGTGTAGTTATCTTTGGGATTCAACAGATTGCTAATCTTTGAATAGATACTGACGAGAAACGTGTCAAATTCAACTAATTAGCTTTCCTTGTACGTTTTCACTGATCAATGTGGCTAACTGACGGGAATAAGTAGAGATGACCCTATTAATCCCACGAGCACACCAAATATGAGCATAGAGTCCCTAGGGGAGATGGATTTCTGAGAAATTGATTGCGTAATCAAAGTGTGTCAATGACCTAGATTTCCAAGGTCGATGTTGTTGTTGTTGTAAGTGCACGCTCTCAGCGAATGTCATGGTCGATTTATTTGTTGTTGTTGTTGTAAGTGCACGCTCTCAGCGAATGTTATGAGTTTCAAGAAATAGAAAACAGCATTTGTTGTTGTATTGGACATGTACATGCTCGAGGCGAATGTCATGGTGTCCAGAAATAGGAAACAGCATTTTGTTGTTGTTGTGTTTTGCTCGAGGCGAATGTTATGAGTTTTCCAGAAATAGAAAACAGTTAGATCACGTGTTTCCTTCTCAGCCAATCAGAGGGAGGTACAAGGGGGGCTCCTTATATGGGCATAGAGTCCCTAGGGGAGATGGATTTCTGAGAAATTGATTGCGTAATCAAAGTGTGTCAATGACCTAAAATTTCCAAGGTCGATATTGTTGTTGTTGTAAGTGCACGCTCTCAGCGAATGTCAAGGTGTCCAGAAATAGAAAAACCGTATTTGTTGTTGTTTTGGGCAAGTGCATGCTCGAGGCGAATGTCAAGGTGTCCAGAAATAGGAGACAGTATTTGTTGTTGTTGTTGTTTGCTCGAGGCGAATGTTAAGAGTTTTCCAGAAATAGGAAACAGTTAGATCACGTGTTTCCTTCTCAGCCAATCAGAGAGTCGGATACATCTTCCTTCTCAGCCAATCAGAGGGCTGGTTACATATTAGCGGCGGAGGGAATATGAGGAAAGGATTTTTGCTATAGTTTTATTAGTCTGTGAATAGAATTCACTAAGTTTTTAGTTAGCAGTGTAATAACATGAGTGAACAAGTTGAGTTAGAAATATCCTTTTATTGCAACTGTTCTATTTGTAAAGGACATTTTCATGATTTTGAACATTCTCGTGAACCTACTGCATGTTTAGACAGCATAGAGGCAGAGACAGATGAGAAGAATCTGGAGGAAATGAGAAGTTAAGTTATATGTGACATGGAGAGAAATTTATACCGGTTACAAGTATGTTCACATAAAGAAGGGTTGATATGATAGAAAAGGAAGATCAAAAGAAGAGACTGATAAAAGAGGGCTTTCTCTATAGTGTAAAAGACAGCAGTGAAAACCCAATGAAAAATGTATATAAAGCAAGATATAGCTCGGAATATTATGATGATTATGTTCTAAGAGAAGAGAAAAAGTGGCCCTTTAAGAGACAACATAAGAGGTCATTCTACGAAATGGATTTTAAAAACAAACGGAAACCGTGGTGGAAGAGTTCTCATATATGATTTAACGTTAAATCTAATTATTAATATGTATAATGAGTTTTATATTGTAATCATACAATAAATTTGTTTGTATTATTTTAATTTTCATATACTAGATATATATAGAGTGAGGATACCATCAGAGACTTCTGTACATGAATAGTTCAGTTTGATTAGATCACTCCTTAGAGTATTATCAGTCCACAACCAAGTTTTCTATCAAAGATAACAAAAAATAATTCATTCTTTCTAATCTTTATTGTCTTGAAATATCAATATTCTCAATGCTTTTTAAATAAACTATATCTGGTTCAATTATCTGAATATCTACGTCACCATCCTCCACTACCACTATATCTACCAGAGGTGGTGGTATACACTCAATTTCAACCTCCGGTTCATCATTTATTGATATATCAATCAATTGGGTGGGCCTATATTCAAATAAATCGTCGCGTACTCCTATTGTAGGCAAACTAGCAGCCAACCGCTCGTCATCCTCTATGCAAAGACGACCTGAAGGCCCCCGCCGTACCAGATCTTCCGACGTATATGACAGACCATCTTCCGTATAATGTACTTCTAGCACATCATCATTACCTTCGACGGTTGTAGTAGTACAAAGAAGGACCTCCTCATCAAGTGAGAGATTCCAAACCAAGCCATACATCCTAAAAGGTTGATGACACTATGATCAAAAACTAGAGTTTCCTGCGGAAAACCTATATTAGTTCAGATTTTACGGGAATAGTTTATTTTCGAACCATAGAAATGTATTTACCATAATTTTCTTACAAAACTAGAGTTCTGGTACAGTGGTGAGTTGTAGTAGTAGTACTAGATGAACCAAAAAATAACGACACTATTAAGATTTGAATGAATTTATCTCTCTTTGGGCAACTAAATACAGTAATAGGATATGATAGCGTCAACGAAGTGAAAATCTGCATAAGAACTCCAAACAGTTTTGTGTAAATGATTTTAAACAATTTTTTATTTTGATCTCTTTCCACATAGCAAATATTTTTCATAGTTAAGGGAGGGGGAGGGGTACTGTTAGATATGGCACACTGAGATTCATAACTATAATGTCCTCATGAAAAAATAAGGCCCCACTTGACGGATATATATCTAATTTGGAATGGAGAGAGCCGGATCATTTGAATATATATTTGTGACGTATATCCGTATTCACACACAAAAACTCTTTATATTATCTCTTATATACGTGTAAAATTCCATGTAGCGAAGGGAGGAAAGACAAATTCCTCTATGTATATGAAGGTTCATCAAATTCTAACCAAAATGCAGGACTGTTTTCTTCCTCAAATAAAGATTAAAACCAGTATTTCCATTAACTTTATTAATGTTTATTCCTTCAATGACTGATATTCATGATTTTTAATTTTCGTGCTTTTGATTTTATATTGATGAGGAATTTAAACACAACTTCAACTAGTTATTTTTTTTTGTTCGGCATAGATGAAAGGTCCAATACCTGAGTTAAACTAAGAGGTTTCAATTTCAGGAAAAAATTACATTTTGACATCATTTGACAATTTATTAGTTTTTAAAGTTTTCTTTAGTTTCAAAAATGTTTTTTTTGTCAGTCATCATCTTTTTAATCATTCACAAACAATACTAAAGAAAACCACTTTACACGGTTTGTTGATGTTAAATTATTAAGAAGGCTATTATTTCTTTGAAATATACATTTTACATTTTTAATTTTCATGCTTTGATAAGTATCTTGTCCTTTTGGTGTAAATTGTAGCTGAAGGCTTATCGCAAAATCACTGTTTCAAGTTTTTTTTCATATACTAAAATTGAAGGAAGCTAGAAAATGTACAAAATTCTTTTTATCCGAATATTCTTCAGAGCCCAACCTAACTAGGACGCGAAAACAATAATATAACTTATAGTTGGACAAATTTTTTTTTTAAAATATCTCTTTCCTAACATCATTTGGAACTTGCAAATTATTATAAGTAATAACTAATTACTTAATTTTTAATGAACTTATAATTAATTGAACCAACAATCCAAATTTTTTGATACCACAACAATAAATGGCAACGAAAAAGAATATAAAAAAAACTACAATATTTAAGAAGTACAGAGTTTGGCTCATGAAATTGAATAGAACAACGGACTTTGATAAATAGCTTCAGAATCAAAATCTGACCCAGTCGAATAAAGGTCCATCGCATTTTTGGTCATTCCCCCCCCCCCCCCACCACCATCCGCCTTCATCCCCCCCCACCAAACAGCAGTGCAGTTAAAACCTACTTAGAATCTGTACTTAGACCTTGAAACTAGAAGAAACTAAATTTTCTGTAAAGTTATGTCTAGCGATAGACTTATTAGAGTGACAGAAACTTTTTTTCCCAACCCTCAAGAGGACATTTTTCAACTAAAAGTAAAGAGCTACTAGACTAAATCAAACATGTGCTGAAATAATAACGAATAATTGTTCAAACTTAAATTTTCTGTAAAGTTATGTCTAGCGATAAACTTATTAGAGTGACAAAAACTTTTTTTCCATAAGAGAACATTTTCAACTAAAAGTAAAGAGCTACTAGACTAAATCAAACATGTGCTGAAATAACAACGAATAATTGTTCAAACTTAAATTTTCTGTAAAGTTACGTCTAGCGATAAACTTATTAGAGTGACAAAAACTTTTTTCCATAAGAGAACATTTTTCAACTAAAAGTAAAGAGCTACTTGACTAAATCAAACATGTGCTGAAATAATAACGAATAATTGTTCAAACTTAAATTTTCTGTAAAGTTTTGTCTAGCGATAAACTTATTAGAGTGACAAAAACTTTTTTCCATAAGAGAACATTTTTCAACTAAAAGTAAAGAGCTACTAGACGAAATCAAACATGTGCTAAAATAATAACGAATAATTGTTCAAACTTAAATTTTCTGTAAAGTTATGTATAGCGATAAACTTGATAGAGTGACAAAAACTTTTTTTTCACAAGAGGACATTTTCAACTAAAAGTAGAGCGAGGGTTGAGGTGGGGGTCAGTCCCATTCATATACAGAATAAATTTTTGTTCGTCTTAAGTTTTAGTGTTGCTTCTTACTTCCAACTGAAAACTTATTTTTTAATTTGATGTTTTACCTTTTTTTCAAATCGTGTCATAAATATCAGTTTGAATAGACTCTCTCTTATCAGTTTAATTCGATTTGAGTACTGGATCGATTCGAGCAGCAAACATTTTTTCAAAATGCTGGCATTAGTCATAATGCTTATGCTGAAAATGTACTATTAGTTAGCCATACTTGGTCAGGTACCATACCTGGTAACGGACCTAATTTCTTGAAGTAATTGATACTTAATGATGAAAAAGGTGAAAATTAGAGGTTTTATTGAAGTTACGAGCCTATTAATTGGAATTTAACACCTAAAGACACTTGCAAAAATCACTGCACTGGTGTTTTGGATTTGCCAAGATTTAAATGTTAAGACTGATAACATTTTAAATCAAATGAATCGCTTAATAATTAAATTATCTGAAGACTCATTGCAAATTGATTTTAATAGTATAACCTTTCATTTATTATTACAGCTTCTCTAATCAAAAGTAAATCTAGACCAGAATTTGATAACAAAAAATGTTTAAAATTCTTCTTACTTCCAACTGAAAACTTATTTTTTAATTTGATGTTTTACCTTTTTTCAAATCGTGTCATAAATATCCGTTTGAATAGACCCTCTCTTATCAGTTTAATTCAATTTGAGTACTGAATCGATTCGAGCAGCAAACATTTTTCAAAAATGCTGGCATTAGTCTTAATGCTTATGCTGAAAATGTACTATTAGATAGCCATACTAGGTCAGGTACCATACCTGGTAACGGACCTAATTTCTTGAAGTAATTGATACTTAATGAAGAAAAATGTGAAAATTAGAGGTTTTATTGAAGTTACGAGCCTTTTAATTGGAATTTAACACCTAAACGCACTTGCAAAAAATCACTGCACTGGTGTTTTGGATTTGACAAGATTTAAATGTTAAGACAGATAACATTTTAAATCAAATGAATCGCTTAATAATTAAATTATCTGAAGAATCATTGCAATTTGATTTTAATAGTATAACTTTTCATTTATTATTCCAGCTTCTCTAATCAAAAGTAAATCTAGACCAGAATTTGGTAACAAAAAATGTTTAAAATTCTACCTTCACCCTTTGCCACTAAAATGGTTACTTTCTATGAATTTAGAAAGATGTATCACAAATAAATATGCCGCCTTCAAGAGCATTCTTCATACTATTAAGCTAAACACAAAGCGTACTGAAACTAATTGTTTATCAGCCTCCTATAAACTTAGCGCTTTTATACGGTCCATGATGCCAAAAGATCTTTTCCTCTCATTGAGAAAAGTGGAATATCACTTATGATAAAAATGCCTTTAAAAAAAGCATTGGGCGGACCCTTTATTAATAAATTAAATTAAGTAAAAAACTATGTTTTTTTTAACTGAAAGTAAGGAACGACATTAAAACTTAAAACGAACAGAAATTATTCCGTATACGAAAGGGGCGGTCCCCTCCTCAACGGCTCGCTCTTTACGCTAATTTTTTTTATTGTTTTAAAAAATAATTTTGTGAGACAGATTCACGTAACTTTTGATGGGATAAGACGAAACTTGACGAAACTTATATATATGAAATCAGCATAAAAATCTGATTCTTTTGATGTATCTATTGATATAAAAACTCTATTGTTTAGTTTCGGTTACTATTGAGCCGGGTCACTCCTTACTTAAAGTTCGTTACCATGAACTGTTTAAAAACTCGTGTTTAAAAAAAATACCCATATTTAAGTATGAACTGCTTCTACTTTACAAGATCGAGTACGGGGATTACCGGTAGCATATTTCAGTCAGTTGCCTTTAGGGTCTCAGAAGAGTGCTTGCGTTTTCATCTTTTTTAGTCTCAAGACAAGTGACAACCTCAGATTGAGATTATGACAACCTCAGATTGCATGCAGTCATTAATGGCTGAGAATTTTAACACATGTTTTGATAGGTATACCCTCCTTTGGATCACAGCTCAGGAATCAAGTTGGAATTTACGAAGTTTCTTTTATTTAGATGGGGTGAAGGACACTTACAATTGAGGAAGGCGGTAACGTTTTTTGGTCAAATCCCTTTGAGACAAAAGCTGCGTTCGTTTTCGCCGTTCGTCGTTCTTAGTTCTAAGATTTTCTTCATTTTAAATATTTACAATTGGAATAAAAAGTAAATTCTATGGGAGTGTACTAGCTACCACAGACCCAGATGGGGTGAATTCACATTTTAGAGACAAAAAGTGCACATAAAAAAAAGCAAATATAATAGCAATTTAAAATCTCCCTTCCCTCCAAACTCAAAAATTTCTTGGGGGACATATTTTCATTGTATTTTAAATATTTTCTTTTGGAAAACACACCGAAAAGCCATATTAAGAGCTAAATTTGTGAGTTTTTCACTGACAATTCCTTTTTAGCCAAGCTTTTATAATAAAGGGAACATAGTTCATCGTATTTTACATATTTTTGGTTGGAAAACACACTGCAAAGGTCATATTATTTGAACTTACATCAAACATTGGAGAGCATACATTTGAAGAACTATTCATTATTTTATATATTGTTCTATATTTCAGCTTATACTGATTTCTAAAACTTCAAAACCCTGAAATATACTGACCTAACGGTTATTTATTTGCGAAAATCGTGCTAGGTGACGATTTTCAAACAATAATTACCTTTCTATTTATCACTTAACACTCGCGGGAATGATCAAATAACACTCATGGGGAAAGGACTCAAAACAAAACTTCTTACATCATATAGTGTAATTGCGTCAAACGAAGCATGTTCAATGCAGATTAAAACCAGAAAAGAACAGAAACGCATAAAAATAAGAAAAAAAGGAATTGCAACTAATAATATGCAGAGCTTTAGTGCTGCCTAAGTAGAAGGAAAGAACGATGTGGGCACAATATGTTGTTTTTGGTTTTTCTTCATAGCCGGGGCACTTCGTATAGAAGGAGTCGGTCACAAAGAGTCGTCAAAGTAAACTTTGAAAAGGACTCATCTGATTGGAAATTAAAGTGGATAGTGACCAATTCACAGGAGGGAGCATGAAAACTATGGTTTTTAACTTTTGATATGCAAGACTAGAAAGAAAAGTCTTTAGGAGTGGGGTTGCCCACCGCCTCAACCCTAGCTCTTGAAATCCCCCACCACCTCCCCCAAACTCAAATTTTCCAGAGGATTTAAAATCTCTTCCCCCCCTCCCAAACTCATAAATTTCTAGGAATGTATTTTCATCGTATTTAAATATTTTCGTAGGAACACCTGCTTGCCGAAACTATAAAAAACGGAACTTTAGTAGCTAGTACATTTTTACATCATATTTTAAATATTTTCGTTGGAAAACACACTGAAAAGCCAATATTAAGAGTTATATTTGCGAGGTTAGGTTAGGTTAGGTTTGGTCTAGGAATAACAGGTTAGGTTAGGTTACCCTCGCTCTTGAAATCCCCCTCACCCCCCTCTCCCCTATATTTATGAGGTTAGGTTAGATTAGGTTAGGTTTGGTCTAGGAATAACAGGTTAGGTTAGGTTAGATTAGGTTAAGTGGCCGGCCACTTAGCCTAATCTAATCTAACCTAACCTGTTATTCCTAGACCAAACCTAGCCTAACCTCACAAATATAACTCTTAATATTGGCTTTTCAGTGTCTTTTCCAACGAAAATATTTAAAATTTGATGTAAAAATGTACTAGCTACTAAAGCTCCGTTTTTTATAGTTTCGGCAAGCAGGTTTTCCTACGAAAATATTTAAATACGATGAAATACATTCCTAGAAATTTTTGAGTTTGGGAGGGGGGGGGAGGAGATTTTAAATCCTCTGAAAATTTGAGTTTGGGGGAGGTGGGGGGATTTCAAGAGCTAGGGTTGAGGCGGTGGGCAACCCCACTCCTAAAGACTTTTCTTTCTAGTCTTGCATATCAAAGTTAAAAACCATAGTTTTCATGCTCCCTCCTGTGAATTGGTCACTATCCACTTTAATTTCCAATCAAATGAGTCCTGTTCAAAGTTTCTGTGACGACTCCTTCTATACGAAGTGCCCCAGCTATGAAGAAAAAACCAAAAACAACATATTGTGCCCATATCGTTCTTTACTTAGGCAGCACTAGCGCTCTGCATATTATTAGTTGCAATTCCTTTTTTTCTTATTTTTATGCGTTTCTGTTCTTTTCTGGTTTTAATCTGCAATTCTGCATTGAACATGCTTCGTTTGACGCAATTACACTATATGATGTAAGAAGTTTTGTTTTGAGTCCTTTCCCCATGAGTGTTATTTGATAATTCCCGCGAGTGTTAAGTGATAAATAGAAAGGTAATTATTGTTTGAAAATCGTCACCTAGCACGATTTTCGCAAATAAATAACCGTTAGGTCAGTATATTTCAGGGTTTTGAAGTTTTAGAAATCAGTATAAGCTGAAATATAGAACAATATATATAAAAATAATGAATAGTTCTTCAAATGTATGCTCTCCAACGTTTGATGTAAGTTCAAATATTATGACCTTTCAGTGTGTTTTCCAACCAAAAATATGTAAAATACGATGAACTATGTTCCCTTTATTATAAAAGCTTGGCTAAAAAGAATTGTCAGTGAAAAACTCACAAATTTAGCTCTTAATATGGCTTTTTCGGTGTGTTTTCCAAAAGAAAATATTTAAAATACAATGAAAATATGTCCCCCCAGAAATTTTTGAGTTTGGAGGGAAGTTTGATTTTAAATTGCTATTATATTTGCTTTTTTGTGTGCACTTTTTGTCTCTAAAATGTGAATTCACCCCATCTGGGTCTGTGGTAGCTAGTACACTCCCATAGAATTTACTTTTTATTCCAATTGTAAATAATTAAAATGAAGAACATCTTAGAACTAAGAACGACGAACGGCGGAAACGAACGCAGCTATTGTCTCAAAGGGATTTGACCAAAAACGTTACCGCCTTCCTCAATTGTAAGTGTCCTTCACACCATCTAAATAAAGAAACTTCGTAAATTCCAACTTGATTCCTGAGCTGTGATCCAAAGGAGGGTATACCTATCAAAACATGTGTTAAAATTCTCAGCCATTAATGACAGCATGCAATCTGAGGCGTCATAATCTCAATCTGAGGTTGTCACTTGTCTTGAGACTAAAAAAGATGAAAACGCAAGCACTCTTCTGAGACCCTAAAGGCAACTGACTAAAATATGCTACCAGTAATCCCCGTACTCGATCTTGTAAAGTAGAAGCAGTTCAGACTTAAATATGGGTATTTTTTTTTTAAACACGAGTTTTAAACAGTTCATGGTAACGAACTTTAAGTAAGGAGTGACCCGGCTCAATAGTAACCGAAACTAAACAATAGAGTTTTTATATCAATAGATACACCAAAAGAATCAAATTTTTATGCTGATTTCATATATATAAGTTTCGTCAAGTTTCGTCTTATCCCATCAAAAGTTACGTGAATCTGTCTCACAAAATTATTTTTTAAAACAATAAAAAAAATTAGTGTAAAGAGCGAGCCGTTGAGGAGGGGACCGCCCCTTTCGTATACGGAATAATTTCTGTTCGTTTTAAGTTTTAATGTCGCTCCTTACTTTCAGTTTAAAAAAAACATAGTTTTTTACTTAATTTAATTTATTAATAAAGGGTCCGCCCAATGCTTTTTTTAAAGGCATTTATATCATAAGTGATATTCCACTTTTCTCAATGAGAGGAAAAGATCTTTTGGCATCATGGACCGTAGAAAAGCGCTAAGTTTATAGGAGGCTGATAAACAATTAGTTTCAGTACGCTTTGTGTTTAGCTTAATAGTATGAAGAATGCTCTTGAAGGCGGCATATTTATTTGTGACACATCTTTCTAAATTCATAGAAAGTAACCATTTTAGTGGCAAAGGGTGAAGGTAGAATTTTAAACATTTTTTGTTACCAAATTCTGGTCTAGATTTACTTTTGATTAGAGAAGCTTTAATAATAAATGAAAAGTTATACTATTAAAATCAAATTGCAATGAGTCTTCAGATAATTTAATTATTAAGCGATTCATTTGATTTAAAATGTTATCTGTCTTAACATTTAAATCTTGTCAAATCCAAAACACCAGTGCAGTGATTTTTTGCAAGTGCGTTTAGGTGTTAAATTCCAATTATTAGGCTCGTAACTTCAATAAAACCTCTAATTTTCACCTTTTTCTTCATTAAGTATCAATTACTTCAAGAAATTAGGTCCGTTACCAGGTATGGTACCTGACCTAGTATGGCTAACTAATAGTACATTTTCAGCATAAGCATTATGACTAATGCCAGCATTTTGAAAAATGTTTGCTGCTCGAATCGATTCAGTACTCAAATTGAATTAAACTGATAAGAGAGGGTCTATTCAAACGGATATTTATGACACGATTTGAAAAAAAGGTAAAACATCAAATTAAAAAATAAGTTTTCAGTTGGAAGTAAGTAAGAAAGAATTTTAAACATTTTTTGTTATCAAATTCTGGTCTAGATTTACTTTTGATTAGAGAAGCTGTAATAATAAATGAAAAGTTATACTATTAAAATCAATTTGCAATGAGTCTTCAGATAATTTAATTATTAAGCGATTCATTTGATTTAAAATGTTATCAGTCTTAACATTTAAATCTTGGCAAATCCAAAACACCAGTGCAGTGATTTTTGCAAGTGTGTTTAGGTGTTAAATTCCAATTAATAGCTCGTAACTTCAATAAAACCTCTAATTTTCACCTTTTTCTTCATTAAGTATCAATTACTTCAAGAAATTAGGTCCGTTACCAGGTATGGTACCTGACCTAGTATGGCTAACTAATAGTACATTTTCAGCATAAGCATTATGACTAATGCCAGCATTTTTGAAAAAATGTTTGCTGCTCGAATCGATCCAGTACTCAAATCGAATTAAACTGATAAGAGAGAGTCTATTCAAACTGATATTTATGACACGATTTGAAAAAAAGGTAAAACATCAAATTAAAAAATAAGTTTTCAGTTGGAAGTAAGAAGCAACACTAAAACTTAAGACGAACAAAAATTAGTTCTGTATATGAATGGGACTGCCCCCACCTCAACCCTCGCTCTACTTTTAGTTGAAAATGTCCTCTTGTGAAAAAAAAGTTTTTGTCACTATCAAGTTTATCGCTATACATAACTTTACAGAAAATTTAAGTTTGAACAATTATTCGTTATTATTTCAGCACATGTTTGATTTAGTCTAGTAGCTCTTTACTTTTAGTTGAAAAATGTTCTCTTATGGAAAAAAGTTTTTGTCACTCTAATAAGTTTATCGCTAGACATAACTTTACAGAAAATTTAAGTTTGAACAATTATTCGTTATTATTTCAGCACATATTTGATTTAGTCTAGTAGCTCTTTACTTTTAGTTGAAAAGTGTTCTCTTATGGAAAAAAGTTTTTGTCACTCTAATAAGTTTATCGCTAGACATAACTTTACAGAAAATTTAAGTTTGAACAATTATTCGTTATTATTTCAGCACATGTTTGATTTAGTCTAGTAGCTCTTTACTTTTAGTTGAAAAAAGTCCTCTTGAGGGTTGTGGAAAAAAAAGTTTCTGTCACTAATAAGTCTATCACTAGACATAACTTTACAGAAAATTTAGTTTCTTCTAGTTTCAAGGTCTAAGTACAGATTCTAAGTAGGTTTTAACTGCACTGCTTTTTGGTGGTGGGGGGGGATGAATGACCAAAAATGCCGGATGGACCTTTATTCGACTGGGTCAGATTTTGATTCTGAAGCTATTTATCATAGTCCGTTGTTCTATTCAATTTCATGAGCCAAACTCTGTACTTCTTAAAATATTGTAGTTCTTTTTATATTCTTTTTCGTTGCCATTTATTGTTGTGGCATCGAAAAATTTGGATTGTTGGTTCAATTAATTATAAGTTCATTAAAAATTAAGTAATTAGTTACTACTTATAATAATTTGCAAGTTCCAAATGATGTTAGGAAGAGAGATATTTAAAAAAAAAATTGTCCAACTATAAGTTATATTATTGTTTTCGCGTTGTAGTTAGGTTGGGCTCTGAAGAATATTCGGGATAAAAAGAATTTTTACATTTTCTAGCTTCCACAATTTTAGTATATGAAAAAACTTGAAACAGTGATTTTGCGATAAGCTTCAGCTACAATTTACACCAAAAGGACAAGATACTTATCAAAAGCATGAAAATTAAAAATGTAAAATGTATATTTCAAAGAAGTAATAGCCTTCTTAATAATTTAACATCGATAAACCGTGGAAAGTGGTTTTCTTTAGTATTGTTTGTGAATGATTAAAAGATGATGACTGACAAAAAAACATTTTTGAAACTAAAGAAAACTTTAAAATTAATAAATTGTCAAATGATGTCAAAATGTAATTTTTTCCTGAAATTGAAACCTCTTAGTTTAACTCAGGTATTGGTCCTTTCATCTATGCCGAACAAAAAAAAAAAAAATAACTAGTTGAAGTTGTGTTTAAATTCCTCATCAATATAAAATCAAAAGCACGAAAATTAAAAATCATGAATATCAGTCATTGAAGGAATAAACATTAATAAAGTTAATGGAAATAATGGTTTAATCTTTATTTGAGGAAGAAAACAGTCCTGCATTTTGGTTAGAATTTGATGAACCTTCATATACATAGAGGAATTTGTCTTCCCCCCTTCGCTACATGGAATTTTACACGTATATAAGAGATAATATAAAGAGTTTTTTTGTGTGAATACGGATATACGTCACAAATATATATTCAAATGATCAGGCTCTCTCCATTCCAAAGTAGATATATATCCGTCAAGTGGGGCCTTATTTTCATGAGGACATTATAGTTATGAATCTCAGTGTGCCATATCTAACAGTACCCCTCCCCCCTCCCTTAACTATGAAAAATATTTGCTATGTGGAAAGAGATCAAAATAAAAATTGTTTAAAATCATTTACACAAAACTGTTTGGAGTTCTTATGCAGATTTTCACTTTGTTGACGCTATCATATCCTATTACTGTATTTAGTTGCCCAAAGAGAGATAAATTCATTCAAATCTTAATAGTGTCGTTATTTTTGGTTCATCTAGTATTACTACTACTACTACTACAACTCACCACTGTACCAGAACTCTAGTTTTGCAAGAAAATTATGGTAAATACATTTCTATGGTTCGAAAATAAACTATTCCCGTAAAATCTGAACTAATATAGGTTTTCCGCAGGAAACTCTAGTTTTTTGATCATAGTGTTATCAATCTTTTAGGATGTATGGCTTGGTTGGGATCTCTCACTTGATGAGGAGGTCCTTCTTTGTACTACTACAACCGTCGAAGGTAATGATGATGTGCTAGAAGTACATTATACGGAACATGGTCTGTCATATACGTCGGAAGATCTGGTACGGCGGGGCCTTCAGGCCGTCCTTGCATAGAGGATGACGAGCGGTTGGCTCCTAGTTTGCCTACAATAGGAGTACGCGGCGATTTATTTGAATATAGGCCCACCCAATTGATTGATATATCAATAAATGATGAACCGGAGGTTGAAATTGAGTGTATACCACCACCTCTGGTAGATATAGTGGTAGTGGAGGATGGTGAAATAGATATTCAGATAATTGAACCAGATATAGTTTATTTAAAAAGCATTGAGAAAATTGATATTTCAAGAGAATAAAGATTAGAAAGAATGAATTATTTTTTATTATCTTTGATAGAAAACTTGGGTGTGGACTGATAATACTATATGGAGTGATCTAATCAAACTGAACTATTCATGTACAGAAGTCTCTGATGGTATCCTCACTCTATATATATCTAGTATATGAAATTAAAATAATACAAACAAATTTATTGTATGATTACAATATAAAACTCATTATACATATTAATAATTAGATTTAACGTTAAATCATATATGAGAACTCTTCCACCACGGTTTCCGTTGTTTAAAATCCTTTTCGTAGAATGACCTCTTATGTTGTCTCTTAAAGGGCCACTTTTTCTCTTCTCTTAGAACATAATCATCATAATATTCCGAGTTATATCTTGCTTTATATACATTTTTCATTGGGTTTTCACTGCTGTCTTTTACACTATAGAGAAAGCCCTCTTTTATCAGTCTCTTCTTTTGATCTTCCTTTTCTATCATATCAACCTTCTTTTATGTGAACATACTTGCAACCGGTATAAATTTCTCTCCATGTCACATATAATTTTTCTTCTCATTTCCTCCAGATTCTTCTCATCTGTCTCTGCCTCTATGCTGTCTAAACATGCAGTAGGTTCATGAGAATGTTCAAAATCATGAAAATGTCCTTTACAATAGAACAGTTGCAATAAAAGGATATTTCTAACTCAACTTGTTCACTCATGTTATTACACTGCTAACTAAAAAACTTAGTGAGTTCTATTCACAGACTAATAAAACTATAGCAAAAATCCTTTCCTCATATTCCCTCCGCCGCTAATATGTAACCAGCCCTCTGATTGGCTGAGAAGGAAGATGTATCCGACTCTCTGATTGGCTGAGAAGGAAACACGTGATCTAACTGTTTCCTATTTCTGGAAAACTCTTAACATTCGCCTCGAGCAAAACAAAACAACAAACAACAAATACTGTCTCCTATTTCAGGACACCTTGACATTCGCCTCGAGCATGCACTTGCCCAAAACAACAACAAATACGGTTTTCTATTTCTGGACACCTTGACATTCGCTGAAAGTGTGCACTTACAACAACAACAATATCGACCTTGGAAATTTAGGTCATTGACACACTTTCATTACGCAATCAATTTCTCAGAAATCCATCTCCCCTAGGGACTCTATGCCCATATAAGGAGCCCCCCTTGTACCTCCCTCTGATTGGCTGAGAAGGAAACACGTGATCTAACTGTTTTCTATTTCTGGAAACTCATAACATTCGCCTCGAGCAAAACAACAACAACAACAAATGTTGTTTCCTATTTCTGGACACCATGACATTCGCCTCGAGCATTGTACATGTCCAATACAACAACAAATGCTGTTTTCTATTTCTGGAAACTCATAACATTCGCTGAGAGCGTGCACTTACAACAACAACAACAAATAAATCGACCATGACATTCGCTGAGAGCGTGCACTTACAAAAAACAACAACATCGACCTTGGAAATTTAGGTCATTGACACACTTTGATTACGCAATCAATTTCTCAGAAATCCATCTCCCTAGGGACTCTATGCCCATATTTGGTGTGCTCGTGGGATCAGTAGGGTCATTTCTACTGGAATATATAATATTACCCTAAAAAGTCTCGAATTTTGAAATAACCCAGAGAAAAATCTAAAAAATTGCGGTTTTTAGGTGTTGAAATCTTCGTAATTTTGAAAACCATTGAAAATTAAGATTTTCAGGTATAAACTGACCTAAAATGGTCCAAGGGGAAGACTGCTTTTATTTTGATGGCAATGGTGCTTAAGAAAATCTGTGGAAATGGGAAAAGAGTAAAGAAGAAAAAAAAACGGGAATAAATGGAAAGAATTCCTTTTGGAGGATTATAAATCTCCGAAGCATTGGGATAAAATTGAAATAGTAGTTACGAGAGCTGCTTAAATATCACAAAAAAGTATAAAATGTGTTCAGAAGGCAAGAAACTATTTTATTTAGATGTCATTTGTATTTCAAAATGTTTATGTTTTAGGTTACTATAACCGGATTTGATTTGACAAAGTTATGAATCTGCATGAAAAAGTGGAATCAAGCCATTGAAAACTATGTACAAATGAATGTAAAGCAGTAAGTTTCTTTTTTCTCGTTTGTATTTTGATCTTTGTCTTAATTTTATCCGAATTCCAATTATTTGTTCCTGCCTGATTGTTGATTAAGATGAGGTAAGTCGTATAGTTTTTATATTTGAGAACTACTATCATAAGCTCTGATAAAAAAAAGATAAAGATCCTCCTGAGCCACTGCTGGCACATAGGGTGTCGAATCCACGTTTCAGGTGATGGGTCTGTTTTACAGGGACAAGTAGCAAGCTCGGACGACGCCCAACCTTTCCATAGTGGATAAGCTCTAATGACTCAGAATAAAATTCAAAAAAAAATAAGATAAAGAATCTGTATAAAAATAGGCTAAGATGAGTAAAGATACGATCAGTTTAACGCAAAAAAGTTAATCTTAGGGCAAAATAAATGTTAGGTCACCATTTTCCAAAGAAGAGGGGTCTCTATTCATTCTTCTCTGCGCTGCACGTGACTTGTTGCGCAATAGTGAAAGGTCTTCGTGTGAAAGATAACATTGTAGCCCCAAGGCTAAGAAAAACAGGATAATTTTAATTTCGATCGCTGATTTGTTATTATTAAAAATTTTCTTATGTTCTCATTTATCCGCTTTTACTGCTATTTTATTACAAAACGAAATTTGCTGTAGTAATATTTTTATTAATTATAATACAAATTTTTGTATCCCCTTTTTCAACCATTAACTCACTGTCTCAAAAGAAAATACTATGTAAGCTTATTTATTAGGGGGATGGGGCCCTTAGACCTTAGATCATCCTGTGTTTCCAGAGGCGCTTAGAACATCCAAGAAGGGTCCTAGTTGTCCCTCATCGTTGCGACCGTCGAGACACCTTCCCATTCAGGTTGAAGCGAGTCATTGTAAGTCATTGTAATTTAAGAAGTCAGTTCAGTAGCTACCTCGTAAGGTGTTTTGAGGGGGTGGTCTTCTTCTTGTGGTACTGTGTGGCTTCCACTGGAAGATGGCCTCGGGCATGTGAATCACATGTCCGAGGTATCTTCACTTCCAGTATTTGATAACTTCAGTAATCAGTGGCGGAGATATTTTCAGTCGTACAGTAGCGTTCATTATATATTGGGTCCAATGGATATTTAGAATGCGCCTTAAACACGTATTCTTGAACGCGAAGAATTCCTTTCAAGGTGTGTTCGTCTAAGTTCCAGATTTTGGAACCATAGCAAAGCGTCGAGAGGACGTTGTTGTTGAAAAGCCTCAGATTGAGTCGGGAGAGAGTACTGCTGGTTATGCCGACTTTGGTTCAGTCTCCTGAAAGATGCATTTGCCTCGCCGTTTCTGACCTTGACTTTTTATGTGGCAGGAGTCGGTGCTGTGGATGGTGCTTCCTAAATATTTGAACTCCACGACTTGCTCAATCATCTCCATAGTACGGCGTAATTCAAATGGAGATACAGTGTTGGGCATACTTTTGTTTTGTTGGCGTTGATTTTTAGGCCAAAACATTTGGCAGTGTCTCTGACTTGGTTGAGGTGTTGCTGATGGAACAGAGACAGAGAGCAGAGGAAGGGAAAGGTGAGGGGGGAAAGGAAAGGAAGGGAAGAAGTGAAGAGGAAGGGGAAGAGTCAATTTTGGAAGGGAAGGGACGAAAGAAAGGGAAAGTTAATGAGTGTTTGCTGATTCAATTTTAATTTCAGAAGAAGTAGATCACTTTATGCTGCACAAAGACTTAAGCTCAAATAAATGAGCCATAAGGCAACAACGAAACAAATGAAACCGAGTTTTGAAATCAAGTTTTGACTCTTCATTAATTGTTTGCGCATGGGGCTGGACATATTTTGTATTTCAATTAAAATGTACAGTTTATACTCTTTTAATATCACTTTATACTCTTTTCTGTAAATTAAATTTAAAAAAACCACAAGTTTTTCTGCTGAAAGTTAGGAGTAACATTAAAACTTAAAACGAACAGAAATTATTACGTATATTAGAGGGTCTCGCCCTCGCTATTTATGCTGAAGTCTTAGAGTTTCTTTAAAAAATGCTTCTCATTCAAACTCAACGGCCCTTATGATTGAGCAATCTTTCTTAACCAATGTTGACAAAAATTCAAACTTTGGCATACAGAGCGAGTTTCGAGGAAGGGTCAATCCCCCTCATATATGGAATAATTTGTGTTCGTTTTAAGTTTTAATATTGCTCCTTACTTGTAAAAAATCCCACCACCCTCCCCGCCGAAAATCCCCCCCCCCCCAAAAAAAAAATCCCGTATGTTTCCCAATAACGAATGCTATATGTGGACAATGGACAAATTTGTAACTTACAGCCCTGTCTCCAGGGACTATTTGGGGTCATTCCCATAGGCATAGCTATTGGACCTTTCTACTATGCTGAATCATCATTTGCAAAATCAACATTTTGATCAGATATCTTTGGGGAAAAATAGGGTGTGGGAGGAGGGTCTGTCGCCCATCAATCTTTTTGGTCACTTTAAAAGGGCACTAGAACTTTTATTTCCGTTTGAGTGAGTCCCCTTTCGATCTTCTAGGGCCATTGGTTTCATACGATCACCTCTGGGAAAAAAAAGATACACGCATCCGTAATTTTTCTTCTGGCAAAAAAAAAATATACAAAATTCGACATTTTATAGATAGGAGCTCGAAATCTCTACAGTAGGGTTTTCTGATATGCTGAAGCTGATGGTGTGATTTTAATTAAGATCACTTCGATTTTTGTTGTTTCCCCCTATCTCGAAAATCAGACAGATATTTTTAAGGCTCAAAGCTTTTGATGGGTAATATTAAACTTAATGATTTTTATATATTTAGATATCAGCATAGAAAGCCAATGTTTTTAATACATATATTTCTATCAAAAAATTTTTTTTTAGTTTTTGATACTATTGGGCCAAGTCACTCTATGCTTACAGTTTGTTACTGCGAACTGTTCGTAATTGGTTCTGATTTCAGTCAGCACAGCCAAATACTGGCTAATTAATTCTTTTTTAAACCTTTATGAAGGATCATAACTTCATGCATCAATTAATTGTGATCATGGTAAAACTGTTGCTCCTTCCCCCGCCCTTTTCTACATTTACTCTAAGACTCAAAAGTAGATATTTAAAGTGTTGCTTTTTTAGGTCGGCTCTACTCGCTGTATGATGGTCTACTATGAACAGCTGGTTTTGCATCCAAAAGATACAATGAAACAAGTCCTGAAGTTCCTCGATTTATCCTGGGATGAAGCCGTTCTGCACCACGAAGAATTAATCAACAAGCCAGGTGGAATTTCTCTCTCTAAGTAAGTGTAATGTCGATCCTCAAACACCCTGTATTACTAGACCCTTTGTTGGTGTGCCTATAAAGAGAGGGGGTATATTTTTTAAAAGGGGCTAGAAAAGGAGGAAAATTTATAGTGTCTATCCTTATCTATTCGTTGAATTTTGCCAGGGCATAGTTACTTCATGCAAGGTTGGCAATACCAGCCATGATTAGGACAAACAATGTTTCAGGGCCTGTGCTTAAAGACCTCCTGAAATAATTCGATGCACTATCTGTCAACACAAGGCAGGTTGTCAGCTTTTCAGATTAATTATTCAGCCTTTCAGTTGATTTCGAGATTATTTTTCTATGTAATTTGACAGATTTTGCCTTGTTGTAATTCTGGAGCAAAAAACTACTAATATTAATAGCTTATCTAATTTTGCAGAGGCATAGTTACATCATAGGTGGTTGGCAAGGCACGGTGTTTATTGCAACCTGAGAGCGAAATTATCCTGTTCTGTAAGTAAGGAACAAAGGAAAGAAAACTGAAAGGAGATCCTTTGTCATTCAGCTTAGTGTTTTCTTTCCTTTAAATGGTCTAAGTGGGGGACTGTTATTAGCCACTGTTGCTTAGTGCCAGAGAAATAGATTCTATCTTTGTAACTGGTGTTGTAAAATTAGCGTAAAATAAAAACTCGGTAAGTAAAATTGGTAAAATAAGGTACTCCCTAGGAAATACGGTGTAAAATCGGTGTTTTAGAGTTACCCTGTAGCTACAAGACAGTTGAGCATTTCTTTTTAAGCATCACTTTCAGCTTTTAATGAAAATTTTTTTAACGATTCTGTTTTTCCTGTGCTCAAAAAAGGTAATTCCCCTTCATCTAGAGCTTCATCAATTTAATTAACTGTCTAGTTTTTCCTTTGGTAATCTTGAGCCTAGAGTAATATCTCAGCAGTTGGACAGTGCCTGATTTCGGACATCCATTTTGTGAAAAAGAAAAATGAATAAAAAAAAATTTAATCAATAAATTAAATTTACCATTATTTGGGAGTAAAATCATATTAGTCCTTTTTTTTCTACATTTAAACCTAAGAAATGTTACCCTAACAGCCTTGCATTCAGCCACAGCCGTATTCAACCACATTCCTCATATCATATGCATTTTATTTTTCATTTATGTATAAAAGTACCGAATACAATTAAAAAAAAGAGGTTTGTAACACTTTGATGACTTTGACTAACTAAGCACTGGATCATAAGGGCGGAACATCCAGTCACTTTCAAAGTCGTTAAGACTGTCTTCAACAGGATTTGCTTGCAAATCTAGCTCCGCTTCTTCAGACTTTGATTCGGATTCAGGTGACTGTGCCTATCCCGAAGCCCCCCCCCCAACGAAAGTCCTGGATACGGTCCGAAGGATTATATTTCAATTTCTACCTCCACCCTCCCATCGTCTCTCCATTAGAGCTAATTCTGTATTTATCCACAGATTCTTTCAAAACAACTGCTGAAACACATGGGCCGTTAAACTAGATTAAGAATTTCTTTTAGACACTGTAGTCAGTAACAACTCATTCGATAGCAATTCGTTGAAAAAACAGGGTAAAAAGGGCACTGGAACTTTTGATTTCCAATTGACTGAGCCCCTCCAAAGCTTATTCGACCACCTTTCCACATGCAGTGCTTCTGGGAAAAAATAAATTAATAAACTAATACACTGAACCCTTATGGGTCTTTACTATAGGTAGTGCAACACGATTGTCCCTGACTTAAACAGGAGAGTAGAAATGTCACTTTCCCTATTAATGAAAATAAAGAATTATCCAATGGGAAAATAGGGGAAATTTTCGTCAGGGGAGAGGGGAATATTCCGTGGGGGATAAACATCGGCTCGCGGAGAAAAGACGGCATGAATACAAGATTTCTCTGAGATATGAAATTTAAAACAAAAATGAGGATATTGATTCTGCTTTGTCCTTCCACATTGTTTAAAGTCCAGATTATGTAGTTCTTTTGATGAGGCAACTTTAATATTTGAAGCAAATGACTTCCCACATTCTTTTATGAAGGCAATTGCAATATAAAAAAAAAATCTATAAGTAGATACTTGCTTTTAATAGAAACGCTGGAGATATTCCTATAAAACCAATTTACAATAACTTAAAATTAAAGGATTCAAATAACATTTTTCTTCAGTTTAAATTAAGATCCTCTGACCAAACTTTTAATGAAAATTAGGTCAGTAGATAAGCTAAGTGAATCAGTAAGCAGGAAATTCTTGTCCAATCTAATTGGTGAATTATCTTTCTTTCATTATGGCTTGGTTTTTGGTATACTTAATTCAGTCTTTCTTCTGCTCAGTTAGAGTTAATTCAAAAGGTTAGTTTTTTTTTTGTTAGCACTGATGACGGATGGGCGGTAGTCCCTGACGAAATATCTGCCTCTATCATTTTCGTTTCCTTTTGTCCGCTGGCTGCCATATCCTCATTTTTATCGGCTATTTAATGCTATTATGTTTTTCTTGTTTGTCATATGTCATTCCTGCTTGTATGTCTGCCTTTAACAGTTCACAGAACTAATGTAATTTTATTTCAGCTAATATCTGACCATTTTAAAATTATAATTACCTGTACTATAATACACTTAGACCTAAGTCAGACAAACCGTCTTTTAAACCAGGGAACACAGCTATACACAAAACAAAATCATATTTAGTCCTTTTTCTGCCAGCCTCTTCTCGCTTTTGTGCTCTGAAAATTGCAAGGTGTCGTAAGATATGTCAGTAAAATATGTAAGATACCGGTGAAATACCGGTATAATAGGCAAAATATGTAAATTACGTAAAATAGGTAAAATACCAATTTTACCAGGGGTCCGTAAAATTACGGTGAAATACAAAATTTTACCGTGACCAGTTTTACCAGTTAAAACTCTATTTGTAACACGTCAGCACTTTTCCTGAGAGGGAAATTTGCTCTGATTTGCTTTCACTATCATTGAAGGTCAAAGAAAAAATGAAGTTGACACAAGGACCACAAGGTTATTAGCCGAGAAAACACTGAGAGAGCTTGGTATCCAATGGGAGGTAAAACTGAATAAAACAAACGTTGAATAAATGAATGCCTTAAATGGAGGTTTTGAGATTTCATGGTTCGTGAATAGGTTTGAAGATTAATGTTAAGAATATTAAGTCACCAAGACTAGGAGTAAATAAAGCTAAAGGGACGACACTAGGCAACAGACATTCAATCAAGTGGGTAGCTGTTCTCACCTGGGTGGCATTATTAGTAAGGACGGTGGATGCAGCGAAGGTGTAAAAAGTAGAATAGCCAAGTCGCAGTGTGTGTTTTTTCACACTTGAACTAGGTTTGGAAGAATAGGCTTCGAAATAAGGTTTGAAAGTTTCGAACTAAATTAGAATATTGGAATCCACAGTTAAGACAGTGGTTAAGGAATGCTAATTGGGCACTTTAAAAGATTAATATTCTCTAAACGTTTATAAGGGAATTGACAGTTTTTGGTGCTCGTTTCTCTGACCTTATATCAAACAATAAACTGTACGAAAATGAGATTTTATTCCTCTTTCTATGGGATTTTTTATTCGTTTAATATGTCACTAATTTAATAAGGGCCGAATTGAAACAAACCAAAAATTATTGTGAAAAAAAATCACTAGAATGTAGTGATTTTTGGGTTGATTTAGTGATTTTATTCTTTAGGCAATATAAAAAACCACTAGAAATAGTGATAAATCATTAGGGGTGGCAACCCTGGGTAACGCCCATATAAACTGGCCTTTTTAAATGAAATGCCCCACTTGCAACCGACTGTCGAATTAGCTGCACCTGGAGTTATTTATTGCGTCAATCATTTGCAATTAGGAACCCCCCCCCCCAAAAAAAAAAAAAAAAATTCATTCAAAATATATTTCACTAACTACATAAGAAAACATATATAAGGAGAATTGACCCCATTACATTAAAAAAGAAAGTTTAAGATGGCTGGGCCACGTCTTATGGATGAGGGACGATAAATCGCCAACTCCTGTTTTGCGTCTACCCACCTGGGTTGGGAAAGGTTGTAACAAAGAACTTAAAAGAATCGGAACTGTTGTAATTTTTGAGTATTTTATCTTTCTGTTTCCTCTTTTCGTACTATTTTGTATACGATCTAAGAAGTTGTTGCTTTTATTGTTACTTTTTAGTATGTTTTCTTTTTTGTCTCTCTCTTTCGCATTCTTGTATACTCTGTCATTGTACATTTTTATTGTATACGACGGGTTTTCAATATATTCTTATTATTATTAAAGTTATTATCTAAATTTATTTATTTACTTATAGGGTGGAAAGGTCTTCGGATCAAGTTATCAAGCCAATCAACTTAGAAGCTTTGACCAAATGGGTAGGAAAAATACCTCAAGATGTTGTTGACAAAATGGAGGAATTAGCGCCAATGTTAAAAAAGTTGGGTTATGACCCCAATGGAAATCCACCTAACTATGGAGATCCTGACGCTTTTGTTCAGCAAAATACACTTCAAATTAAGAAGCAAGAATATGTCTGGGTGAATAAAACCAAAGTTTTACTGACAGAAAAATTAGTCGATCTAAAAAAAGTGAAACTAATGTGCAATCCTTTTTACATCCTACATTAGCGGATATTTTTGGTAAGCTTATTATTACGTAGATAATATTTGCTATTCAAAAATACTCAGGGAAGACCAAAAATTGGCGAAAATTTTGCAAAACTGGTTAGAAAGTGTCTGTATTGTTCGTCATTTTGAATGAAAAGATAGCTATAACAGGGGAAAATTCATTTTTCTTTCTGTCTTAGAGAAGATTCAATCCTGAAGCATCTAACCTCTTCTTCCTTATTACTTTTCTTAGAACGGTTAGGTGCTCAACGATAATGGAACATAAAGTCATTATTTCGTGAAATCACCCCTGGAATTTGTCTACGTACAGCTGTTTCTTATCACAAACCATGGTTATTGTTATCAAAGTCAGTTCTACATAACTACGTCCTTTTCATATAGAATGGTTAATTAAGTCAAAATTTGCAGCGCTAGGCTGGAAGGGATTTTCCAGGATTGCCAAGGGGGATGCTAAATGGGGTTGGGTTAATTATCCCCCCATCTTGGTTTGAAAAATACCTTCTTTTGGTGTTTTCATTAGAAATATCGAAAGAAAATAGATCCCCATCCCCCGCAAGATTTTGGAAGATACTCTATTTTATGTCTCCGTGAAAAAAAAAACCTTGGGCCCTCCCCCCCCCCTACATTTTGTGAATTGTTGCTCCTGGTGTAAAGGCTGAGTGTCACAGACCAAAACTATACAAAGCCATTGAACCTAGGAAGCTCTAAAAAGAGCGCTAAATAGAACAGAATAAGTTTATACTATACAAGGCTGTCAAAAAAAGAGCTGTATAAGCCTGCAGGCTTTATGGTTATACATCACACGACTAATTTGAGATTGATATAAAAATAATAGCGTTACAAAATGGGATAATATTTTGATCCAGCATTGAACAAACTAAAGTAGATAATTCTGGATATATGAGGGATTTCACTTTTGTGCAACGGCAAGCAAATATCGGAATTTCTTAAAACTAGTAAAAGAGCAATAAAGAGATTGAAAAAGCCAAAAGTCATAATCTCCAACTCAAATCAAGGTGCAAGAAAAAATACTTGGAGCAAATGAAGGATAAAAATTTATATAATGAAATACTATTTAAAATAAAATAGAAGAACAACCTAAAAACAAAACAAAAAGAGGTATTCAAGGAACTAACTTGAAAATGACGACTAAGAACCAACCTAGATAAAAATTGAATGATTAAAAATTTGCTTTAGAGTTTATTTTATTTAAAGCACTTGGATAAGTTTTGTCCCTTGCCAGGTTTTGAAGTGTGGGAACTTCCATTAGGTTGTGAAGTAATTAACGTCCCCTGATTTCTTTTGAAAAAGTAAAGATTCTGACTATTTAAGGCACTTTGCGCCCCCAAATTGACTTTATTTTGATTTTCATCCTTTGGAACTACTATTTTGTCCATGCTTTGAGGGCGAGATACGCAATTTGAGTGTACAAAATAGTAAGCTTACCATAGATTACTATCATTTATATATATTTGTTACTCATTTAGTCTTGAAATGCAAAAGAGAACAATATTTTCAAATGCCTATTTTAAAACTGAATTTTGGGCCAAAGAGCATACCAACTTTCGGCCTAAATTATCCAGAATTTCTCTATTTTAAATCGAACAAGAAATTTTTAATTTGAATTCAAGTTTCAAATGGACAAAAAGAGGAATACTGGATAAAATTTGAAAACAAGCTTAAGTTTTATCTAATTTGACTAGCTTAGTTACCCCTCCGCTTCTAATCACTGCTAGTGTTACTGTTAACAACTCACTGCAGCACTAAGCCGCCTTGGCCTACAGAGATGCGTATGCTCTTCCGCCACTCCAATATATTCAAAGTATCACTGTTTGCCCCCTCCTATAAACTTCCAGCTTCCTTTAAATTCTTCCTTACGAAGGCTATCCTCATTGATCAAATAAATATCCAGTTTGATCATTGCATTGCATTTTTCTTATGATTTCATGTATTAAACTCTATGTGCATATACATGTCATCTGATTGTCTAAAAGCAGCACTGTTTCTTATAAACACGCTAAGGCCTATTCAAATTATGATGCTATTAGCCATAATAATGGCGAGAGCCGAATAAGGAAAGGTTTGAGGAAAATCAGAACTTCTTGATAGGGTATAAAAAGGAAGGCTTTGAATAGATTGGGATGGGGAGGCGCGAGCGTAGCTGTGTTGGCCTCAGGCAGCTTAATAGTGCAGTAAGTTGCTAGTAGTGGTAGTAGAGAACTAAACAATATGCCAAACTGATAAGAGGGGAAGTTTGGTGCGTCGACCCGGGTTTAATGGTGGTCAATTGGACCACTAATAGTGCAGAGTAACCCACTAGAACTGGAAAAATTGGTAAAAGGTTTTTTTTTATAGCTGACAGTCTGTTTTATTCACAGGCCCAGATATACCGATAGGCTCAGTCCTAGGGGCAGACAATTCCAGAGGGCGCGATAAATTATCACTGAGTGATTTTTTCTTAACAAAAACTAGACTGATGTGATTTAAACGTCAAAGTGTCTGGTGCCCTCAGCCATCGCGCTACTAAGTCACAAAAAAGTGATTAAAAACCAACACAGGAATTCCGTAGCCACTTGTAAACTGTCAGATGTCTCCCTAGAAAGGCAACTTAGAGTTTGATGTCCTCTCTCTTTCATTACTTTTGGCTTATCAGTTGCGTTCTTTTCAGTGCTGTCATGTCTCCGAATTTTTGGGAATTTCTCTGAAAATCTCGCCAAAACGGAGCGGTAAAAATGCTTGGACCTAGAAGCGTCAAAACTTTAAATCCGGCCCTGTTTATCCATCTACCGAATACACTTTGAAATTTTATAGTGTTTTATTTTTTTGTTTTCACACTTCAAAATACATTGAAAACTGGTTGGACATCGTCGAAAGCAGCAAAGTCACCATTTCTTATGAAAAAAATTCGCTTTTTTTTTATTGTATATCTCAAATTGATAACCGGTTTTCTGTTGTTGATTGTTTAAATTATGCCATTTAATGTCATCAAATAGTAATAATTAGACCTAATTTCACAGCTTCAGCTGTTTGAAAAGTAACCCTTTTCAAGTGGTAAACGTCGTTTCTTAGCATTCAAACTATGTCATTTTGAAGTACGTGTATTGTGCCCTTTCGGTTCAATTATTTATTTCATTTTTTTCTTTATGCAAAGTAAACTAAGAAAAAGAGATAAAATAAATACAGCTAATAGCTATTAAAAGAAAATATTTCTTGTTTACAATTAGCTTGAAGGACCAAGGACTGTGAAAATGAAACCTGATTGTTTGAACTGGTTAAGTGGAAACTTACACAACGACATATATATATGTACAAATTAGGGAAATTGGGAATAGGATTGTTAATGAAAAAGACCTCCATGTGCAGTTATGCAGTATATGGTAGTAGTTGGCGCCAAATTAAAAAAAAAAAAAAAAACGTGGGTAAAAAATCACCACAAAGTCCTGTGATGGCGGAATGGGTTTGATCTCAGCTGGGTAATACGGGCCCCATAGTTCAAACCAGGTGTAGCAACAAACTGCAGGGGCGACACAAAAACCTTAGAAGTCAAGAAGCGTCGTTAATCCAATATAATACAGTACTAAATCAGCACAAAATAAGCCACAATTATATGACACGAAACAGCTTAAGAAAATATAGCTTTCTCAGTGATGTAGTTGTCTTTGAATATCAATAGTTTTTTTTATAGAGGGAAAGTATTGTCAAATATTACCAATTACTTATTTGTGTTATGGTTTAATGTGGCAACATTGATGAAAATGTGGGTACTACCCCAAAAACTTCATAATTTTGAAACAACCAAAAGAAAAATATTAGAACAACATGGTTTTCAGATATGAATAGACCTAAGATGGGACCCGGGGGCCAAAAAAGTTTTAATTTTAATGTTTCTTGTACTTAAATGCTTTTGGTTGGGAATGCTTGATGGGTTAGATGTATTTTTCTCAGAGACGAACTTAGTTTCCTCTTATTGGTTTTTCAATACTCTTTACATTGGACTCTGACTTACCCTTAAAAATACTGAGACGTACTTTAAAAAGCGGTGTTGGAAAGAGAGACCTTCTAATAGAATATGACTTATTTTAAAGGGACATCGAGCTAAGCAGTGTATAGTTTAGCCTGAAACTATTAACATTCTCCCTTTTTAAAACTGCTTTAGTGACTACTTGCAACTCGCAGCAGCACCAACCCGCCTGAGGGGGTAACAGCTGCGCAGACTCATAATAAGGGTATTCACAAAAAATCATAACACGTTCTGGTGACTTAAAAGTGATCTTTTTTTTTTTTTCAGTTTCTATTTGACTAACCCCATATTGAAATTAACTTGAACAATTTGTCGAGGCTGATCTTTCAGCTGCATATACATATTCTATCTTCTTTTTTTTTTCAAAAAATAAAATTAACGCATTTATCTCCTGAACAATTTTGAAAACGCAAATACGTTGTTTTCACTTTCAACTGGAAATACAAACAAAAACTGGTAATATATGCTCTTTGGACTTCTCCGATTTTTTTTTTTTTTCATTTGCACTTTCTCTGTTTTCCTTTTGCCTTTTTTTTTTTTTTTTTTTTTCTCCTCTCTTAAAAGGATAATCAGTTTGGTAAACGGCTGGCTCAGATGTCTCTGCCTTCGATTAGGAACTTTGACTTAGTACTTTGTAAACATTGTTCTCTTTTGAATATTTCAAGTTTAAGTCACAATTGTGTTTTTACGCTTTGGGGTCTCTTATGTGTGATTATGTAACACTTATCATGACTTTGATATGTTCAAATAGTGTTGTCGTATTTCTGTAAAAAAAAAAAATATTATTCTTTTTTTATGCCTAAAGGATAAGTTAAAATGTGTAGTTATTTGCAACAGTCAATAGTGAATAAAGGAGTAGTGGTTTTTTCGTACGAAATTAATATCAACTACCTAGTATTCGAGCACTTCAGCTGTATCTCTAATGACCCTCGTCAATGACAAAAAAAATGATTTATCGAAATTGACCCAGTTAAGAAAAGACGTGTGGAGGACAATAAAGATATAAAGATCAAAGCCTGTTTATAATTATTTGGTGCTTTGCGACGTCTTTTTTGGGCTGTGGATTTTGTCAAGTTGTAAAATGGTTCTTTATATGTACTAATGCTTTATTTGTTCTCATCTATGACGTCAGTTAGACATTCGAATATTATGTAGTAACATCACTATCATATGAAAAAACTTTCTATTTCTATATTTATTGGATATGTTTTAGGCTAAGTTCTGGCATAAGACGGTGAATTTTGTCAAGAAAAAAACTACCAATCTACCTACCTATTCTCATTACACTGGTATTTCTCATTGAAAGTAAATTTTCATAGGGTATACTAAATAAATTCAAAGCAAAAAAAATGTAGATATTTTTGCAATGAATGAACTAAAAGCTTTTGTTTATTTTCCACAAGATTTTCTTACCGTAAACAATACATTTTTCAACTCGTTCGTTACGGAAGCGAACCAATTGACTTACGTGAATGTTTTTGTTCATCGGGCTCGTAGATGCCAAAGAGAATTTCACTCCTGTCAGAACATAGCTTTATGGAAAGATACGCTGGTCATCTTTTTATTTCTTTGTCCAGTGATCGCAAGGGTGCCGGCAGAAATTTTAGAGGATGGGGAGGAGGCCTAAAATAATATTTCCGGGGAATTAAAGATTTTAAAAGAGGGATTTCATGACAAATAAACGTCAGGTATTTTATGATTATCGAAATATGTAGCACTTGTTCATTTTTGACGTTTTAGGGAAGGGAATGGGGTTGAGGCCCCTCTACCGTCTCCTGTGGGCACCCAATAGTGATCATGTTTTTTAATTCACCTTTGGTTGTTTATGCAATCCTTAGTGTCTATAAGCTTTGTATTTCAAGTTGATTTTTTTTTTTTTTACAATATTTATTCGTCTATTTGTTTACGTTTTTGTCTGTTCTTTGATAACCTCGTTTCCTAGGTATTGTAAACAACTTTTTTTGAGGTAGTATTGTTTTACTTGAAACTCTGAAGTAGCTATTAGAAACTGCCTAACACAGAATTGAGTATATGCATAAGATACACAATTACTATCTAAATAGTGTCTGGCTTTAATTCAATGGAAAAAGTGCAATTTATTGTCTTCTAGCTAGCTCAGTAAGGAACTAAGAAAACACGCGTAAATACAAAAATGGCACAAAATGCGATTGAACAAAGAATGGACACAAACCTGAATTTGTAAACAAAGCGTGTTTTTTCATTCTGCAAAACGTAGGTATTGGGTCGCAAAATTAAAGGTACTTTTTCACAATTGTGGAAAGGGTTTTCTAGCCATTGAACAATGAAAAAAATCCAAAAAAATCACGTTCATGAATAATTTTTCACAATTGTTTGGGAATAGTAGGATTCAAGCCACAAAAAAACCCACCTTCCGGAAAAAAAAACAACTTTGTTCTAAGCCCCCTTTCACATTAAACGCAGATAAAAGTCTGTTGTTGCATCGATTCTCAGGTTTCTTTTAAACATATTAAAATATATATAAAAAAATCATAAAACCTTTTTTTGTTTTGTTTTTTTATCAGGTTTCGGGTTTTCTATTCAGAATTCATGGCTGATTGACTCTTTTACCAGTAAGTATGCGTAGGTTTGACAGTTAAAAGGGGAGAGGGTGAAAACATGAAAAAAAAAATACATTTCTGGGTTTACGAGAGGGGGAGGTTCTTGGAATTGGTCTCAATGGGAATGGGATCCACCTACCCAGGCACGTACGCTGTATTTTTTTTTATGGGGAGGGGGGGGGGAGGCAGGGGCAGTAACATATAAAAATATATGAAAAATAAATAAAAAGTGCCTAGAAATTCGGAAAAATTTATGATCTTGTGGCCCGATTTTCAGAAGCCTAGTTCAAATATGCCGCCTTATGTGCACTAACGCTAAAGAATTTTGATATCTGGCGCTTAAAATGTACAAAATTCAATTCATTTTTCGAATATAAGCCATTCAAATTGTTATTTTGCCATTCAATATATATATTGTAAAAGTGTTATTTTGTCTTGTAGTGATTTAATGAGAAATTAAAAGAACTTGAACTTGAAACAAAATCAGTCATACACAATAACATCCTTTGGTTTATCAGAATCGATACAAATTATTTTGTCTTTGTTTCTTCCCGGAGTTTTCCGCACCTGGACCACAGTGGTAACGCTGTTTGAAATAGAACAGAACATTTAAGTTCTCTATATGGTTAAGTTTAAAATCAGGCTGTGTTTTAAAACAAGTTTTTTCTTAGGGGTTCAGGTGTCCAAACTAATTGAATACGTAGCAGCTAACATTGATACTGTCAACTAGGGATCCAGATACTCCCCTCCCCTCCTGTGGCTCAATCCCTTTTAATTGGAATTCTGGCTTTTTGTGGGAAAATTGAAGATCTGTAACATCTTGTTTTCTGTGACAAAGTATTGAAATGATTTGAAAGCACATTGATGTCTATTATTCTTGGTAAGCGTGTCTTTATGCTACCGAGTTCCTCATGCCTTAGTTCTTACATAGGTAAATTGTATTTGCTTCGGCGTCGGCCTTGCGGTAGTCCTGCCCAGAAAAGTTTATTAAAGAAGCTTTTATATCTGATTGCTTTTGGGTTTATACTTGGGGGAGGGGTGATGTAGCTCCCGTATTAAATAAGTAAAATTAGATTTTGAGATTTGAATTACTGGGTAATAAGCTTTGATTTTCATTCTTAAAAGATTTGGGAGCTGTTCGTGTATATAATAAGTAAAGCTAAAAAAAATAAGAATAAGTGCATAAAAAAAAATTCTTCTTGTGTTTATATTACGTTTATGAAATTTTAGGCTACCTAGCAATAGTTATTAATCCATTTACATAATTTAGAAAAAGGGGAAAACACAAAAATATGGGTACTAAAAGTATAACATTAAACAAAACGGAAATTTTTTATATCAAATATGTTACACAAGAAACATTATACCACCTGCGTTTTTGCGTCAAACTCTTTTGGCCTTGGTTATCTAGACTTCTTGGAAAATAATCGGGGATTCTTATGTGGGGTAGAGGGAGTAAATAGAGCATATTGACGCTAACATTACTCTTGGCTGGGGAGTTTTGGGACCTTTTTGATAAGGGCATTTGTCTCTTCTAAGTGCTAGTGGGGTTAGATAGACCTGGCTAGACTGAGTTTCTCTTTCCATGAAAGTAAAACAATATTTTTTTTTAATATTTAGGGAACAATTTTTAATTTTTGAGGTTGGAGGGAGGTTTCAAAAGTGGCAAAATTACACTGTTGATAGTTCTTATTCTTTATGTCGATCCCTTAGTAAGTGCTTCTTTGGCCTTGTCAGGTTTAAGCTCTTCCCTATGCGAGTTAAAATTTCCCCTGGTCTGGTAAATACTGTGCATTAGCCGATAAGAGATGTTATTTTCTCCTATGGTAGAACTAGGGCATGAGGGTTCCATATGAAAAGAAGTTATGTCCTAAAACTGGCATATTTCCTTTTGTGGTGTTTAGCCAGCGCAATGGAGACTGATCCGTTTCCGCTGAGCGATTGAGCTGTTACGTCAGAAGAAAATACAGTAATGTGAACCCTGGGTAAATCCACATCACCATTTTGTGTTTGTGTTTTTTATTTGGTTTCTTGCTACAAATACTCATTGTTGTTGTGTACGTCATACTGAAGATGTAATTTTTAACACTCTGAAATAAAATGAAACTTAGATGGGAAGTATACCTTTTATCCTGTCCACTATTTAGAGATTAATCGAAAATTGCAATTGTAAATATTATTATCTTGTATAAAAGTTGTGACAATCTGTTGCTGTGTATTTTTATTCCCTTTTTATCATGCCCGGAATACCTTACATTGCTTCCTATGGTTTACTCAAAACGTGGTTTTATACAACGTTACATTAAATCTAACGAGGACTCCTATCCGCCATTGTTATTTCTTTTAAAACCGTTTATTGTCAACAGTCCATGACTTGATTTTCATACCATTTATCTTTGATATTTTAGTTTCAATGTTGACAACATTAGGCTCCTAAACATGTTTTTTGGCTCAAGAGCTAAAATATCGCATTATACCTAAAATATTTCATTATATCTAAACACTTGGCATATTCGATTACATATAGTTTTGGCTCAAGAGCTAAAATATTCGATTATACCGAAAATTTCGTTCTATCTAAATATCCGACATATTCGTTTATAGTATTTAATGAATGTTCGATAACACTCGAGAATATTTTATTATAGCTAAATATTCCATTATAAATGGTATTGTTTTGGCTCAAGAACTAGAATATCATATTATGTTATTTGATAAATCTTCAATTGCATCCAAGATATAAGATAAAATAGGATTTTTATTGGGCTTAAAAACGCAATAAACACTTCTTTTTTATGTATATATTATATATTCGAAAAGTACATAAAGTGTTTACATATCAATATAAAAATTTTGTGTAGGAACGGGGAGGGAAAAATGTAGGACCGTAATTAAAATATTGTTTGAAGCAGAACTGTACATAGAAGTTTTCCTTAAATATAAGTTTGAAATCTTGCCAAGTTTTGAAAGCAAACTTTCATTTTAAATATGGCATAATCAGATGGTCATACTTATTGAATATGTAAAACTATATAAAGACATTTGGTAAAGTTGGCTAGGGATCCAGATACCACTCCATTCCACTAGTAGAACCTCTTAAATAATATTCTGACTTCACCCCTGCCCGAAAAGTGTAGACACTGATACGAAAAGAACACTTTGACAGAAAGTTTAATCGGGATAAAACGAATTAATTCCATTGATATTGCACCATCACCCAGCAAAACTAAAAAAAAATTATAGTAAAGAAAAAAAAAATCTCGGCGCTTCGTATCCAAACTATCAGATAAACTTTTTTTTAATTATTGGCCCCCCCGAAAAAAAAGCAGTGTGTATGCCTCTTTAGAATTTAGACTAGTTTTAAAATCTAAATACAGATGTGTAGTTTGGGCTTTCAGCAAAAAGAGTTCTTTTATTTTCGATCCAGCAAAGAAAATCAACAACTATAATTAACGTTTCTATTCGTGTTTTTATAATGACTCAAATTAAATATTACTTTCGTGTAATAAAGTATCTTAAAACTTCAAAGAAGAAGATGAAGTCTTAATTCAAACGCCGTGGGAGAGGAAAATTTCAATGGGAGAATTTAAGAATACATCTTCTGAAAATGCGCACGGCAATCTTATCATTTTTTCTAATTTAGCTAATTAGTTTTCATAACTTTGTTAGTAATGCTACATGGGGCTGTTTTTATTTCTTAGAAAAAAACTTGAGCTTGCGGTCTTACCAGTTTTCTACACTCTGTGCTACCGTCTTTGATTTCTGTGTTTTCTTGATGTATGCAGTCTTCTTGAAATTCAATTTTGAATTTAATTAAAATCCAGATTTAATAAACTCATTTAAGCTTAGTTTGATTTTTTTTTTGGGGGGGGGGGGGGGGGGGGGGGTAACGCTGCTATTTTGTGACGCTGATAGTTTTTAATTATGATTACTGTCAGAATTTCATTTGAAGGGGGGTTCTAGTAGAGGACCGGAAGGGTATTTAGCCGATTCTAACAAATGTCTTTCTATAATTGTTTCATTTTTAAGAAGTTTGACCATCTGATTCTGGCTTCTTGATAGATCTAGTCTTTTTGGATTTCACTTATATGGTGTCATTAGTGTGGATATGCTTGATAGAATCCAAAAACTAATTCATTGCAAGAGATTTGAATACTGCCTTGTTTATTTTTTTTGTATACTCAGTGGAATAGTTTGAAGACCTTGCTTGGCTCGATCTTAGGTATGTTTTTTTTACAGGTCTCATAGACCAAAAATTATTTGTAACAGGATGTGAAAACTCGTATCTCATAATGTTAACAAAAATATTAGTGACACATGTACTCGCAGTAGATGTATATACTTAATGTTTTGGAGGGGGGTCAATTTGCAGAAATGTATGAGACTTGGCAAAATGTGTTGTTTTTTTTAATCTGGGGAGGGGGAGATTTGTTTTTTTTTTTGTTCAATGGAAATTCCAAAAATAAAGGTATTCATCCATAAAAAAAATAACAAGAAACGGTATTTTAAAGGTCTGTGAGGGGGGGGGGCAGTTATAGTTTGTAATTTTTATTTTTGCAGTCGTCATATTTCGCAGCTCCGTTTGATATGTTAAAAAATTTTTGTTTCCGTGAGCTCAGCACCCTTGTTTGCTTCTTATTTGCTCATCTTTCCATCTTATTACAAATGATCTTTGCTACGGATGTTTCAATCTGAGACGTTACTTTGGATATCGTTTAATCGCTGAGATTCATATATGTCCGTGTACCGAATTACTTATTTAAAATTTGCTTGTATTGAAAACCTGTGAAAATTAATCAATCTTTCTGAACGGAAATGTTTAGATGATTCTCTAATTAAAAAGTCTTAAGTTATATCACAATTCTGGCTCGATAATGTAGATATGAAATTAATTGGTTCAGTGATGTGAGTATCTTGTCCTTTTAGTACAAGTTGCATCTGAAAGCTTGTTGCAAAGTCGCATGTTTCAGAGAGAACATGAATCTTTAGGTGTTGTAGTAGGAATTCCTCAATGTTCATTGCTGCCAAATTGAAAAAATCTCAGGCCGTTTTTATATCTGACAGTTCTATTCGTTGTTTTATTTTATCTCTTCTATTTTCAAGTTACATTTGTATTTTTAATGTGAATTAAAATTTGCGATTTTATCTAAAAATTGCGTGCAAATATATTGTTAAACATCTAACTCGAATCTACGTTTAATAAAACAATTATTTATGCTAGAGTTTCTCGGCATAAAAATAGCATACCGTAACCTCTTTAGGTCACACTGTTTTGATAATGCTGATGAAAAATAGAGTACAATTCTTGATTTCTGAAAACTGGACTATTACAAGGTACGCTTTTTTTTAGCGTCACTGTTTTTGGCGATTTTTTTTTTTTTTTTTTTGGACGCAACTATGATGTCGCAAAACTCTTAATGTTAGTCTGGCTTGATTTCTAAAGATAATTTTTCCGTTTGTGTGTGCTACGTTTTTATGGGTTTTTGGGTGCATGACCTACTGATAAATTTTCAATATGGAATATCGCTCAGTGTTTTCTTCCCAGAAAACTATAAGGCCACTATGGATAATTTAGATTCCTTGTAAACCGATATCTAAAATAATAGGAATAATATATATAAAATAAAATAGAAGTATATATAAAAGTATAGAATCATTTTCAGGCAATATATTGTGATTATTGTTCTGGGAATCGACTAGGGAACTTGCTGTAAAACCTGGGATGTTTCTGGCAAAGTCTTGGGAAATTTGGGTTGTTCCCCTTATCAGGCAGGTATTAGGACACACCCAGTATCGTTTGTTATTCCTTGGACGG